>CM021103.1:718960269-719434772 GCA_007115665.2 Sequoiadendron giganteum
TTTTGCTAGAAGTTCTCTGATTGGATTAATCCAACTACCAATCTTCCAGTTTGGAGATTTTCTTGATGTTATGGCCTAGATGCAAAGCTTTGAATCTCTCTCAATTTCCACCGAGCCCTGTCCTTTATTTATGCAAAGTTGTAGGCCCATAACCTAAGCTTCCATTTTAGCCACATTTTTTATGAACTCACCCAAATTCTTCGAGGCCGCCCACACACATTTCCCTTATTGGTTCTTGACTATGCACCTAGCGCCTACCAACCAGGGGTTACCCTTAGCCGCCCCATCAAATTTTAAATTCCACATAAATTTCTTGGGTGCTTGCCATCTAACTTTTCTTCGGTCAACTCTTGTTCCACCTTTTGGATTTTTCACAGGGATCTTCAAGCCTTTCCATATTTTTTGAATTTCACCATCCCAACTTGCAAAGTTTGACTTGGCTCCTATAGTTGTTCTATTGTTTGCCACCTCAATTATTGCCTCTTGAATGTTCTCTATGAGAATTTCTCTGCCAAGTGATTCACCCTTAAAGATGCACCTATTCCTTTCTTTCCAGATGTGTCATGCTACCAATGAAGGCGTTGATGCCCACAACCCTTGCCAGTAGCCATTCTTATTCCTTATTCGCCAACTCCTCATAAAATCCCCTAGCTTGTCTTGTCTCGAGCCTAATAAATAAAAAAGAGTCTTGTAGCTAGTCCCAACATGCCACAACAACTAGGTAGGTTAATAAAAGATAATCCACCCCTTTTTTGCATTTTTGCATAGAACACATGTAGAAGGCCCAACAATCCCAATTTTGTGCAGTCTCTCCACCATTAGGCATCGATGGTGGAGGGCAACCCAAGGAAAGCTCTGTCCTTGGGTAACACTACACTACTCCAACATAGGATGGCCATCCAATCCTTCCCCCCTTCATGCTTAATCTGAATTTGATACCTGAGTATTCCCTAGATTTAGCCCCGCACCAAATCATGGAATCCTCCCCATCACTAATCCTTATCGTCCTCTTGTTTAATTCCGACTTTAGCTCCTTAGCGAACTCTTGTGGTAGGAATAGCTCCCACACATCATTCCATTTGACAAGCCTACCCAGATCATTCTCCTCCCATCGTATGTAGTCTACCACCTTGGAACCGAAAGTGGAGATGAGCCCCTTGATGTGCTGCTCTATATAAAAAATCTCTCACAATCCCTTGTGCCCATTCCATGAATCCATCCAGATTTCCACCTACTTTCCATTCCCAATACGCCAAGTTAAGTGGTTGGTGATCAGTGGTCTACATTTCCTAATGAACTTCAAGACAACTGAGTTGCCTTGAAGATTGTCAGTCGTCAAGATTCTGGAAGGAGCATTGCTATCCAAATACTTGTTTTGAAGGATTCTACACCATTGTTTGTCTAGTTGATGATACATCTTCCATGCCAGCTTCGCACCTAAGGCCATGTTTTACATCCTGATGTTCCTTAGCCCCACCGTGCCCCACCCTCCTCCTTGGGCTTGCATGTTGAATCCCATCCCAACAACTTTCCTCCTTAGAGCATTCCCATATATATATTTTTTAATATTCTCTCTAGAACATTCTCTACCTTGCTCGTTGCACCATAGCAGGACATTATGTAGATTGGTATTTCAGACAAGATCAATTTAATCATGATAATTATACTTGACAATGTTAGCCAGTTGTTCTTCCATGCCATTTCCTTGCTCTTGCATTTGCCTACGACTTCTTCCCAGTGCTTAGCCTTGCATTCACCATCAAAAATTTGTACCCCTAGAAATTTGGCCGGTAATTTTTCACTCTTGTACTCTAATATAGAGACAATGGTCACTTGAACCGCTTCCCTTGTGTTGAAGAAGTATATCCTCGATTTTACTTTGTTCATATTTTGCCCCGATTTCCTTTCATATCCTGTCAATGTTTTTTTGATTTATTTTGCCTCCCGTATACTCACCTCACCAAATAATGTGGTATCATGCGTGAACCGTGAATGAGTTGTGGGTTCCACATTCGATGTTGCCACAATCCCCTTCCACTATAAGCTCTGCCTTCTTTGCCTAATTGCATAGCTTAAAGCCTCAGCCATGGTGACAAATAAAAATGGTGAAAGGGGGTCCCCTTTCCATAACCCATTGGTGTCACCAAAGAAACCATGAAGCTCCCTATTCACTAGTACTAAGAATCTTACCGAGGATATACAATATCTGACTAAACTACACTAGTGGCTATTGAAGCCCAACCACTCCATCACCTTTAGGAGGAATCCGCACACTACCTTGTCATATGCCTTGCATACATCCAACTTGATGATCATGCTCGCCTTCTTTGATGTTTTCAGTGAGTGTGCCACTTCACTGGTTAGCATGATACAATCTGTTATATCCCTACCAGGGACAAACCCAATTTTCTCTTTAGAAATGATCTTCCCCAGGACCTTCTTCATTCTATTAGAAAGTACTTTTTACGATGACCTTATAGATTGTGTTACACAATGAAATGGGCTTGTAATCGCTAAATGATTTGCATTGAGGTTTCTTGGGAACAAGGGAAATTACCAAGTTATTCAAATCTTTGACAAACTTTTTTGGTTTATGGAAGTCCACCAATTCCAACAAGTCACCCCCAAAAAAGCTCTAGTTGTTTTGGAAGAACCTAGCCGGTAATCCATATGGCCCAGGTGTTTTGTCTGGATGCAATTGAAATAGGCCCGCTTTGACTTCTTCTTTTGTCGCTGGTTCAACTAGCATCTCATTAGCTTGATGCACTTATTCTCTTGTTGATTGCATCTAGTATTGATCCTTTAGTGCACCTTTCTTGTTGTTCTCCAAGGAGATTTTTGAAGAAAGCCACTGCAGATTTCCCTACCTCCTTAATACCCCTTATTGTGGGTCCTTCCATTGATTGGACTTCCTCTTTTTTTTTGTTTCTCTTCAAACCATTACTGATGTGTGAAAGAATTAGGATTTTGCATCACCGTTGCTTAGCCAAACTTCTCTTGACTTGTCCCTCCGATAGACCTCCTCCCTTTTCAAAAGCTCTGCTAGCCTCTCTTTTAATTTCTTTTCTTTGTGGAATTCCTTGTTCCCCATGCCTTCCCTTATTACTTTTTCATTGAGTGCTTCCAACTCCTCTTCTATCCTGGATTTTTCTATGAAGATGTTCAAGAATTATGTCATATTCCAATCTTCTAGCCTCTATTTTAGATATCGCATCTTCGTTGAAATTTTGAAGCTTATTGAGCCACCCACCTTGGATTCTGCCCACCATCTTTTGAGAAAACCCAGTAGTTTTCATCTCTCCACCACATATTCATAAACCTGAAGCACGATTTTCACACCTCCGGGCTCGCACTAACTTCTAATTCCACCAAAAAGTGATCTGAAATGGAGATTGGAAAAATGCATGCATTAATTTGGGTATGCCCAATCTGCCACCCTAGGGATACTAAGAAATGGTCTAGTCTTTCTGTAGGAAAAAAAAAGGATAGAAAAATAAGAGGGGGGTGAATCAATTTTTACCAAAATCAAACTTATTCAACATTAATCAACCTTATATCTTAGATCTGATAATTAACAGTGCAAGCATAAATCAACACATCAGAGACACATGAACACCAAGATTTTATATGTAGAAACCTTGTTAGGGGAAAAACCATGGTGGATGTTAGTCCACAATATTATACCCTATTAGAAGTATAAGAAATAATGAAAAATGAATGCACTTGCATTAACACACACTACCTAGAGCTTACTGCTCAGAGGAAGGCTCACTACCTTACATACTATAATCAAATAAAATCCATTTGATGAGTTTGAACTGAGAATTTAGCTTCTACAAAATCTTGATTACAGTTTCGGTTAGGCACATAAAAACTTCTACACACTCTTCCACACTCTGCTCAATCTCTTTCACACTCTGCTTTGCTCTTGAATGATTTGATATTTATTTGCACATGTACACCACTTGCACACACTGAGCATTCCTTGAGCACTCTCCAAAATGAGTAAAAAATCACTCTTTTATATCCACCACATGAATTTACATTAACTACTCCGTCGGCCACAAATAAATAATGAATTACAAGTGTTAGCCTCAATACATGAATAAATCATAATGTGCACCAACACAAGTTCATCACAACATAGTGAGGACCCAAACAAAAACCTTCGAACATGCCAAATAATAAAAGATTAATCCACATGGATCCACAACACACTACCACCATCATGTCAGCCAAGAACATGAAAACTCGAGCACACATCAAAAAAAAATTCGATCATGAACACTTCGATCAATGCGAAGGTGCATAACTAATAGAGCACGGTCTAGACTCATCCATGAATGTCACAAGAATATGTGCAACAACTGAAATTACTAGAATTTCATCCTCTTCTTCCAAGAACACCTTCTACAGCAATAGAATGATTGTAGGAACATAGAACTTCATAACTTCCTCAAATATTGATGCATACCACTAATACTTTCAGAAAACATACTAGATAGATTGAGCAACAAACCCTTTAGTGTGTACCACCTGATTAATAACTTACAACATTTACCACCACTCTGACCTTCTCAGCTTCATTGGTTGCCTGCAATATATTTTTTACAATTTTCTCAATCTCCTCGACATATGCACCCTTCAGAAACACCAATGCTAATAGTGTTGACATCAATGGCAACTACATATTAGAAACATAACCACAACATCCAACACTTTCTACTATGGCAGTGGAATATTTATGGTGGTTCATCCAGGTAAACACTCCATTCAATGCCAGGTAATCTTCTAATCCAGTTTTAGCTACAAACCTTTTGAAGTCCATCATTTCTTGCGAGACATGATTGGAGCCTCCGCTATTCTCTGATGGTTCTAGTATAGCATTGAAGTCTCCCCCAACCACTAATCTTATTTCAGTGCAGCACCTGCTAAAATTTAACACCGATTTCCACATATTTGCCTTATCCTTTGATCTTGTCGGGCCATAGATATTGATAACCATTAATTGGCAGCTCAACCCCATGTCAAAAACCCTTGCAGTCATCCAATTATGGATGAGCAAATGATTTCCATTGATACTACAGCCTCTCGCCACATAATCCAAATTTCGCCTGTAGCTCCCATCGAATCTTGAAAATACCCCCTCTAATTTTGACAGTACTTCAAAAAAAATTTCCCTTCCTCTCCAGATAGCTTGGTTTCCTATAGTAGAATAATATTGCTTGCACAACTCAGAAAATGATGCTTGATCAGGCATCATTTTTCAGGGGTGTTTAAGCCCCTAACATTCCATGTTCTTATCTTCATTGTTTCCTAAGGGAGGGGCTTCCTCACTTGGTACTCAAAAAAAATTTAATTCCCATGAATTTCTTTATCGATGCTTCCTCCTCTCTTAGTTACTTGTATGACTTCCTCCCCCTGCAACTACCAGTTTTGTTGATGTTTCCCATATCCAAAAGATTAATTTTCAATTGAGAGATACATTGTTCCTCAATAAGATCCAGTTCATCCTCTGGATCCTTATCAGATGTCATGTCATCATTTCCAAGGAATACTTCTTCCTTCCCGTTGTACCAATTTCTCCTTGCTCCTTGTTTGGCCCAATGCTTGGTATCCAGGTGTTGTTTTCTTTGTTCTTTGTTCCCACATCATCCTTTGATTTTTCCTCTATGGAGGCCCCCCATGGTCACTTTTTTCCTTCTCCTTCATTCATACTTTTAATCTCTGATGGCCTGCCCAACTCCATCCCAGGCACATATGGAATTAAGTTTGTGGGTTCAAGCTTATTCCTTTTCACCCATATCTTCTCTTCTTTCTTTCCTTCTTTGCTTGTCTTCTCCCAATGGTCCTGACCCCCACAGTTGGAGCAAAATTTCTTGTCCTCTTCAATTTCTACCTCCTGGAACCATTTTTTTTCGTTCACGAGTAAGCTTATTTTATGTGGAATCGTGTCAATTGCGATGATTTTCAATCTGATATATTTATACAGGTCTCCCTCCACAATTTTTGTATCCACCTCTAATATAACTCCAAGCGATTGACCGATCTTCTCCAAAAATTCACTCGTCCAATATTCTAATGGGAGGTTGTACAAGCAGATTCATATCGGTTGTTCGTAGGGCTTCACCATAGTCGGATCAAAGTTCTAGTTCCATGGATGCATATACAATGGTTTTCCCTCCATGAACCACACACCTTCTTTTGTAACCCTTTTCTTGCCAGCCTCATCCACAAACACTATTATAAGAAAATTCTTTGGGAGAAAGCAGATGAGCACCTCGACCTTCCAATTTTCTAAAATCTACTTCTTAATTGTTTCCCCATCTGATGCTCCACTGATGAAGTGGCATATGAATGCAAAGTCCCTTAGGATAGCTATGTCCTTCTTGATTTCATTTGATACTTCTATTTCTAGCATTTCTTCTTTCCCCTCTGAACTAGGGTTTCGCCCTTCCTTTTCTATTCACCCTGCCCCCCATTCCTATTTCTTGCTTACTCTTTCTGGATCCCAATCTTGTTTCCAGTAATTTCCCACCAATTTCTTTCAGGAGTCACCTTTCCGCCTATTTGGTCTAAGCCATGGAGGTATGCCTTATCACGACTGAGGCTTACGATCCCTATCTAGTGGCTCGCACGAAGGTGTATCATGTCGCTTGTGTGGTTGACGGGCCTCTGCCAAGGGTTCCTCCACTTGTTTTCGATATTTGGGGTGACATTGATCTTTCCATCTTTGATTTGTGAAGACCCACTGATGTCTGTGATCCTCCCCCAATGGCTTGATTATCTATGGAATCTCCTTGATCACTTCATCCCCCCATCTTTCCTATGCTTCACCTGTATGCTCCCTTGCTCACTCACCTTTCTTCGTTGGTTCACAAACCTTGACCTCTTCACAATTTTTCACACTTGCACTTGCTCCCATTTGTGTCATTATTTTGAATATTTTTCTATAATATATTAAATATATTATTATATAATATTAAATTAACAAACATTATAATAATATTTTTTAATTTAATTTCCATATTTTGTATATAAATATATTAAAAAATAAAAAAATTGGTCGGGCTCGGACTCGATGAAATTAAAAATTCTAACTTAAACTAAACAAATATTCATTTAGAAATAGATATTTGTTTTAAAAGGGATATCCATTTTGAAAGGAATATCCATTTCAGTTTGGTATTAGGTTTGACACTAGTACTTTTCACCCAAGCCTACAAAAAGTCAAAACAAAAATTTCATGTTTTTGGGTGAGTTAAAAACGCCTTTTTTCGCATTCCCACTTTTTGGACCCCCATGATCTTGCACATACCCTATATAGTTGTGTAAAATTTGTTTTTGGGTCATTTGAAGATTGTGGTCAAGGTGTCAGCAAAGGAGTTCATTTCTTATAAATGCATCAGTCTAAGCCTTGTTTGTGTGTATTGAGATGAGAGAAGTCTTGTAAAGAAAATGTTATCCATGTATGCAAGGAGAGTCAAGCATTGAATATTTATATGTGAAACAAAATTTGGAATGATTGTAAATAGAGTAGTACTATGTATTTTTTTTTTCATTTGTATTGGAGTTGGTGCTCTTGTTGTTTCTAGATTTGGTGTTGTATTGTAATTAGTGAGAGTTTGGTCAGTAAGACCTAGAATTTGTGCTCTATTGTACTCAGTGAGATTTTGGTCAGTGAGACCTAATAGTGAACAAATTGTGACATTTGGATTGGTCCAACTCACACAATGGTTTTTCCACTTATAAATCTTGTGTAATGGTGATCTTTATGTGGCTCCATTGAGGTTTATGCTTGTCAAATGTTTAAATTTGTTTAATTGCTTTGTTTTTGTACATCATTGATTCACCTCCCTCTCAATGATAGTGAGTATTCCTACAAGGACTTCATAATTCTCTTATTTGAAAGTGGTGTTGCATATTCTAGTTCGTATATGTCCCTCTTGTGAAGTAGATTAATTGAAAAATAATATTCCCCATTGAGTTGATAACTAATAGTGATAGTTGTTATCATAACTTGAGAAAACTAGTAATCAAGATTCAAACAAGTTGGTCCAATATATCTAATAAATTTTTGGAGTTCATGAGTTACATTTGATCGTATAATAATTTTTCATTCAAAATGGGGTTTATGAACCATGTTGATCATTGTGAGATAAGAAATCTCAATTTTCATTCTTAAGATAGTGAATCCTCCTCTATTATCTCCAAAATAATTTGAAGGTGCAATACACACTAGATTCTCTAATGATTATGTTGCGATTTTTGAGCTTTGGATATACCTAGGAGATATTCCTTGTAATAATATTTATCTTTGGAAAAATATATTGATTGAATGTAAATTGACATTAGTTATTCACTGGTGATTAAAGCTTGGATTTAGTCTTGAAGAACTTGGACCATTCATCAAAGTAGAAGGGACATCTCGACTTAGCCAATCAACAATAATGTTATATTTTCCTACAATATGTTCAACAGAATAATTAAATAGATTAAAATAATCTTGTCATCTGACATATTTTCCCCTTCCATCTTTTATTCCATTATCCTTTTCTTTGAATAGTAAAAACTTGGTGCAATCAATTTCTATCTTGAAATGCTTTAGATGCATAATTTTAAGGGAAATTTTCTCAATACATTTTCTAACATCATAGATTTCTTTATTAGATGAACTTTACTTTTGAACATCATCAACAAAAACTCAACTGGATTATTCTAAAATTAATTGTTGGTTATCTTTGGCTATAATACGTCAACTGATCTCGTTAGTAAATTTCCTAAGATTTCACTTTCAAGTAAATAAACTATGTTTCCAAACCATTGCAATAAAAAAAATTCAATTCTCAAAAGAGAACAATGAACATAGATGTCATAACAATAATTAAATTTCATTTCATTTCCAATACAATAATCATCATGTACAATATTCTAAGATTGTAGATAATTACATACATAGCTCAACTGAGCTTCAAATTAATAGATACAGATGCTCTAGGAATCTTCTACAAAACTTGATCACCAGTTGAGGAGAAGAAGTATCTCTCAAGTGCTTTTTCGCCAACCACAGACTCATATATGGTCCCCACTTATCTATCAAAGGATAGATGGATCTACCCTTCAACAAAGATATTGGTGAAGAAACCTTGTAACATTAACCTTAGTGAGCTTAGTGATGTGTCCCACATAACTAGAACTTGTAGACCTTACAATCCTGATCTATCATGCATAAATGGTACATGGTGAAATGACAGTGGAGCCAAAGGAAAACACACTACTTTGGCCAAAGTATTATCACTCTGTAATTCAAGTGACAATTATCCTATTCACATTCACTACTTGTTGATGGAGTTTTCTGCACATCAACAACTCAGACAGAATATGATATCCTATCTCTCTTGAAAGGAAAATCTCTATGGGAAAATAGATAACCCCAAGGTCTCTAATGTCAAGTCCTGACAATGCAACAAAACAACTCAGACATAATGTGAAAATGCTGGTAATCACAAAGGGACCTTACTACAAGCAAATACTAGACTTTGAATTTATCAGATCTAAACAATGAATTGATACTTGAATCTTTAATTGAACCCAGATAATAAAGAAATAGAAAAAGATGAAGGTTTCAGAGATAATTCTAAGACTACTTCTAACCCTAAGATTGACAATGCTAAAGATGATATGCTCAAAACAGACCGATCTCTCACAAACTAGGTCCTGATTGATCAAGATAAATCTCCAATTTCACAGAAATAGTGCAATATTCTAAGGTATTTAAATATTTTCAAATCACAAACATTCATTCAAGCAATCCTGAACAAATCCTTATAATTGAACTAAGCACAATTTTAAGTCCAAGCTAACTTTGCAAAGCAGCTAACAATCAGCTAACTGCAAAAAGTATGGACTACAGATCGCTACAAATATTCCAAACATGAAACCTTAAGCATGACCAAACTATTTAAATATGAACTTATAAGAGATTTTAAAAGATAGAGCAACAAGAACCATGCCAGATGAAGCTCCACAAGATAGATACCAAATCACAATATCCTTTCTTATATTAAGTCATCCAAAATGGTAACAATTCCAGCTTTTTGTTACAACACTTGCTTGAAAAGAAACCCTAATTCGCTCAACTATGAAATATCTATTCTACCTCTCTATGAATATCATGTATCACCTATCTATCTATATCTTTCAAATGAGGCAACACGCCTATTTTATAGAGAACCATAAGATAGGTCGGCCCAAAAATAAGAATTTACAATAAAACTTGACCTACAAGAGGTCGGCCTCAAAAGATATTCAAATATAATACGAAATGTGCAGTTAGCACCAATTTCATCCAAGTCGGCCTAGGTACCAAAGGGTCAGCCCAATGCATATGAGTAATGGGAAGCACAAATCTCAATGTAGCCCTACATAACCACTTCCCATCCTTGTCCTTAGCTTGATATTCTTCAACATGCACGACCAATAATACACTGTCCAGCTCAACAATAGGTGGCACAGGAAAAACCCTAACTCTTCTTTCAAGAGACTTTATATCATACCTTTCCTACCTCACTGTACCATCCCAATCAGCCCTATTAGTTAAGTATCTGTCAATGACTAGAATATAGGTTGCAGCATCATCTAGCTGATGTTCAATGACTAGTCCCTCACCAACTGGAGAATAAACATCTCTCCACCATTTCCTAAGTTGCTCTAGATTAAGATGCTTCGAAGAAAACTTCTTCCTTCCTGTCATAATTTCAAAGAATGAGATACACTTATTATGAATGCCAATCAAAGTGTCCTCAATTTGCTTTCCTTGTTTGTGGATATTCTTCAAGGCCCTCTACCTCATTTGCAAGATTTTGAACCATTCCCAAGGTTCATAAACCCTTGAGAAAGGAAGAATCCCACTCCTTACCAATTTATCCTTGGTGAATTCCATGATTGTCTATGTTTTCTATAGTAGGAGATCAGTATCCTCTTTGTCTTGAGTCAGCACAGTCTTCAACCAGTCCACCGAGCTCAGGGCATCCCCTCTAGTCAGTAATATATCTTTAATGGAAGAATCTCCCTTTGTTTGAACACCCTGCAACCAAGCAACTGTGACAAGTGTGGTGCCCTTCATCTTCTCAAGCTCAGAGATTGTTTCCTGAGGCAAGAAACCTGGAGCAGAGGAGGAAGAGCCAATGGACTGCAAGGGTTTCATCAACTCCTGCAAGTAATTCTTCAATTTATCATTCTCTTTATCCAACTCATGCCTGGTTTGTACAAACTTCTTCAATCTACCCACAATTATAGCACTAGAGCCTTCATACTCCTCAATGTCCTGTTCCATAGATGCATTCCCTAAGTCAATAGTCTGCACATGATAATCCTTGGTAGTTACATCATCTCTATCTTTATCTGGAGCACGGGTAGCAATGTGAGCCACTCTATTTCCTGACCCATCTCTCTCAATATGAGACACAAATCTAGCCTTCTTCTTAATCTTTCCATTTTCAACATTGGCCATTAATTCATCCCAATTAGGAGGAGCATCTTCCATTATTATTAGTTTACTTTTAAATTCTTTATCCTCCCAACTCGGAATAGTGGACTCAGTTGGCCTTGTATCTTGCTTATCTTCCTCCTGCTGGTCATTATGGGCATCCTTCTCAACACTTGGCACATTAGGGATATCCATGATTGGATTCTCCTTGTCTTGCAATTTTTCCTCTACAACAACCTGCACTGGTGAAGGAATCTTGGGTGGTATCTCCTCTTGTTGAGGAGATTTACTCAATTTCTCTTTCGCAGGTGAATCTGCATATGTTACTAAGGGAGAATGGATCACTTTGTCAATTTCCACCTCTGCACTGTAGAGGTCTCCTTCCTGAAATTCTTCCTCGCCCAAGTCCTTAGGATATTCATCCTTCCTTGGCTCTTCTTGTACACTATCAGTATCCTGAGGAATGGAGATACTTTCTTGTTCAGCAATGGGAGCAGTCACAGGAACATCCTCCTTTATATTATCATCCTTTGGGGAAGGAGTCCTTGACCTCCTCATATATACTTGTGTCTTTTCCCCTAAACTCTCTACTTCTACCACTGGTGGTTCAACCTCCTTATTAGTTTTAGGAGCCTCATCCAGTTTCTGTGACAGCTTCGCAAGCCTTCTTCTTTTTGTCAGTGGAGGGGTAACATCTACCTCTTCTTTCTCTTCTTTGTCCTTTTCAGCCTCTTTCCTCAAGACATGCCTTCTCTTCTTGGCAATATTTTTTCTTTGTTTACCCACTTCGGCTGCCTTCTCAATTTGAACATCTCTAACCTGAATTTTAAAAGGGGAATCCACCTTTGTCTTACCCTTAGGATCTTGCTCGTGTGATTCCTCAGAAGCAGAATGAGACTCCAAATCCCCCATCAGATCATAAGTGCATTCAACACCCTCACTCTCCAATTCTAGTATTTTATGTTTCAACCACATTTTGGTGTACTTGATCACCAGAGTCATGATTTGATCCAATTTTGTTTTCTCCTCCTCTAACCAGTCAGTTTCTCTGACTGGATTGTCCTTCATAGATTCAAAGACATGACCCTGGATTAAATTTCCATCCTCTTCCACCTGGTCAAGGATGGCCTTCACATTGTATAACCTTACTAAGTCCACTGGAAACATGGATATTTTCTTCTTCCTGACCTCAAATTCATCAGCAAGGTTAACCCAATAATCCTCAATGTTGACCTTATGACTATAATCCCTACTGGCCTTCTTTTGTGCCTCACCAGTGATGTCAAACCTTGCTCTCTTGGAATGGAAAGGGAGACCAAAAGTACTCATCTCCTCCTCAAAATCATGAGCAGACTGGATAGAAGGACAAACCTCACCCATTCCTATCTTCAAGGGAAAATCATTCCCAAATCCTGTTTTATGTTTATCTCCTTTAACAACTATGTCGAAGTGACAAATGTGCCTAGTGACCTCCAACAATATAATATGATTAGTAGGGTACCTTGGGAGTCTGTAAGGGGTCCTTTAACAACCATCAATCCTAATGTAAGAGAAAGTGGGAAACTGGATAAACCATGCCCCATATCTCTTTATCAATTCTTTAGCTTTGTCAGAAATTCTTACATGCTCTGCACCTTGGAGAAATCTGGTGATATACATTGTGAAAGCATCATTTTCTCTTCTATACTTCCTCTAGTTATGTGCATCTGTGGATATACCTCAGATATTGTATCTTGTCCAAAAGTACCTCTAGTGCTCAACCCCTTATATGGGTGAAACCTTGCCAATGCATACACTAAGTAGGAGGACATGGTGAAGGTCTTGCTTTGCAAGACATTGCACAATTGCTTGTGGATCACTGCACTTATGGCTCTTGCCCAGTGATAATCAATTCCCAGCTCCATCCGAGCAATAACATTAAACATCCAGCTCTCAAACACCCCTACACTCTTCAATCCTACCAATCTACTGAGAAGAGTGATTAAAATGTAATACTCCCTTTTGAACTTGAGCCTGAATAGTTGCTTTGGAAATTTGGAGAAATGAGACTTGGGCTTCTTCAACCAAGAGTTCATTACCTGTTGGGACTTGACCACATTTTCCTCATAGTATTTCCTTGTTGTGTCTATATCAAAACCCACCACATGTGACCTGTCAGGCATATAAAAAATCCTTGCAATGGACACAGGACTAAAACTTGCCATAATCCTTCCTTGAGGACCAATTATCCTTTGTGTCCCTCTGTCATAGTTCCTGGCACACTCAAGCACCAACTCATAGCACTACACCATGGAGGGAAAATCTACTACATGTGCCAATCCAGATTCCATAGTTATTCTGGCCAACAAAGGAAGGTTATGTGCAGCCAATTTAGCTTTGAATTCCTCATAGTCCCACATACCCACATTGATATCGTTGATCCCTGACCAAATAGAAGTCAGCTTGCTCTCAGGAATCTTGCTCTTTATGTCCAACTTTACCTTCTCTGCATCAGAGATAGCAGAACTCTCTCCACTTGGATCCGTTGCCTTCCCTTTGCCTCGACCAACAACATCTTGTCCTGATCCTGCCTGCAAACAAATAAAGACGACCAAAATGAGATCCAAAAGAAACAACAAGTGTCAGAGAACCATATCACCAAAGTCTGAGATTTAGCCCACCTTGTGGATTCCAGACTAAAGAGGAATTTTGGGGAAATCTGGACCAGGCGGAATCCAGCGAGATAAACATATAAAATCCCAAAATATCATCTCAATTGATCAATTTCAATAAAGGAATAACCTCAAAGATACTTAGCATAAGTTCATTTGATCATTTAAATATACTACCAATAAGAAAAGTTCTCACATAATCCTCATAATCATTGCTTCCCAAAACTTTGGAAGAATCTGACCAAGACGGATTTTAGCGAAAACAACAATAGTTATAATCAACCTGGGAAAAAGGATGAGACACAGACATCTGGGAAAATACGGTGGAAGTGGATTTTAGCGCTAAAAAAGGATAAATTACCATCAAAGCATGAATTTGGAAAAATAACCCGACCATGGATACCGGGAAAATCTAGAGGAAATGGATTTTCGTGAGGCAGAAAAAAATCTGGTTTAAGTGGCAAAAAGAAGGAACGGGAAAAGCCGAGGAAATCCGAACCAAGCGAAATTCTGCGGAGACATCGAAAACCCGAACTCATCCACATTCTCTCATTTTTACCAAAATGAATCAAACGACCACGGACCTAAGGTCTGCACCTCGATAATGACCTAACCACAGACCCCAACAGATCAAATATGAATTGAAAACCCTCCTCTCAGCAATTTGAGAGGGATTGACTATGCCCTAGGTTAGGAACCCTAAAGTTTTTGCCATGGGAGCATGGAAAGAACCAGGCATGACTTGCCTAAGAATGAGTTAGGAGTTTAGGAAAAATGAAAACAAGCCCTAAGAACATCAATAAAATATCAACCCAAGGCACATGTTCAATGACTAGTCGGATAGACTAGGAAAACAATGGAAACTCCAAAACCCCCACCATGGCGCATACACACAGGAAAACAATGAAGCAATAAAAGACATGAAAGATTACAAAGCAGAGTAATTGAAGACCAATAGAGAAAAGAAGCATATCCACCTACCATGAGAATGAAAGAACTAGAACTGGCGATGCCAACAAGCAACCCACAAACACAAGTAGGAAACAAGCAACGCTCACAAAATTCAAATGCAACACTCGAAATAACTCCGAAATGCACAATCTAGAAACATGCCCCAAGATCTAGCACTCAAACTCAGATGAAAAGAAAATAAACAAACTCAAATGGCCAATTACTTCCTAAGATTCAATATATCAATGCCCCAAAAGGGTTGCGTAATCGCCATTAATGCGATCGACCAGACAACCAAGACCAAAACCCAAAAATTTGATAGGGCAACGGACTTCGAAGAAATCCGGACACGATGGATTTCCCTGGATTTCGATCAAAAGATGACTACCTCCGGATTCCGAAAGAAAACCGGGAAAATCCGAACAGGGCGGATTTCTCCGAAAATGGTGAAAAGTCTGAAATTTACTCAGCTCTTAAGATTTTCAACAAAATTCACAAATGTGCCACTCCAACTTGCAAGATGAACATTGAAGCACGGATTTAAGCAAGGAAAATTCCAGAATAGAAAAGCCAAGACACCCCAAAACTAGAAAAATGAGGGTCCCTACTTCAGTGGGGTCTGTGTGCAAAAACTGCACAACAAATGGCGACTCAGCTGGGGAAATGCTCCAGAGCATTTCGATGACAAACTAAAATCAAGAACCCAGAATCTCTGGTTTTGATCCTCTTCTCAGGAAACCTATGAAAAAAGTTTCAGAAACCATAGGCAAGAATAAATTTTCCTATACCGGGGTCCAAGTGTGTTTATTGTGCATTTAATTCCTATTCCTCAAGTACAATAGGAACCTAGGCAAATCTGACCAAGCTACATAAAGGTTCTAACTTCAAAAGCAACCTAGATAGAGCCTCGCTGCTAGTCAAGAGTCCATAGCCCCAGCGAGGTTATCATTGTGACCCTCCCAAGCATAGCTCTACTGCTAGTCAGGCGTCTATAGCCCTGGTAGAGATACTAGGATACCCCTGACAAGGTGAAGATTATTTAGAGTTTCAACGTTTTCCTTTTCTCTTTCCTTTTATTTTACTTTATAGAACTTTTCTCTTTCACCTTCATAAGTAATGAAACTCACACGTAGGGACGAGGAACGCAGTGGCACTGAAGCAAAATATAAGATTTTTCACCAAGCCAAATTACCCAAGAACCCTATGCAACTCCAGAATTTTAAATTTTAGTGTGAATAATGTGAGACTCAAATATATTCCAAAGTGTATCCAAAACAAGTGATTCTAATTCCAAGTACAAGGGACATCAAATAGAAGATTTCCACCACTTGACTCTGAAAAACTGATTAGAGTTTATAAAAGAAATTCCAAAACAACCCCAAGCAAATAGCCCGTTATACAGATGCAACAATCCCAAGAAAGCAAGGAACCCAAAAGCGAAAACCAAAATGGAAAGCAAAACAAACCAAAGCAAATCTAAACTACCTAAAGCAAAAAAAAGCAAAGCAAAGCAAAAAAAAACAAACCTACTCTAAGTTATGTACAGGATGAACTGCAAACAGTTCAAGGTTGGAAATAATGCTTCAGATACTTCCCATTGACAGGCAGCGGGATATCCTCACCAATGAGGGTTTTCAAGCGAAAAGCATTATCTCCCAAAATTTCTGAAATATGGTAAGGACCAAGCCAGATTTTATCAAATTTACCAAGCTCTCCCTTACAGTCATGAGCTCTATCCTAGTAGAGAACTAAGTCAGAAATTATAAAGGCCTTCAGCTTAGCTCTCCTGTAAAACCATCTTTTCACCACACCCTGATGTTTAGCAAAGTTTTCTAGGGCTTCATCTATTTTATCTTCTAAGTGCAACAACTCAACCAAACAGGCTTCACGCTTATCTTCCTCATTGTAGTATGCATTGATAAACTGTAGGGTAGGGATCTTTAATTGGATAGGAAACACGAGTTCCAAACCATACACCAAGTGATAAGGAGAGGTTCCTATGGATTCATTTTGTCTAGTATGGTCAGCCCAGAGAGAAAATCGGAGCTGAGTGTGCCAATCCTTAGGATTTTTCTCTAACAACTTACGTATAACTGTCAGTAGGTTCTTATTGGAAGACTCAGCTAAGCCATTACCTTGAGGGTAATAATTAGACAAAAATCTAATAACAATCCCTTGATCAAATTCCCACTTAGAAAATTTTAGTGATGCAAATGCACGACCATTATCACAAACCAAAAAAGGGGACAACCAAAACGATTAATAATCCGAGACTCGAGAAAATTGATTACCACATCTAAAGTACATTGTTTACAAGAAAGGGCCTCTGTCCATCTAGTAAAATAATCAGTTATGGTAAGAATATACCTGTGACCCGCAGAGGATGGAGGATTAATCCGACCTATGAAGTCCATACCCCAGTGAGCAAACAGTTTTACCTCTATGACTAGCTGAAGTGGAAGAGCTCCATGTTTTTGCTTACTTGTTGTAGTTTGACATATGTGGCAAGTCCTCACATGTTGGTGCACGTCTTTGAACAAAGTAGGCCAATAATAGCCTGCTCTTAAGATCTGGTTTACAGTGGCTGACGCAGAACCGTGGCCCATGCCATATTTATCATGAAATTTAATCATCACTCTGGTAGCTTCCTCTTTTCCCAAACATCTTAAGTATACACCTTCATGATTTCTTTTATACAAAATAGCTCCTTTCATCATAAAAATTCCACTCTTCAAACGCAAAGCCCACCTCTGAACTGTATTAAGTTGATCAGGACATTGTTGATTCAACAAATAGAAAATGATGTCATCGTTCCAATCTCCTGGAGATACTTCTTGTTTGATGTTTATACAACGATGAGATAATAGTGTTAAGTTGTGAGATTAGGACCTGTCTCAGCCATTTTCTTTGTAAGTCCTTGTCCTCTCACTAATTTCATGGGTTGGATTTCCATATCATATTCCTGCAACATAGTCACCCATTTGGCCCTTCGTTCACCTAACTCATTCTGCATTAATAATCACTTTACTGCAGGATCCGATACTATGACAAAAACTTTATTCCTCAACATATAATGCCTGAAATTTTTCACCGCTTTGATTAAATCATAGGCCTACTTTTCTATATTATGATATCTTAATTTTCCATCCTTTAAAGGAGTACTCATGAAGGCTATGGGATGCTCATTGTCTTGATCAGACTTTTGAGTTAACATTGCAGCACAAGAGTGATTAGAAGCGAATGAATATATGTAGAAAGGTTTAGCATAATCGGGACTCACTAATATGGGGGCCTCAACGATGGCTTTCTTGATCTCTGAAAATTATTCCTTAGCGTATGCATTCCACTCTATTTTTTCTTCTTCTTTCAACATAGCATTCAATGGCTTAACTATCTCTGCAAATCCAGTAATAAATTTTCTAACAAAGTTAATTTTACCAAAAAAATGACTTCATCTCTTTCTTACTCGCAGGAGGCTGGATCTTCAAGATAGCCTGTATTCACTCAGGGTCAATAGCAATGCCCTATTCTGAGATAATATGTCCCAACAACTTTCCTTCTGTAACTCCAAAAATACACTTCCTTGGATTAAGTGAAATACCAAACTCCCTGCATCTTGGAACACTTTGCATAAATCTGTTATATGATCTCCTCGTTGCTTGGAAAAAATGTCAAATCATCCATGTAAATAATGATGCACTTACCAATTATGTCCTTAAAAGCAATATACATAGCTCTCTGGAATGTAGCTCTAGCATTGATCAACCCAAATGGCATCCTTCTATAAGAAAAAGTTCCCCATTTTGTAGTGAAGGCAGTTTTGTGCCTATCCTCATACTGCACCATAACTTGTTTGTATCCAGAATACCCATCCAAAAAGGACATCATTTGAGATCCATTAATGATCTGAAGCACCTCATCCAGTGAAGGAACTGGATAATTATCCTTTTCTGATGCTCTATTCATATTCCTAAAATCTACACATAGTCTGATTTCTCCATTCTTTTTCCTTAGCGGAACCAAATTCGCAACCCAAGTAGAGTGCCTTACCTGAAATATAATGCACGCTAAAAGAAATTTATGTACCTCCTTTTGAATAATGGGTTCTAACAGAGCATTGGTTGGCCTTTGTCTCTGCCTAAATGGTCTGACATCTGACTTCAAAGGGATCGTGTGTGTAATGATTGAAGTATCATATGTTTTCAAATCTTCATAACTCCAAGCTATTACATCATGATATGCATGTAAGGTATCAATAATCCCCTTTCTTTCTTCTAGAGTACATGCCTTGCCAATAAAAACATTCTTCATGTCATCTAGTGACCCCATATTGTATGTTTCACACTGACTACTGAGAGACTCCCTTTTAGCTTGTTGCTCCTGATCTCTTATCTTATCCAAATCAAAAATTCGTTCAAGCTGCACCATACCTCTTGGAATAGTATTAGTCTTCAGATTAATGATTCCTCCAATGTCAATTTCTACTTCTTGAGGCTCCATCTCGTCAATGAATTGGGAAGCAAACACATCACAACTTGTAATAAAGTCCAAAATATGCTTATCATCTTCAAATACATAGAAATTAGTAACGTTGTCAGGCATCGAAGGTACTGGAGTGAGCTCAACTATAAATTTCTTCAATCCCAAAAGTGATAAAGGCTGCAAGGTGCTAGCAGCTTGTGCTAAAGAATATGCACCTTGATTCTTACTTTGAGGAATCAACTAGATATTGAAAGCATCAAAACCCTCAATAAGATCCCACACCCTATGCCTATAATTGGTCATTCTCCTATCACGACATGAATACTGTTTCCTTACTTGTTTGATTGCTAATTCAGAATATTCGAAAACTTGCAATGTTTTAACCTTCTTCCTTGATTCCATTAACAAGCCATGGATTAAGGCTTCATATTCAACAATATTATTGGTGCATTGGAACTAGAGTCTATGAGTAGTGAAATAATTCTTAACTTTAGAACTAATTAATTTGAATCCTGCTTCAGCACCCTTCTTAGATTTAGATCCATCGAATCTTAATGTCCAGCAACCATCAGGTTCTCGTGGTTTTACTTTATCATGCTCTTTGTTGAGGATGGGGGGATTTTTAGGAGGCATCAAGCTCTTATCCCTATCATCATTTAATATTTACTACATATTGAGTCCAACGGTTGAAACTGGATCAATGCATTTTTGTATCTGTCGGAGAGCGGTCTGATACAAATCACATTCTAGCTCAGAATGAGGCGCATCATGGATCCTGCACCAACTGGGAAGCAATAGTTCTTCAAAGTTCATAGTTCCTTTCAACTGTATTTGATCTTCCATACATTTCCAGATGAACTCATGAAAGTTATCCAACAGACTAAGCTGCCTGTCCTCACGGTCATCCATCTCATCCTCTTGCTCAATCAGTGTTCCAAAAGTACTGCTCTCTGGGATGTGTTCATCTAAAGAATCCTATAGCATAAAAACATCTTCATCCATTGTGACTGATGCAACTAACACATAGTTTCCAATGCTAACCTCGGATACCAACACCTCATTCGAAACATTCTAATATTCAGTGATTACATACTTCATTCGGGGCTCTCTTTCAATTCGGATCTGATTCAAAATTCCTTTCCATGGTAACCACATGTGATAATGATCTATAGATGTATACCCATTCAATGCCTTAGTAAAATCCCTACCTAAAATCAAACCATAAGTATCAGGAATGTCAGCAACTTGGATATTAATCACTTGTTGCACCCTAAGATCTGATGCAAGTTGCGTAGGGATCATATTCAATTCTCCAACTACACTCACCTTTGTTTTGTCCAACTGAGTAACCTTCTTTTGAGAAGCTATAGGGGTAGTAACCAATTCAAATTATGCAAATTATTCCCAAAGATACGAACGAAAATTAAGAAAGGAGGGGTTTTTGTCTTGCCTTGAAACAAACTCAAATGAGTGTCAGCTTGTGCCACTTGACCCCTATCTTTATCTCTCCCTTTTTCTAAAGGTGGAACTTGACTTCTAGGTGCTTGGGAATAAGAAGACCTAGTAATGGCCTCATTGGTAGTTACCCCTTGTGGTGCTATATTCGAACTAAATGACCCAATAAATGCATCCCTAATAGCAGAAACTCTTAATAACTCAAAAGCAGAAAGACTTACCTTTACTTTCTTGAATTCCTCAATCACATATTCACCTAATTGTTTTATCTTCAGGTCAACATGGGCTTCCTTGTAGCCACTGGCTAGTTATCTTTAGACACTTTGGCATTGTTTCCTTTTGACAAGTACTATGTGGGCACGCAAAGATAAGGTGGATTATTACTAGCTTATGGATTTGGTGGAGTATTAAAATTGTTAGGAGGAATAGAAGTAGTGAAAAGACCTCCAGCTTGTGGACTCCTGTTAGGTCTATTTCTCAGATCATATTTCTTTGTTGGTTGTTGAAACATCTGAACTTCTTCAACACTAACTTCATCCTCTTCCAAGGGGCCATTATCATTCTCAATTTCTTCGTTAAACAACTAGGAAATCTCATCTTCATTTAGCACCTGCTCTGCCTCATCCTCTTGGTCATTGGATTCTTCTTCTGGTTCATTTTATTCACCTTTGGGGAATGGGGCATGGTTGAGTACCAGTACTGGAGAATCATAGGGATTTGAAGGCACAATTTCCTAACCACTAGAATTATTCTCCACTTCATACTAAAAAATAGAAGTCGCGGTCTGAAATTCGGTACAGTCTAACTCAGAGTGTTGACTTGTCTTATGGAGTCTGCACCAACCAGACAAAGCCACTTCTGCCAAGTATACACCATTTGGAGGCTTCTCCTGAGTAGCAGGCTGATCCAATGGAGTATGAATCCCTCCATTATTAGGTCCAGTATTCCATGACCTGTTCTGCCTAGGTGGTTTCCCTCTGTCAAATCCTTATCCACCTTGTTGATTTCTATCAAAATTATGACCAGAACCTTGTCTCTTATCGAAATTCTGACTAGAACCTTGTCCTCTGTCATAGTTTTGATTTCTGTCAAAATACTACCCTCTCTCAAATTTTTTGTTCTCCCTACCATAGTTAGATTGCATGTTCTTCTGAGCAGCCTGAAGCTGGCTATTCTGATTTCTCAAATAGGTTACTTCCATATTCAAACTTTTCACTTGTTCAGATAACTCATCTAGTCTTTATTTATCTAGATTGTTAGGTGGTGCTAGATTAACACTACCAGAAGGATATCCAAGTATGCCTCCAGAACCAACAACCTGATTCAAAACTTCTGAATTATGAAGATATGTAGGAAAACTAGCTTGTTGATGATGAAGGGGTTGATTAGCTCTTTTTTGAGGATAAGAGGTCATAGGTTGAGCTTGATTTAAAGGAGGACCTAGATGAAGGACTAGAGGCAATGAAGGTATTGGATTCATTATGGGAACATGATTGGTGAAAGCCTAGTTAAGGGCTTGAATTTGTCTAGGGTGAGCAGTAGGTCCTAAGGAGGGTAAAGGTTCTGATAAGTGTTGCCTCAAGTCCGTGTTGACCTTCATAGCCTCTGCATATGCAGTGAGTAAAGTATTCAGAGGGTTAGTCCTTTATTTAATAAAGGTGGATGTAAGGCTATCCAAGGCCTCAAAGTAAACTTCTAAAGAAGTATTCTCATTTCTAGCATAAGGTCCCTGGAGTCTGGTGTATGCTCAATGGAACCTATCATTGAATGATACTATGGGCTCATTAATCTCCCTCTTAACTCCAGTAAATTTCAGGTATAGCTCATTAGCACTAATGGGAATCTTAAAATTTTGTAGAAATGTAGCTTCTAATTCAGTCCAATTATGGATGGAAGTAGAAGGTAAGTGATTCTACCAATAAAAGGCCTCTTCTCCTAGGGAATAAGGGAAAATCCTGCATGCAACATCCTCATGGTTAATTCCTCTATCCCTTAGGAAGGTTTGGAAAATCCTAATATGCTCTTTTGTTGTTATGTTGGGGTCATGAGTATGAAACTTAGAGCAAAACTGCTCAGGGTTCTTGGGCATGACATTGTAATTATTAAAGATCAATGGGGATGGATTATTAGCAAGGAAAGCCATTGTTGGGGGTGGAGGTGGTAATGGCTAATTTATGACTGGTTGTGGTTGTGGGATAGGAATTCCCTCAAAGTCAGATGAGGATGGAGATGATGGAGACGATGGAAGTGGGTGGGTGGATGATGATTCTTCCCCTCCTCTGGTCCTTCTTGACCTAGTAGGGGCTTGTAATTCTTGAAATTCTTCTCCTCTTGGAGTAGATCTAGTTCTTCTTCTAAGCCTCTCAGGAGAGATGGCATTTAGAAAACGCTCCAGCTTGCTTATTCGAGGCCCTCATTCTAGTGTCAATCTGTTGATGGTGTTTTCTGCACGGCAACAACTCAGACAGAATATGATATTCTATCTCTTGAAAGGAAAATCTCTATGGGAAAAGAGATAACCCCAAGGTCTCTAATGCCAGGTTTTGACAATGCAACAAAACAACTCATAGATAATGTGAAAATGCTAGTAATCAAAAAGGGACCTTACTACAAGCAAATACTAGACTTTGAATTTATCAGATCTAAATAATGAATTGATACTTGAATATTTAATTGAACCTAGATAATAAAGAAATAGAAAAAGATGAAGGTTTCAGAGATAATTCTAAGACTACTTCTAACCCTAAGATTGAGAATGCTAAAGATGATATCCTCAAAATGGATCGATCTCTCACAAACTAGTTCCTGCTTGATCCAGATAAATCTTCTATTTTACAGAAATAGTGTAATATTCTAAGGTATTTAAATATTTTCAAATCACAAACATTCATTGAAGCAATCCTGAACAAACCCTTATAATTGAACTAAGCACAATTTTAAGTTTGGGCTAACTTTACAAAGCAACTAACAATCAACTAACTGCAACAATTATGGACTAGAGAACGCTGCAAACATTCCAAACATGAAACCTTAAGCATCATCAAACTATTTAACTATGAACTTATAAGAAATTTTTAAAGATAGAACAACAAGAACCATGCCAGATGAAGCTCCACAAGATAGATACAGTATCACAATATCCTTTCTTATATTACGTCATCCAAAATGGCAACAATTCCAGCTTTTTGTTACAACACTTGCTTGAAAAGAAACCCTAATTCGCTCAACTATGAAATCTCTATTCTACCTCTCTATGAATATCATGTATCACCTATCTATCTATATCTTTCAAATGAGGAAACACGCCTACTTTATAGAGAATCCGTAAGATAGGTTGCCCAAAACTAAGAATTTACGATAAAACCTGACCTACAAGAAGTTGGCCTCAAAAGATATTCGAATATAATATAAAATGTGCAGTTAGCATCAATTTCATTCAAGTTGACCTAAGTACCAAAGGGTCAGCCCAAAGCATATGAGTAATGGGAAGCACAAATATCAATTTAGCCCATACCTTGTCCAGCTTAGCAACAGGTGGCACAAGAAAAACCCTAACTCTTCTTTCAAGAGACTTTATATCATCCCTTGCCTGCCTCACTGTACCATCCAAATCAGCCCTATTAGTCAAGTATCTGTCAATGAATTCATATAGGTTGCAACATCATCTAGCTGATGTTCAGTGATTGGTCCCTCACCAACTGGAGAATAAACATCTCTCCACCATTTCCTAAGTTGCTCCAGATTAATATGCTTTGGAGCAAACTTCTTCCTTCGTGTCATAATTTCAAAGAGTGAGATACACTTATCATGAATACCAATCAAAGTGTCCTCAATCTTCTTTCCTTGTTTGTGGATCTTCTTCAAGGCCCTCTACCTCATTTGCAAGATTTCGAACCATTCCCAAGGTTTAGAAACCCTTGAGAAAGGAAGAATCCCACTCCTTACCAATTTATCCTTGGTGAATTCCATGATTGTCTTTGTGTTTTGCAGTAGGAGATTAGTATCCTCTTTGTCTTGAGTCAGCACAGTCTTCAACCAGTCCACCGACCTCAGGGCATCCCCTCCAGTCGATAAGATATCTTTAATGGCAAAATCTCCCTTTGTTTGAACACCTTGCAACCAAGCAACTATGGCAAGTGTGGTGCCCTTCATCTTCTCAAGCTCAGAGATTGATTCCTAAGGTAAGAAACCTACAACAGAGGAGGAAGATCCAATGGACTGCAAGGGTTTCATCAACTCCTGCAAGTACTTCTTCAATTTCTCATTTTGTTTCTCCAACTCATGCCTGGTTTGTATAGCCTTCTTCAATCTAGCTACAATTATAGAATTGGAGCCTTCATACTCCTCAATGTCTCGTTACATAGATGCATGCCCTAAGTCAATAGTCTACACATGATAATCCTTGGCAATTACATCATCTCTATCTTTATCCTAAGCAGGGGTGCCA
Organism: Sequoiadendron giganteum; assembly: GCA_007115665.2. Lineage (NCBI taxonomy): Eukaryota > Viridiplantae > Streptophyta > Pinopsida > Cupressales > Cupressaceae > Sequoiadendron > Sequoiadendron giganteum. The sequence goes on from CM021103.1 coordinate 718,985,744, forward strand.
ATGTGAGCCACTCTATTGCTTGACCCATCTCTCTCAATCTGGGACACAACTGTAGCCTTCTTCTTAATATTTCCCTATTCAACATTGGCCATTAAGTCATCCCAATTAGGAGGAGAATCTTCCACTATTATCAATTTACTTTTCAATTCTTTATCCAGCCAACTCAGAACAATGGACTCAGTTGGCCCTGTATCTTTCTTATCTTGCTCCTGTTGGTCATTATGGGCATCCTTCTCAACACTTGGCACATTAGGGATATCCATGATTGGATTTTCCTTGTCTTGTAATTGTTCCTCTACAACAACCTGTACCGGTGAAGGGATCTTGGCTAGTATCTCCTCTTGTTAAGTAGATTTACTCAATTGATCTTTCGCAGGTGAATCTGCATATGTTACTAAGGGAGACTGGATCACTTTGTCAATTTCTGCCTCCGCACTAGAGGTCTCATTCCTGAAATTATTCCTCGCCCAATTCCTTAGGATCTTCATCCTTCCTTGGCTCTTCTTGTACATTATCAATATCTAGAGGAATGGAGATAATTTCTTGTTCAGCAATGGGAACAGTCACAGGAACATCCTCCTTTATAGAATCATCCTTTGGGGAAGGAGTCCTTGACCTCCTCATATATACTTGTGTCTTTTCCCCTGAACTCTCTACTTCTACCACTAGTGGTTCAACCTCATTATTTTTAGGAGCCTCATCCAGTTTTTGTGATAGCTTCACAAGCCTTCTTCTTTTTTTCAGTGGATGGGTAACATCTACCTCTTCTTTCTCTTCTTTGTCCTTTTCAGCCTCTTTCCTCGAGACATGCCTTCTCTTCTTGGCAATAGGTTTCCTTTGTTTACCCACTTCGACTGCCTTCTCAGTTTGAACATCTCTAACCTGAATTTTAAAAGGGGAATCCACCTTTGTCTTACCCTTAGGATCTTGCTCGTGTGATTCCTCAAAAGCAGAATGAGACTCCAAGTCCCCCATTAGAGTGCATTGAACAACCTCACTCTCCAATTCTGGCATTTTGTGTTTCAACCACATTTTGGTGTACTTGATCACCGGAGTCATGATTCGATCCAATTTTATTTTCTCCTCCTCTAACCAGACAATTTCTCCAACTGGCTTGTCCTTCACAAATTCAAAGACATGACCCTGGATTAAATTTCCATCCTCTTCCACCTGGTTAGGGATGACCTTCACATTGTATAACCTTAACAAGTCCACTAGAAACCTGGAGAATTTCTTCTTCCTGACCTCAAATTCATCAGCAAGGTTAACCCAATAATCCTCAATGTTGACCTTATGACTATAATACCTACTGGCCTTCTTTTGTGCCTCACCAGTGATGTCCAACCTTGCTCTCTTGGAATGGAAAGAGAGACCAAAATTAATCATATCCTCCTCAGAAGCATGAGCAAACTAGATAGAAGGACAAACCTCACCCATTCCTATCTTCAAGGGAAAATCATTCCCAAAACCTGTTTTATGCTTATCTCCTTTAACAACTATGTCAAAGTCACAAATCTGCCTACTGAACTCCAACAATCAATCCTAATGTAAGAGAAAGTGGGAAACTGGATAAACCATGCACCATATCTCTTTATCAATTCTTTATCTTTGTCAGAAATTCTTACATGCTCTGCACCTTGGAGCAATCTAGTGATATACATTGTGAAAGCATCATTTTCTCTTCTATAGCTTCCTTCAGTTAGGTGCAGTTGTGGATATACCTCATATATTTCATCTTGTCCAAAAGTACCTCTAGTGCTCAACCCCTTATATGGGTGAAACCTTGCCAATGCATACACTAAGTAGGAGGTCATGGTGAAGGTCTTGGTTTGCAAGACATTGCACAACTGCTCGTGGATCACTGCACTTATGGCTCCTTCCTAGTGATAATCAATTCCCTGCTCCATCTGAGCAATAACATTAAAAATCCAGCTCTCAAACACCCCCACACTCTTCAATTCTACCAATCTATTGAGAAGAGTGATTACATTGTAATACTCCCTTTTTAGCTTGAGCCCGAATAGATGCTTTGGCATTTTGGAGAAATGAGAGTTGGGCTTCTCCAACCAAGAGTTGATTAACTGCTGGGACTTGACGACATTTTCCTTATAGTTTTTCCTTGTTGTGTCTATATCAAAACCCACCACATGTGACCTGTCAGACATATCAAAAGTCTTTGCAATGGACACAGGACTAAAATCTGCCAGAATCCTTCCTTGAGCACCAATTATCCTTTGTGTCCCTCTGTCATAGTTCCTAGCACACCCAAGCACCAACTCATAGCACTGCACCATGGAGGGAAAACCTGCTTCATGTGCCAATCCAGATTCCACAGTTCTTTTGGCCAACAAAGGAAGGTTCTGTGCAGCCAGTTCAGCTTTGAATTCCTCATAGTCCCACATAACCACATTGGTATCAGTGATCCTTGACCAAATAGAAGTCAGCTTACTCTCAAGAATCCTACTCTTTATGTCCAACTTTACCTTCTCTGCATCAAAGATAGTAGAACTCTCTGCACTTGGATCTATTGCCTTCCCTTTGCCTCGACCAACAACATCTTGTCCTAATCTTGCCTTCAAACAAATAAAGATGACCAAAATGAGATCCAAAAGAAACAAAAAGTGTCACAGAACCATATCACCAAAGTTTCAGATTTAGCCCACCTTGCAGATTCTAGACTAGAGAGGAATTTCGGGGAAATCCGGACCAGTCGGAATCCAACGAGATAAACATATAAACTCCCAAAATATCATCTCAATCCATCAATTTCAATAAACGAATAATCTTAAAGATACTTAGTATAAGTTCATTTGATCATTTAAATATACTACCAATAAGAAAAGTTCTCACATAATCCTCATACTCATCGCTTCCCAAAACTTCAAGAGAATTCGACGAAGACAGATTTTAGCAAAAACAACAATAGTTATAATCAACCCGGGAAAAAGGATGAGACACGAAACATCTGGGAAAATCCGGTGGAAGCGGATTTTAGCGAAAAAAAAGGATAAATTACCATCAAAGCATGAATCCAACAAAATAACCCAACCACGGATATTGGGAAAATCTAAAGGAAGCGGATTTTCGTGAGGTAGATAAAAATCCAATTTAAGTGGCAAAAAGAAGAACAAGAAAAGCCGGGGAAATCCGGACCAGGCGAGCGAAATTCCGCGGAGACATCGAAAACCCGAAATCATCCACATTCTCTCATTTTTACCAAAACGAATCAAATGACCACAGACCTAAGGTCTGCACCTCGACAATGACCTAACCACAGACCCCAAAAGATCAAATATGAATTGAAAACCCTCCTCTCAACAATTTGAGAGGGATTGGCTATGCCCTAGGTCAGGAAGCTTAAAGTTTCCACCATGGGAGCATGGAAAGAACCAAGCACGACTTGCCTACGAACGAGTTAGGAGTTTAGGACAAACGCAAAAAATCCTTAAGAATAGAAATAAAAGACCAACCCAAGGCACATGTTCCCCAAGGAACATGTTCAATGACCAACTAGATAGACTAGAAAAACAATGGAAACTCCAAAACCCTCGCCATGGCGCATACATACAGGCAAACAACGAAGCGATAAAAGACGCAAAAGCATACAAAGAAGAGTAATTGAAGACAAAGTGAGGAAATAAGCATATCCACCTACCATGAGAATGAAAGAACTGGAACTGGTGATGCCAACAAGCAACCCACAAACACGAGCAGGACATGAGCAACGCTCACAAAATTCAAATGCAACACTCGAAATAACTCTGAAATGCACAATCTAGAAACACGCCCCAAGCTCCAGCACTGAAACTTAGATGACAAGAAAATAAAAAAACTCAAATGGCCAATTACTCCCTAAGATTCAATATATCAATGCCCTAAAAGGGTCGCGTAATCGCCATTAATGCGATCGACAAGACAGCCAAGACCAAAACCCAGAAATCCGATAGGGCAACGGAATTCAGAGAAATTTGGACACGACAAATTTCCTCATATTTCGGTCAAACTACCTCCGAATTCTGAAGGAAAAGCTAGGAAAATCCAGACAGGGCAAATTTCTCCGAAAACGTTGAAAAGTCCAAAATTTACTCAGATCTTAAGATTCTCAACAAAATTCATAGATGTGCCACTCAAACTGGAAAGATGAACATTGAAGCATGGATTTAAGCAAGCAAAATTCTAGAATAGAAAGGCCAAGACACCCCAAAACTAGAAAAATGAGGGTCCCTACTTCATTGGGGCATGTGTGCAAAAACTGCACAGCACTACCCTAGCTCATTCTACTTAGACCATTATATCTATGCATAGGTAAAAATTCAATAGGTTATCCCAAACCCTAGTTTGACCTATTCCATTTTCCAAATCTAGATAGAATCTCTACCAAATTAGCATAAGAGAAAGTACAAGTTACCCCCTTTTAATGGATAACCTAACCCTAGGATTTAACTTGTAAGCTATCCAATTCCATATAACCATATCTAACTAGCTATTCCAAATTCGTCATTCTTAGTACATAATATTATTGACGTCAACAAAATCTCCTTAATAGGGAGTAAATATAAGCACTTATATGGAAAACACATCAATCACAATCTTTCCTCTTTTATAAGAAAATATAATTTTCTCTAGTATAAGGAAACTAATGCAATTCGGTAATAAACAATCAAGAAAAGATATCAAGTTTCCACAATCCATAATCATGAATCAATTAGGCTTCTAGTTTCAATTGTGTTTAATTTTTTGTCATCAACATTTCAGATCACACTCCATGATCCATCATCACGATGAAAGAGAGCATAAGGAAGAGAATGTACTCCATAAGAAAGAAATTAATATTTCAGATTTAAAGATCAAATATAATAAGATAGTACTTCATGCCTTTCAAACGCTTAATCCAACTGATGATAGAGCTTCCTAGCTTGGCTTCCCCTTGCTAACAACTTAAGAAAACAACTCTCCTCCACTTTATCTCACTAAAACTCACTCACAAAAGACTCTCAACAAATTTAATAATCTCTCAATTGAAAATTACAATAGAATGGCAACGTACTATTGCTTATACAAAAAGTGTGAACAATGGGGTATGATCATCCCATATTTATACAAAAGAATCAGCTCTTTAAGGGTACAAATAAGGTTCAAATCTTGTCACTTTTCAGTCCTTTCAAATCAACTAAGCTTATATGAATAAAGGTGGCGTATAATCATGAGGTTAGTCATAGTTTTATCTCAGCAGATGGACTCAATGATTGACACAACAGTTTGACATATTCAAAAGGGCACACATGCTCAAACACAAATATTCGATTTCAAGCATAATAAAATTCTACAACTATCATCCATTTTATAATATGGTGCCAAGTTTACATCTTCTCCCTATTTACAAGGCTGCAATGTAATATTTTGGAAATGGTCTCACACAGATTGCAACACAATAAAAATTTGACTCAGTCAAAGCTATTCAGTCGACACATGGTGTGAATCGACCCTTTGCATTCATATCAGCATTTGACTTGGCACATTGGTTTACGTTGCTTTATTTATCAGCTTATCAAATTATACAATAGTCTAAAACTTCACATGTCTTATTATCATCAAGTTTGAAATGATATTCAAACATTTTCATTTGTTTGGGTACTATATTATAGTGCGCCACATTTTCCATATATCGACCAAAACATAAACTTCATGTACTAGCCTTTATACTTTATAAATAGGCCTCCAATATATTTTATAGTATATGTATAAGTCATCCTTCAATTAATTTGCATAATATATATACAAATCGACCTTAATCACTTTCTATAAATATATATATATACATGTACACATATATATCGATATATAGCCTTAATGCTATATATATGTATATGTATATGTATATATATTCTAATATATATTCCATGACAACTAAGTATGTATATATTTGATATTCAAAAGAATAAGATCAAGTTAACATTCATATATCATTTGTATATATGTATATATTCTTATATATATCTATATGAATGTATGCATATGCATACATATGTCGACGTATTTGTATGTCATTTCCATTTGTCTTTACATACGTATACATCGATACATCTATACATATGTATATATGTATATATCATATATAGATATATATTTGATAACATTGTCACACATATTAACAATTACTATCTTGTACATATGTCGTATATATATAAATATACATACATTTCATACTGTCCTGATATCCCTATACCCATAAGCAACTCGTTCATAAGCGCTCATAGGTACGTCTACCTATGCACTCTCATGTACATATTCCTTCATGCATATGGATCATCGTTGACATGCATATGCATATATATGTATATATACATTCAATCGTATATACACCTTATCAATCAAGCATAGAAATATAAAGAAGTACTCACATGCATCAAGCACTAAACATAAACCAAGAATGCTCCTAACAAAAAACAAACTCCTTTCTATTTCAAACACATCATGCTAAAGGATTTAACTTACCAATTCCCAAACACTATGAATTGACTCAACTATTCTATAGTGAGTGTGTATATAAGCTCAATTAGGTTTCGTGACCAGTTACTTTACCAAGCCCTTCTCCCGAGCGATACTTCCCATCCCTTTCAGAGGATTGTTTCTAAACTTGCATCCAAATCATCACATTTTCATGGTAGTCAACTGTTCATCAATACAAACATTTGTATAATCCTTTTCATAGTTTGTATATCAATTTAAAAACCATTCATTCCATATATGCATTTCATCATAGTTATTAAATGAAATCAAAATTCATTCATAATTCATTGATAACAAAGTGCAAACACATTTATTTCCAATCAGAATTCCAATACATTCATAAATGCAATAATTACCCTATCATAGTAATAGTAAATAAGTATATGCATAGTGGGGTGTGATATTGACAAAACATAAAACACCTCCCCAAGAAAAATCAGAAGTATTTGTATACGTAGTGTATAAAAATGTATTCCTTTACATTTTCACACTTTGTTTGGGTCCCCTCAATTAAATTGGACTTAATTATGCCTTAATAAGCCCTATTTTGCATCTACAAGCCTAATAAATTACATTTTCTGAAGGGGAAACCTGACAATAGTTAATGCCAACATATAACACTTTATCTTAAGCAATGTGTGTTCTAGGAATAGGGACCTAGGACCTATTCACCCATGGCTAAATGGGTCCTCCCTAAGCCTTTGAAGCCATTTTTAAAAAATGTTTTTTGGCGGTATTTTTATAATCCCAAATTCAAATTTAATGTTGGCTTGTAATGTTTAATTTTCGAGAAATTAAGGATAGATAGCTATAAATACAAGGTTATTTTATCAAATCAACTAGAATATTTTTTGAGAGAACTTTTGTATGAGAAAATATTATTGTCAAGAGCATTGAAGAGCAGATTTATCAAGTATTTGTTGCAACATTCAAAATCTCAAGCATCATGTCAAAGTCTTTTTCAATCATGCATGTTTTTGGAGCTAGCATTGTGATGTAGGTTTCAAGTTTCAAGCATCAATTAAAGTCATCAAATCAAGCATCCAATTCAACCAGTGCATGCAAGTTTTAGTCCTTCAAGGATCTCCATTCAAGGGTAGCAATTGTTCGTTCATCACTCCTTTCATGTTTCATTATTTCATTTCAAGGTTTCATTACCAAAATGGGGTTTGACCAAGGAAAATCCCTATTCACAAAAAACAAACAATTTTTCTCTCTTGTGTTTGTATTGCAGGACCTAGGTTGAAGAAAAATTGAAGAGTGGAGATCTCTAAAGTGCAAAATTGCAAAAGTTGTCAAAGTTGCAAGAAAAGTTGTCAAGATCACGAAAACTCGGATCTCAGATTTATTTTTTGTCATTTTCAAGTGAAACTAGTGGAAAATTGCATCTCAAATCTATCTTTAGAGGCTTCCAAAAATTTAGTTCAAAAAGTTGTCTCAGGACCAATTCGCCATGTCTGGAAACTTAGCAACCAATTTTTGAGGCAAGTTTTCAGTGTCTTCCACTCATCCAAAAAATACAAAATTGATTGTTTCTATTAGATGTAGGCTTAATCTACATGAATCAGGTCTTAGGTTATAGATTTGAGGTTATTTTCTATTTTATTTTCATTTCCCAAAAGTGTTGTTTGAGCTTTATCCCCCATCCACACACACATAAAGGAAATTGCTAGATCTTTCGTGGAATTGATTCACTTAAGGGTTGAAAGCTAATTTTATCTTGGAGGATCTCATTTCCTTAATGAGACAAAAAATAGGTAGGTTCATTAAACCCCATTTTCCCCTTTCTATTTATAGTAAGTTTGGTGAAATATTCAAAATTTAGTATAATACCTTATGTTTTGGACTTATCACCTATTTTTCTATGTTTTAGTATATAAAATATATTATAAAGTAGTAGGCACATGCAAGACTAGAAGTTTACTTGTCCTTTCTTTGATTTTGTTGATGGTGGCAATATGTTCTTCAATCCAAGTGAATTTGTTTTTCTTCAAGAGTTGTAATGGTTCTAATAGAACTAAACTAAAGAGCAAAAGAAGTCATCACATCCAAAGAAATAGATATTGAAACTCAAGAAGTAAAATCATTGAATTATTCATTACTCTTTGTACATCCTTCCTCTACAATTGAAAGAGAACCCTTATATCTAAAAAACTGAAAAAAAAAAACAAAAAACCCAAAAATTATCTTTTTTGGTAGTTTTTGATAATTGTCATATTTTGCCATTTTTTATAATTTCACATATATATCCCTTTGAACTCAATTTTTTCCCAAAAAAATCCTAACACTACGATGACACGAATTTCAACTTACAATTCAAATTGGAAATGTGAGTTCCAAGTCATTAAAGAAAACAACTTTCTAAAAATTTGAAAAAATTAATAAAAGCTAATTTTGAGGGCCTAGGTAAAATATTTGGCTCCCCAAAAAGTGTCAAAAAGGCCTCCTAGCGAGCTAAGCTTGTCAAAAATACAAAAAAATCCTCATAACATATATTCCTATAAAATTTGAGCCCAAACAAAAATCTAAATCAAAAGTTATGACCTTTGAAAGTCCCTACATCAAGTTCTCAATCATATCCTAAGCCTAGGTAGAAACTATTGAGATAGTTTAATATGCCCAAGAAATCTTGCAATTTCTTTTTATCAAATGGGAAAATAAATCTTGAAACCGTCATTGATATGTGGTTGAACCTCAAAGATGTCATTATTGACTACCATTCCCAAAAAATTACAACTATTACTACACCATTGAATTTTATTTACAATAAAACAATGCCAACACATTTGGCAATAGAATAAAAAGTTATAAGATGACTATAATGGTCATCTATAGTTTGACTGAAAACAAGCTAATCATCAATATAAATACAAGAATTTTGAAGATCCTTTGAAAATTATGTCCATGTGCTCTTGTAAATATGCAAGAGCGTTCATTAAACCTAAAGGAATTATTGTCCATTCAAAGTGGCCAAATGGGCAACTAAAAGTAGTCTTCTCGATCTTCTTCTTTCACCCCGATTTGATAAAAACTTGATTTACAGTCAAACTGAGAAAAATATCAAGCATTAGCAACCTTTTTGGAATAAGTAAGATTTATCAAGGATTGGATAAGGAAATGGATTTTTTAATGCATTTAATGGTCTATAATTTATCACCATTCTTTTCTTTCCTATTTTTTGTTCAAAGTGCTTATTCACCATGAAAGCATGACAACAATATGGAGATCTGGATTTCTTGATAAACCTTCCTTCTTCAAGTTCCTTGATTGCCTTTTCCATATCTTGATGGTCTTCAACTGGAATAGGAATTTTTGTCCCTACTTTTATTTTATTTTCCTTTTGCAGTGTGTGGTGGAACTCTCAAATTTTGCAAATTTGAGGTGCCCATATTGAAAATTTTGCTTTGCACATTTAGAGGGTGCACCTGAAAAATCTACCCAAGTAACCTACTTTGGAGGGTCACAATTTGAAGCTAGTTAATTTTCAAGCCAAACCCCTTGGAGAACATATTTAGTTGACATATGTGAGCATGCATGTCAGTTTTTAGCTTCCCATGATGAGGTTTGATAGGGTTTTTGAAAATCGAAGTTGGAGGGTTTTGGTGTTGTTTTGTTGTTTGAGAACTTACAATTTTGTGAAGTGCCTCCTATTCGAGTGGATATTTCACAAATGGACGACTTTCAAGGAAAATGGATTGTTACTATCCATTCTCCCCACATTCATATGTTCTCCCGTCCGATTTAGAGCTTCATGATCTGATTTATTATTTTTTCGAGATCAAAAGGAAGTGCAATTTGTTCAGTTTTTACATCTGCATTTATAATGTTTCAAGGTGATCAACTTTGACCCCTAATACTCATGAAGAATGAAGATTCAAGAAAATCCCTCTTGCATACATGCTTATTGCATCTAAATGAGTTTTTTTTTTAGTGACAGCTTTCCAAGAGTTGATTTGATATTTTTTCAAAGTGGTGACTGTGTGAGTTTTAATTGGTTCTAAACAGGTGCAATTGCATAAATGTCTAATTGAGCAATTTTGTCAATTAATATCTTTCACCTCGGGATCTCTTTTGTTGAGCCATATTTTTCACTACATTCTTGGATCAAATGTTTGCATGCCTACTCAGTTTCAGGGTCTCAAAATAAGTTTTGATGAGTTATTTAATCATTTTTTGATCGCAACAGGACCAAAAATGGTGTTCCGAAAAGTGTCAAATTTCACAATTCTAATGACAACCCAATTATTACTTTGGTCTCAAACATCTATAGCTCCATTTTTTTTTTATCAAAAACAAATTTCATATGATATATTATTTTAATGTATTTTGGGTGTGGTGAACACGTCCCGAGGGACAATTTACAAAGGAGGTACTTGAATTTGAAGGACTGGGAAAAATTTGAGGAAATGGGTTTTCTCTAAATAATTGATTATGATCCTACAAAAATTTTTACGGGTGTCCCGATTTTCTTGCAATAAATTTCTTCAAATGTTCTGGAGGCGGCTTTCATGACTTTCATGGTTGCACTGCAAAACTCACTCATCTCTGGTGGCCATTTCTAGATAAAAATGGAGGAAGAAATCAGAGATGCAATGTTTCCAGTGTGAGCACTTGCAGTGAAAACATATCAAATTTTTGTTTGAAGAAATGTTTTAGCATTGCGGCCATAGCCAAAGGAAACGGGTTGCAGAGCTCCAAACGAAAAGTTAGGGAAAACCTAGTTGAGATCAACGACAAAGGAGGGATCGTGCATACCACGCCATTTTTGTGATTACGTCAAAAATAAGGATGCACAATGTGCATTTGGAAAGAAATATGGGCTAGTAAACTTTAAAGCATGGGAAAATATTAAGAGCCTTCATTTTTTTTTAAAGAGAGCAGAACACTAAAAGCTAGATGGTAATTTTTTTAAATGGGCTTTCATTTTAAAGTCAAATTTTTTGAGGAATAAAGTAAATTGAAATTGCCCAATAAAGTGGGGTAATTTACCTTTTGGAAAGCTAGCTTTTAAATATATAAAATTAAAAAGCATGGGGGCGAATTATAAATGAGGGCACAGGCAATATTTTTATTTTGCTTGGTAAAGTGAATAAAATATTCACTATGGAGAATAATTTGTTGCTGAAAAGTGAAAATATTATGCAACATGGTAAGATTTAAAAAATTAAAAGCTCCATTATAAAGTTGAATACTTTATTTTGCTAAGAGGTGAAATTATAAAGTGCATCTATAGCAAGTAAAGGCAAAAGGGAAGGCTTTCACGGGAGAGTGGGATTATTTTCATCTACAAGGTAAAAAAGAAAGAGGAGATAAAATATTTTGGCAAGCAAAGATATTTTCAAGTGAAGAAGGACAAAAGGGCAGAGGTAAAATTTTTTTAGAAAGGAATAGAGCAAATGAAACCAGGTAAAAATGGTGCAAATTTTCACAAAGAGGGAGAGTTTTATGTTGCAAATAAGGAGGGAAAAAAAATGAAGATTCTAGATTCCAAATTGAATAAGGAAGCTGCCAAGTGTCGTCATCAGACTAATTTTAGGGCTCACCCTTCTTCTTCTCATTCTCTTCTTCTCTCATTGTAAGGGGTTCAATTTTTGAGTCCTGGGATGATTTGGGTAGAAGTTTAGTTCAGAATGGAATATGCTGAAAAGTGAAAATAGGTAGAACAGGGATTTATCTTGGTTATGGGTTATGTATGTAATAGTCTTGAATTCATTTTATAGAAGCTATAGGAGTGAAGGGAAATCTTAGTTCTGAAATATGTACTCTTCTATGTACCTTTTTGCAAATTATGAATGAAAATATCAATGTTGTTCTTATTTATCCTCAATTGTCCAATTGAGTGTGTGGCTTTGTTTTGGCTTTGACTCAAAGAGTTAATTAAATGCTTAAAGAGGGTTGTAGATTTGTAAGAAATTGCATAGGATTTGGTAATAATTTGTGTTTCAGACATTGTGAGTTCTCATATTGCAAAGCATTATGATAATAGTCCATCAATTTCTGAATTAATTAGCTAATATATTACTAGTTATTGCATATTTGACTCCACTTACCCAATTGATGAAGCAATGATCTATTTGTGGGCCAATCGTACAAAAATTGAGCTGATAATACACTGGATTAGGGATTCAAAATGAGAATGAAACTATAAATCATCAAATCTCTCAGTTGTGATGTATGTACTTAAAATGTCAATTAATCCCTAGCAATAGATGGTAGTTTATCTAAAGATCATCCAAACCTTTGATAAATTGTGTCTATTTGCATATAGTAGGAGTGGATCTATGTAGAGAAGTGTGTTGAATCCCTCTTGTGCTATTTTGTCCTTGATGAAAATTTATGTTACTCTAGCATCTTGGTGGTTATTGTCTCAGTTGTTCTGCTTGTCTATTTGGCATATTTACTTCATTATTTATATTATCTTGGTGGCTCTGATATCTTGGGTCCATGTGCAGATCTCGGTTGAAGTATTGTGGTTACATGTTCTTTGCTCCATTGATTAGGTGATATATTTCTGGTCTTACAATTAAGTTTCAGTGATGCACTTAATTACATGTATTTGTCATTCTGGTTACAATTCTTCTACAGATTGATTATTTTTGGCTTGATCAGTTACGAGTATCTTGACAATGAAACATGTCTTGATATTCATCAAAGATATATTCCTCCATTTTCAGTCAGTGGCATGTGTATGAGGAATAGTCTGATAATTTTTTTAAGCTCTCGGTATTCAGTTTCTGGCATATTATAAGGGATTAATCATTATTTTGTTTATGGCATTTTGGATACCATTGGACTTTTTATATTGCTTTGGTAATAATGAGGTGGCTATCGGTTTTGGTTTTAATTGATATCTCTTGGCTTTGGCCATTATCTTTGGCACACTATGGCATTGGATTTTTAATAAGGTGGCAAATTGGCCTAAGTCAAAGGTAAACGAATTATCAATTATTTGCATATGATTTGGGCTTTAAGGTGGGTAAATCTCTAGGCTTCAAGGCCGACAACATGTATTTGGTTTGATTAAGTTTTTACTTGTCACATTGGAAGTGACTTTGCCTTGGCTACATGGGAACATAAAGTCTTATGTATTCGACCCTTCACATGACATAATGCTTGTCATTATTTGAATCGGCATTACACATGCTTTGTTGTTTATTCGAGAAATGATTTGGTTGGCATGACTTTGGACTGCTTTGGCCACGAATTTTAATTAGAATTATGAGTTCTTTCATTATCTTTTTTGTCCTCTCGGACTCCAAATTTTATCATCATTTGCAAAGGAATTCCTTTTTGCTTGATGTGAATGTTTAGGGAAAATCGTTATGCTTCTTTGTTTGAGGCTTTGGAACCTCTCTCTGGCCACCATCATGGATCATTGCACTCAGCCATTTCATTGTTATCTTTGGTGTTTTGTTCTTGGACAACGAATTGGATTTGTAAGAAGACTATCACAATGGTCGCTCTGTGTGTCAGCTTCTAGCCACTGGGTGAAGGTACTATTTTAAAAGATGTCTTGGTCATTTCATCCACATGCAAATCTAGTAATCCATATTTTGACAGCAACTTCATTTGTCAGGTATTTATCCTTGAAATGCTCTCCAAATCCGTTATTTTGTAGACAAGGTTATTTCGAGCTATGCTATCTCTCTTTTGCAAATGAAAAATGAAAAATGTCTATTAATTTCAACAGAGAAGTCTGAAATGATTGGTTTTAAAATGTGACTGCAAATCTTTCAGAGATTATCATGATAATTTTAAAGGGTTTATAACATATGTTTATGCGAAAATTCAAAATACTCTCGAATCAGATCAGTTAATCTTTTGGGTTCATTTATTAAGTTTCTTGGTTGCATCTTCTGAAGATCATCATAAGTTTTGTGATTCGTTTTGTTTTGGATAGTGGGTATAAGTGATATCTCAAGAATATTTTCCGTTTCACTCCTGAAGTTGTTGGTAATCATTCTTATTTGATTTGACTTACTATTTCAGCTTGACATCATAATGATTTCAGGTATTGGGCATTGCTGTTTCAGTTTCTTAAAAAGTGCAATTACTATACTGGGTATTGTTCATGAAATATTCTCTTAGCTTCATCTGGGTTCATGGGTAACTGTTTTTGGGTATATTCTAAATGAGGTTTCAATTGCTAAAATTATACATCATTTGCATTGTTGTTTATGCCAGGGTAAAATGGTTATCATTCTTGTTTTTAAAAAGACGTGTTCTTACCGTTTTGTGTAAGCTCTGCATGTGCAGCCCGCTAGTGAAGAAAAGTTGTCAAACCTCTATTTTTGGAAAATGTTGTTCTATCCTTGAAAAAAAGAAAGAATCATTCACTCTTGATCACTACAACACCAGGAACTATTACTTGATAGTTTTACTGTAACCTAAAAACAACCTTGTATAATTTCTAGAAAGTAAAATTCAAGCAACAATGGTAATACTTTAAAAATGTAATGATGTTTTATGTAAAGAGACAAAATCAGAGAGATTAGGGTTCTATCATGATAGAAAAACAAAATTTGAAACAAGGGCATTACTATTAAGACATGCGAAAGTCTATTCAGTTCTTTGATTCTAAAAAAATAGAAAACACAGTGTGTAGTCAAATCTGTAGGTTTTTGTATGGAAAAAGTTTGAAAATCAAACTGTGAGAAAAAAAAGAAAAGATATATCAATGTAATGCAATTGTGACGAGGAGTTGTATTGTGATTGTAACAAATTTATTTTCCTCAAGTTGTATCAAGATTAGATAAGGTATGGAATTTTGAAGAGTCAATCTCGACTCTTGAAAATTCTATGCTTTGTCTGTCAAGAGGCACTTGACAGAAATAAGTAAAACAAAGAGATTCTCTATACTATTGTACATTCTATTGAATAATAGGAAATGGGTTGGTTCTCCTTGAGATTGGTGTCTCTAAATAGAGGAGTTGGTGCTCCTTGAGTCAGTGCTCAGAAATCAGCCATTAAGGCTTTGTCAAAATAATTATTGAAATGAAAACTTGAAAAAGGCAGCAGGTTCAGGAGTGGTTTTTCTACCCCAGGAGGGTTTTGAACTTGGCATATCTTGTGTCTATTTGTGTCTCTGTGATTCATTTGCTTCAGTACTTTACTGCTTTAAAATGCAATGTTACACTACTCATTTCAGTTTATATGATTGCATTTGAATACATGAATGAAACTATCATGAATAAATGAGAACATATGTATGGTTATTTTTTATTTCAATTAATTTTTTTAAAGAAGTTATAAACATTGATTCACCCCCCCCCCTCTCAGTGTATTTTCACTCCAACAAAGTGTTCTTGAGGAATTAAATATCACATGAAAACAATAAGGAACACCCTCCTTGGTCCCATAGAGCTTAAAGAGTAGGGGTAAGAGCCTAAAAGTCTTTACCCATTAGTTGGCCACTAGCTTTTGTAGTTCTTGAATATAAGGGTTGGAAATCCTTTAGAGAATTTCAAAGCTTAGCTGGAAAAAACACCAACAATGCGATCTCCATAATAGGCATCTTTTTATCTAAAACTTTTAGGAGTCTTCTGAACATACTTCTTGTTCTACTTGTTGCTTAAGTTAAAAAAATGGAAGTTCATTATTTGAAACATGGAAATTCATTTAATTCTCATTAGATCATGTCCTACTTTCTCTCCAATGTAGGATAGACAAAAGGAAAACTAGGCTCATTGTAAAGTTAGTTCTTGCATTATTTTTGAAGCAACCTTGGAACTTAAAAAGTCCTTTTCTACGAAATATTGTATTGTAACTCAAAAAATCGGTCTTTGAGACTGAAGAATGGATGTAATTTTTTAGTTTTTGAAGGAAAATCAATCATTTTTAGGCATATAATATTGAACATCTTTCAACAATAAAGATTTTAGTTTTCTACCTTGAAACTCTTGTTTCTATTGTGTACAACTGGTAATTGATGTTTATTTTTGTGATTTCATGCATAAATCCTTAAATATGTCTTATTTTGACATCTTTAAATAGAAAAATCATATTTTGTGTAGGTTATAGGTTTTTTTAATGTGAAAAACAACTCCTATTTGTGAAGAATACTTCATTTTCTTCCTTCTAGGACTAAAAACACTCAACCTCTCTATAAGACATTGATACACAATTATGTTAAAGCTTGAGTTGTGTAAACATGGTTGAGTTATCATTCATTTTGTGTGTCAAAACAACTGTCTAAATTCTGAGCAAACCATTTTGGTGTATCACCCACATAGTTAGATTTCAGTTTATGTGACTTGTCTATCCTTTTTCGCCAGTAGCAATAATAGCTTAAGTTAGGATAGTGATGTAAGCTGGGGTTGGATGGAACACTCACTATTCCATGCTCTGGGTCTCACCTTGGCAATCCCCTATGGTGGAACTCTCCACCATCTTAACCTATAGGCCCTAATGCTTGTTAGGCACCCCTGGTTCTCCTGGCCAACCCTACTATCATCTCCATTTCCCTAACCAAGCCAATCTTGGTGCACTCTCTGCCATTCTCTCCTTAGCCCTTAATCTTCCTAAAGGCTAGCTAAATCTCCAACCTACACTAATTCGATGCAGGGGTGTGTGTGATGTCTCCCATGGCTTCAAGACCATCCCCCTAGGGTTCTTGATCATCCACCAATCTCCAATTCTCCATCGTTCTCACCAAACCCTCTTCTAGGGTTAAAAAGGCTACTAGCCCCTGAGCCCCAAATTAGGTCTCCTAACCTGAGAAAAGTGGGAACCATTCCAAATGACCTAGGATCTTTTCTTGGGGTTTGGGTTTCCTATGCCCACACTTTGATGATTTTTGGGGTTTAGTGTCTGTATTGTCCGTACTCTGCCCTATCCATGAACTTAGCCACTTTAGGCTTGTTTTGAGACAATTTCTAACCTTCTCCGAGGATAGTCAATTGGTTCTTGCTCCATACGGTCTGTCAAGACTCCATCCTTCTTTCCAAGTCTTTGCAAGGCCTCCTGCAACCACCACACACCTTGGTTTTCCAGGGAATTGACACCCCTGCAACTTTAGTGCTTGTTTTTGCACTATCTTTCTTACTCGGGCACTGCCAAGCTCACCTAGGAATAGACTTTGCCCAAGAAATTTTGACCCCTATAGACTCCTAAACCTAACCTATGTATATTCATGGAGCCTAGTCTCATCTTCCAATATCCCATACACCTGGCACAGGGGAAATGAGAACTAAGTCTCCATTCTTCCACAGTATGACTGTCAAAATAGAAAATACAGGAAGTAAACTAACTAAGAAAACAATGCTTGAAACTGATGAAACCAACTATTATAGAAACAAAACAGTGATTGGAACTTCCCTACATTACATTCTACACATGTTTCATCACTTGGTCAAGCCAATAACTCACTATAAAAAACAAACACATAAATGTTAGTCAATTTCCACACTGTCTTTGCTTGTTATTCATGAGAATTACAAATTGCCAAAACTTCCAGTGACTTCCAACCCATCTACAGTTCGAGGCATACTTTTTATAAGGTTTTCCAAAGTAGTTGGGCCTCCCTTGGGTCGGACAAATCAGTTACCAAGTGGGCAAAAGTGCACAAATGTCTGATTTGCCACTTTTCTTAATTTCCTAGACACTAACACAAATGAGTGTCTAAACTCAAAATCTTATCCACTCCTGATAGCTCCTGACTAAACCTTTTATTAGGTCTCTAACTCAATTTCAATGGTCAACATGACCTTATAACATCAAAACAAAACTTCCTAAGCCTAGTGTTTCCTAGGTGCTTTCTAGGTGCTCCTGCACCATTCTCCCCCCCTCTCGGCCAAACACTAAGGAATGGAAGGAGAGATGAGTGACATATCTATGCCATTCTTTTGGAACTGATCTTCTTGTACCCATGTAGCCTCAAATTCAAGCTTGTTCTTCCATTTGATAAGGTGTTCCTTGTACACTTTCTTCCTTGTAGACTTTTGCACTCTTAACTCCAAGATCTTTTCTGCTTGAAGCTTGTCTTGAATAGGTAATGCTATGTTACTGACATCTTGGAAAACCTCTCTGCTATTCTGATCCATCTCTTGGACTGATCCCTTGTACTTGATCAAATCTACAACATTGAAAATTGGTGAAATTCCCAAGTCAGAAGGTAACTCCACCTTGTATGCATTCTTGTCATACTTGGGTAATATCTTGCATGGTCCTATTCACTTCATTTGTAGCTTGGTTGACATTCCCTTCTGCAACCTTGATTTGTTAAGGTGAACCATGACAAAATCTCCTACTGCAAATTGCACATCTTTCCTTGACAAATTTGCCTTCTCCTTCAACTTTTGTGTAGCCTCGGTGACTGTCCTCTTTACCTGCTCCTAAATCTCTTTCATGGTGTGAGTGAAATCTTCAGCCTGTCCACTCCTATTCTCCATGGCTCCTAGATCCCTGAGCTCACAAATACCTCTTGGGTGCATTCCATACACAACCTCAAAAGGATTCTTCCCTGTGGTCTGGTTGACACTATCATTATAGGCATACTCAGCTTGTGAGATGACCATATCCCATGTCTGTCCATATTCCTTGGTTAGGCACCGAACAAGATTACCCAACACCCTATTAATCACCTCTATTTGACCATCGGTCTAAGGATGGTAAGCTGATCCAAATGATAGGTTGGTACCCAATCTACTCCATAGAGTCTTCCAAAAATGACTCATGAACTTAACATACCTATCTGAAACAATGCTTAAAGGTAAGCCATGAATCATTACAACCTCCTTAAAGAAAAGATGAGCTATGTAGCTAGCATCATGAGTGGATTTACAAGGGATAAAATGACTCATTTTGCTAAATATGTCCACCACTACATATACACTGTCAAAACCAGTCTTGGTCTTAGGGAGTCCTACCACAAAATCCATACTCACACACTCCCATGGTCTGTTAGGAATGGGTAGGGGTTGATAAAGACCAGCATTACTAGCTCCTCCCTTAGCTTTCATACACACAACGTATTGTTCCACATACTTTCTAACATCTCTTGCCAATTTAGGCCAATAATAGAACCTTTGAACTAGCTCTAATGTCTTATTGATGCCAAAATTTCCACTAAGACTGCCATTATGCTTCTCTTGAATGAGGTTTTCTCTCATTGATCCTTTTGGAACACACAATTGATTCCCTTTAAACAATAATCCACTTTGCAATGTATACTCAGCATATTGACTATGAAAATGATTCTCAAAGTCAGAACATACCTTATAGGCTTTTGAGAAATCTTCATCCTCTCCATAAAGATCTTTAAAGCTTTCAATCCCTATGCTCTTCACTTGTATCTCTTGTACTGTCAACAACCTCCTGCTCAATGCATTTGCTACCTTATTCATCTGCCCCTTCTTGTGCTTGATGGTGAAGGTAAAAGCTTGTATGTATTCCATCCACTTCAAATGTCTATTGCTCAGCTTCTCTTGAGTATTGATATAGCTAAGTGCCTGATTGTCTGTAAAGACCACAAACTCCTTGGGTAGAAGGTAATCCCTCCACTTCCTAAGTGACTGAACCAAAGCATAAAGTTCTAAGTCATAAGTTGAATCTTCTTCTTTGCTTCATTGAGCTTCTCACTAAAGAAGGCTATAGGCCTGCCCTCTTGACTTAACACTCCACCTACTGCCACTCCACTAACATCACATTCCATAGTGAACAACTTGTCAAAACTAGGTAATAAGAGTATAGGTTGAGTTGCCACTTCTTGTTTCAGTTTCTCAAACCCCTTCCCAGATTCTTGTGTCCACTTGAACTTGGTTTTCTAACCACCTTTGGTTGTATCTAGGACTGGTGCACATATACCACTAAAGTTCCTTATGAATTTTCTATAGAATTGAGCCAATCCATGGAAACTTCTTACCTTAGTCCCTGTGGTTGGTGTAGGCCAATTTAGGATTGCTTCCACCTTGCTTGGATTCATCTTCAATTATCCTTTGGACACTACAAAGCCCAAATATACAAGCTCTTTCTTAAAGAACTCACACTTCTCTAGATTGATTGCCAACTTCTCCTCTTGCAACCTTCTAAGAACCAACTCCACATGTTTCAAATGCTCTTCTGTTGTCTTGCTGAATATGAGGATGTCATCAAGGTATACCACCACAAATATCCCTATGAAGTCATTGAGCACTTCATTCATGAGCCTCATGAATGTGCTAGGGGAATTGGAGAGACCAAATGGCATCACTCTCCATTCATATAACCCATCATTTGTCTTAAATGCTATCTTCCATTCATCACCATCCTTAATTCTGATCTGATGGTATCCACTTTTGAGATCCAACTTGATGTAATACTGAGCTCCTCCAAGACAATCCTTTAAGTCTTCAATTCTAGGAATAGGGAACCTATACCTGATTGTGATTCTATTTATTGCCCTAGAATCAGTACATAATCTCCATTTTCCTCCCTTCTTGGTTGCTAAGATTATTGGTACTGCACATGGGCTGATGCTCTTTTGAATCAATTTTTGATCCAACAAATCTTGCACTTGTCTAGCCACTTCCAAATTCTGATCCGATGTAAGCTTATATGCTACTTTGTTAGGCAAGGATGCTCCAGGTATGAAGTCAATCTGATGACTAATGGCCCTTTTAGGAGGCAAAGTTGCAGGTGTACCATCACTCACTATGTCTTTATACTTTTCAAGCAAATTCTGGATTGCTCCGAGTATGACTGTTTTTCCAGTCTTATCTTCCTCCTTGGACTGCAACAATACTACATATCCTTCTCCACCTTCATGTAGAGTGTTGAGGAACTCTTTTCCACTACTTAGTAGCACACTTGGTGTCTTTGACTATCCTTCATCCTCTTCTGACAGTGACTGCAACTTAAAAGTCTTTCCATCCTTCTTAAATGAGATTGTATTCTCCTTTCCATCATACATGGCACTCCTGTCATATTGACATGGTCTTCCCAATAGTAGATGACATGCATCCATGGGTAAGACATCACAAACTAACTTGTCCTTGTACCCTCCAATGGAAAACTCCACCGTTACTTGTTCATTCACTAAAACACTTTGCCCTTTGTTAAGCCATGTGACCTTGTAGGGGTTAGTGTGGGGTACCTTCTCCAATTTCAGTTTCATTACTGCCTCCTTTGATATAATGTTGTCTATTGAACCTGAATCTACTATGACCTTGCATACTTTACCAAGTATCTTGCACCTTACTCTAAATAGAGCTCTCCTTTGTCTTGGTTCCTCCTTGACCGATTGTCTGATCAAGACTCTTCTAAACATCAAACTCTCTCCCATCTCAGATTCAATGTGACTGACCACAGTTGACTTAGGACTCATGGTGTCCTCTTGTGCATAAGCCACTCTCTTCTCATTGCTTGATGAAGATGATGCTTTCTCTGGGCACCTATAGGCTGGATGTCCAACTTGGCCACAATGGTAGCATTTCATGTTTGCAAAATAGGAATTGCTCCTGCTTGCTCCTCTTCCTCTATTTGTTCCTCCTTGAGAACCTCTACCTCTGTTATACCCTCCTCTAGAAGGTGTTTCATTGCCATGATATGTGGATTTGAACTCTCCTTGGTTTCTTGGGTCATTGCCTCTACCTTGGTAGCCACCCCTTTGCCCTCTTTGATCTCTTTGTTCTCTTCCTTTGCCTCTGCCTTTAGAATTGGAGTCTTGTTTCTTTTTCAGCTTCTCCTCCACCTTAAAAGCCATTTAAAAACAACTATGGAGATTGGTGAGGGTAAAAAGACTCAACTCTTCTTGGATGTTCCATTTGAGGCCATTTAGATACCTCGCCACCTTGATACTTTCCACCTCTTGCACCCTAGACCTAAGACTTAGTTTTTGGAACTCCTCGGTGTAGGCAGCTACTTCTAGGTCTCTTTACCTAAGGTTTTGCCTCTTCTTATGCAATTGGACCTCATAGTCTTCAGGTAGGTAATACTCCTTCACTTTAGCCACCATAGCTTTCCAACTTGAAATGCGTTTCTTACCTTCATTCTCCCTTTCTTCTTGTAGGAACTTCCACCAAGTCAGTGCTTGTCCCCTTAGCCTTGATTTTTCTATCTTCACCTTTTGTGCCTCAATCACTCCATCACACTCAAAGTGATTCTCCATTCCTTCTATCCACTCCATAACCAACTCTGCATCCATTCTACCTGTGAAGATGGGAATGCCTTCCAATGCTTTACCACTCAAAGCCTTCAATGCCTTGAGGAAGGGTTCCTCATTTAGTGGAGGATCAGGTTCTGGTTCAATGTCCTCCTCAACCTGATCTTCACCCTTGTCTCTAACCACTACTAGTTGTACCTTCATCTTGCCTGCAGCCTCTACCACCACTTCCAACCTTTGCTTCATCTCTTCAACTGTCACTTCAAGTTGCCTGTTTTTCTCTTGTTGCTCTGTCAGTTCTCTTGCCAATTCTTCATTGGTCACCATGGTGTTGGAACCACTTGATTCAACCTCTAACATACAATTCTCTATCCCAAACCTTTCACTCGCTCTGATACCAATCTGATGTAAGTTGGGGTTGGATGGAACACTCACTATTCCATGCTCTGGGTCTCACCTTGGCAATCCCCTATGGTGGCACTCTCCACCATCTTAACCTATAGGCCCTAATGCTTGTTAGGCACCCCTGGTTCTCCTGGCCAACCCTACTATCATCTCCATTTCCCTAACCAAGCCAATCTTGGTGCACTCTCTGCCATTCTCTCCTTAGCCCTTAATCTTCCTAAAGGCTAGCTAAATCTCCAACCTACACTAATTCGATGCAGGGGTGTGTGTGATGTCTCCCATGGCTTCAAGACCATCCCCCTAGAGTTCTTGATCATCCACCAATCTCCAATTCTCCATCGCTCTCACCAAACCCTCTTCTAGGGTTAAAAAGGCTACTAGCCCTTGAGCCCCAAATTAGGTCTCCTAACCCGAGAAAAGTGGGAACCACTCCAAAAACCTCCAAATGACCTAGGATCTTTTCTTGGGGTTTGGGTTTCCTATGCCCACACTTTGATGATTTTTGGGGTTTAGTGTCTGTACTGTCCATACTCTACCCTGTCCATGAACTTAGCCACTTTAGGCTTGTTTTGAGCCAATTCCTAACCTTCTCCGAGGACAGTCAGTTGGTTCTTGCTCCATACGGTCTGTCAAGACTCCATCCTTCTTGCCAAGTCTTTGCAAGGCCTCCTGCAACCACCACACACCTTGGTTTTCCAGGGAATTGACACCCCTGCAACTTTAGTGCTTGTTTTTGCACTGTCTTTCCTAGTCGGGCACTGCCAAGCTCGCCTAGGAATAGACTTTGCCCAAGAATTTTTGACCCCTAAAGACTCCTAAACCTAACCTATGTATAGTCATGGAGCCTAGTCTCATCTTCCAAGATCCCATACACCTAGCACAGGGGAAATGAGAAATAAGTCTCCATTCTTCCATAGTATGACGGTCAAAACAGAAAATATAGGAAGTAAACTAACTAACAAAACAATGCTTGAAACCAATGAAACCAACTATTACATAAACAAAATAGTGATTGGAACTTCCCTACATTACATTCTACACATGTTTCATCGCTTGGTCAAGCCAATAACTCACTATCTAGAACAAACACAAAAATGTTAGTCAATTTCCACACTATCTTTGCTTGTTATTCATGAGAATTACAAATTGCCAAAACTTCCAATGACTTCCAACCCATCTACAAGTCGATGCATACTTTTTATAAGGTTTTCCAAAGTAGTTGGACCTCCCTTGGGTCGGACAAATCAATTACCAAGTGGGAAAAAGTGCACAAATGTCCGATTTGCCACTTTTCCCAATTTCCGAGACACTAACACAAATGAGTGTCTAAACTCAAAATCTTATCCACTCCTGATAGCTCCTGACTAAACCTTTTATTAGGTCTCTAACTCAATCGCAATGGTCAACATGACCTTATAACATCAAAACAAAACTTCCTAAGCCTAGGGTTTCCTAGGTGCTTTCTAGGTGCTCCTGCACCATATAGGTGAGTACCAAGGGAACTAGCCCTCTCTAGAGGTTCTCTTCTGTCATAGGTGACCCACAAGCTTGGAAGAGATCCAATTTTTCACCAGTAAGCTATGTAACTTAGGAAGGGTGTGTACTTAGGTGATAATAGGTATACAAAGAGTCTCATGGATAACTCTTATTAGTATTTTAAATGTGTGAATCCTATATATTTTAATTTATGTTTTATCTCAATCTCTTATTGGCACACCATAGCTTACCAAACAAGTGGATGGGTCATGAAATTCCACTTCATCCTAACCTAAAACCTTCACATACAATGGCTGCATAGTTATATACATAAAAAATACATGACACGGAGATTTAAGGTCCAAACATGAAACACATGGGCCCAAATGATTCACCATCTCATTTTTTAATATATTTTTATTCTCACAATACAATGCACAAACAAATATAAAATTTAATATATTTTTAAGGAACTCGAGATTTTTTCCAAAAAATTCAATTTCTATAATATTTTTTATAAATTCTCAAACATCAAAATTTTGATTTTTCAAGAACACTTTCTTGAAACTAAGTCTCAAGCACACAATTTTTGAATCACATAACAAATTTTAAAAAAAATCACCATAATTTAATATAAAATGATAAATGATAAAAATAAACAATGAGAATTGTTAAATTGAATTCATTCAATATAATCCACCAATACAATCTTTATGAAAAAAATTAATTATAAACATGAAACTAAAATAAGGATACCTCTAATCCAAGCTCAAACCAATAGAGTTTGTTTGTTGTTGCCCACATATAGAAATCAACGAGCAATAGAAAATACCATCCAATCCTCACATCTAAGCATGCAACCAATGAAAATACCCAACCTTGCAAATAATTCTACTACCTCCCAATATATACAACCGACAAAAGGAAAAAGATTGAGAGCAAAAGTACCAATAAGAGGAACAATATAATGCTTCCAAGAAAGAATTTAATTTTAGTAAAAGTTCCTTCATTCTCTTTTCACATTTTAAATCACTTAAATGAATTTTGCATTTCCTTTTCACTTTTCTTTCAAAATAGAATCTTTGCAAAGTAAAATTTATACAATATTTAATTTGTAATAAAATGACTAAAGTCATATAATAAAAATTTAAAAAATTTCAATGTATTTTCTTTGAACAAGAATTTCTCTAATTTAAAATTTTTAATAAAAGAAAATATGGAAAACATGTCAAATATATATATATATGCACATTGATAAATCAAAATTTTAATTAAATAATATTATTTTATTTTAATAGAATGATGAAATGTAAAAAATGACAAGAGTCAAACAATCTATGGAAAACATACAAACACATTTTTATAGGTTTTCACATGACTCGAGAATTGAGAATCAATTGATTTAAATTTATGTGCATAGGGTTGCACAAGACTCATCTCATAACATAATTGAGTGGGATGGGGATAATAACATAATACTTTTATCCAAGACAATTGTCCCCAATTCGATACCATTTATGGTTGGATACTCGATAAAAATATTGGGAGCATGAACACAACACAAAATAGCTAAAGCACAATATATAGCAACTAATGAGATAATATCCACAAGATGATATCTTAATCTATGTTTAACTAAAATCATCTAACACTAGATAAATTTAAGTACATAAATGTGTGATAAAATAAGTAAAGTGTTGAGCTCAAATAATAAATGCATAATCACATATCATAGTGAAAACAACAATAAAGTCAAAACATTTTTGATTCTAAGCATCTCAAAGTTTCACACACATATATATAAATTAGATACATAATCCATACACCTCAATGACAATCCACAAGAACACCACCAACAAGTATGATAATAGTACCAAAGTGCCAAAACAAGCCTAAGTGTATACAAATCCACATACATGAATTCATATACATGATCCATACAACTCAATGGCAATACAAAATAACATCATTATCAAGTATGATATAGTAAAATTTGAAACATAAAATGAGTTGCAAAATGATACACAAACACTTAATTCCTTACTATACAAGCTAAAAATTAAAAGAGAAAAAGGTACCCCCATGGGATTATCTATGTCATTAGGAGGTGTGCCATCATGGACATGAGTATAATGTAAATACACTAAATATTATGTAGGCTTATAAATTTCCAACTTAAATGTTATATTATGGGAATTTTATTTTAATTCGCTTGTAACCTTAATATATGGTGTATTATGATCAACAAAAACAATAAGATGTTACTAGAATGATCTATTGATGATTTTTTTAGCACAAATAAATCAACTATAATGCTAGATACTCTACTTCTCTTGAAAATATGAGAGGCTCCTATAGGAGTTAGCTCCAAAGTTCCTTTTATTCAAGTCTTGATTGAGTTGGAACAATTGAGTGGTCTATGTAATTTATTTAACAAGGGGCCTTTTTTGGTAAATTTAAACTTGGACAAACATTTATAATCATGTGCTTTGAATATGCCAAATAGAGATTTAATTTTTAAAATCTCTTGAGAGAACTACCTATCTAATCCCATTTTTAACAAAGCCTAATCTATTCTAGACTCACCCTAAAACTAGCAAGTTGCAAAAAAAGATCAAAATGAGGGTTAGGGTTTAGAGAAGTAAATATAAAATAGATAATGATAAGCTCAAATTTATTCCTTAGCTTTGAAAGATCCAATGAAATCAAAATAACCAATATTGGAACAACTAGTATTCACACAATCATCCACAACACTAGTTCAAGAGTTTAAGGAAGAATCATAGTATAATGATGTTTCAATCCAAATGAATTAGAACCATCATATTTCATGCATAGATTATATACTTATCTCTATTATAATATCATTTAAAATTTATTCAACAAATTTATTCACTCAAAGAAACCAAACAAAATAAATCACTACTAGGGTTGAGAGGATTAAGAACCATCATGACAAAGTCTACAAGAGGGCTATAAATAGCCAATCTTGGGTGCCAAAAATGACCACAACCTCAACAACCTATTTGATTCACTTTGACACTTGGGGCTTAAAGTTACAATTTTTGACACATAGGTTACTAAAAATAAATAATATATTTTCCAAAATAGACCTATGGGGGGAACAAATCCCCAAGAAGGGTGATGCCATAACTATAAGAGAGAAAATATAAAACATATAGCCCACATGATCATTTTAAAAGAAAAATTATTTTACTAGGAACTGGACTTGAAATACCTTCAATACATCTTGGTTGAGATTATATATGAGTGAAATTTTGTACTAGATCCTATTCTTCTTAGAGAATATTGTCCTTGTAGATTCTATCAACTCCCTAATCTCTAGGACCATATATTAAAAAGACGTTGAGGTCGCCTTTAAATCTCATTATTTCATCAATGAGGTCTTCAGTAAGAAGTTTTCTTGTATTCCCAATTAACTCTTTTATTATGAACTCAACTAAAAAAGACCTTGTGAGGATTTTACCAAAAGGTTAATGGTAAAGACAACAAAATTCTTTATTTTAGTCATAGCTACAAAAACAACATCCTTCCTAATGATAAACTTATGCTTGCAGTCTTTGATCACTTTTTTTATGTTCTTAGTGGCATCAAACCACGTCTTTGAAAATTCATCTCCCATCAATAATTACTTGCTTACTTTACAATTTTATAAGTGGAATCCTTTCCATCCTTTTTAATACATGCAAGTTGTCCTCTATTGTGACAAGATCTTCATCTATATTTTCTCTAGACTCTATCAAGGTGCTTGCTTCATCACTACCTTTTCATAGCATTGGATTGTTTCCAAAATCAATTTTCCACCTTGTGCCTCTAATGAGTTCCTCTATGAGGTCATGACACTTTTAATCCTATATCTTGGACATGTTTCCCCTCATGTAATGATTTTAAAGTGGAAGGAATAGGGGAATTAACATCAGTGGACCCTATTAGATAGATTATACAAGCCTCGATCTCACTCACCTAAACTTGGAGTTCTACCTTTGTCTTTACATCTATGTCCATGTGATTTAGTATGACAACTACTAAATCATTGAGGAATTTTCTCTCCTCTTCACTGGTTTGATGAACTAAGACAATAGTTTGCATCTAATAATCCTAAGGCTACATTTCTCCCTCATCTTTATCTACCAATGGTGTTGCCACTTGTGCATTCCTTACTCCATGTGCATCCAGTAAAATGGTAGATAAATTCATAGCTCTCTTCTTCCTAGGTTGGTCTTGAGCATACATATTATCTTTTAAAATCTTCTACACATGTTGGTATACTCCTTACCTCTTTAAAATTGTGTAACTCAACCATATATTCATGTTAGAATCAATAGGAGTTAGACCAACACTTGTGTTGGGTGGAGTTGGCTACCTTGGGGGATTTGTTTGCCTTGTAGGTGGTGAAGGAGGCTTAGATGAATTGATCTCTAGAGATGAAGGTGGAGAGGGTTCCAATGTCTTTGTGGGCATGAGTGGTCTATCCTTGAAGGAAGACATAATGCCTTGCATTGAACTCACATCAATGAACTTTGCAATTTCATACTCCTTATCCTCTATTTATTCTACAATAGGGGTATAGTAAGGAAATGAGTGAATTGGGTTGAGTAAAGGAGAGGAAGGGGAAGGTGGATGAATAGGTCTTTGAGTGGGAGAATTTGATTATACATCATTAATGGTTTTTGTAGCTCCTCCCTGAGTCACAATATTGTTCCTAGTTCTAGCCCTTCTTTGTAGGGGTTCCAATTCTTCCTCCTATTCATCACTCAACACAATTATATTCGCACCAAACTCTTTTCCTCTTTTACTTTTATTTTTATCACACCTTTTCTCTACATTCTTGGAGGAGTCTTCTTACACCTTGTGTGATGTAGGAGCTTGAGTTGACTTGGGATTTTCTAGATAAGGATAATCCATAGAGTAGGGGTTCTTCAACCACTCCCTAGTCCTTTGGATGATTATTTTGGTCATGTTCTCAATGGATATATCCTCATGTACCAGAAATTCCACTTTGGTTAGGGGTTGGTTATAGAATTTTTTTACTATAGGAAGGTTCCAACACCTTTTTATATTCATGCATTACTTAAGGAAATTTTTTCTAATCTACATCCTTAAACTAGAAGGAGAAACATTCCTCAATAATATTTGATCCTCACCTCATGTTCATTAAGGTATTCTACCCAAAATTCTTCAATATTTGGCTTGTGTACAAAGAATGACCCAACCAATAGACTGATATTGCTAATGGGATAAAATCTCTTTATCCTCATATAAATGCATCATGAGGTGTATCATTTATAACTCTACATTCTTATAATTTTGGATGCTAGAGCATGAATAATCCTCAACTTTAATAGGGAAAGAGATTTTTTCCTTATGGTTGTTGGCAATAAATCTTTGTATCTCCACCACCTATCTACATATCTCCAATATGATAGTTTAATCACTTGGGTGCCTAGGGAGTCTATAGGTTGTTGTGTGGAATCCACCTATCTTGATATAAGAGGAGTTCTTACAATAGATGAACCAAATCACCAAACCAACCATAACCTTGGTTTCTTCAAAAGATAACCTCTTGGCAAAGTCATTCTTAAGGCATCTTAGTATTTCATGCACAAAAGCATCATTAAACATGTTAAAAGAAAAAATCTTTCTTTCAACTCCAATTATGGGTAATGTTCATAGACCTTTGTCTCCCTCATATACATATTTCTACCTTTGTTAAGGCTTGGGAAGCTCACTTGATGATCCAATAAGTACACTAGGTATGAGGTTATGCCAATCTTTTTGGTCTCCCCTACCTTTATCAATTGTTCATGTAGTGTGTAAATGATCAAGGTAGCCTAGTGTATCATCTTTCCATCATAGATATGTAGAATAAAAAACCATCCGGGGATAAAATTACTTTGCATGCTCTTGAAGACTTTGTTGAGGAGGGTGATCATTTACTTGGGATCCTCTTGGAACTTACTTTTATGAATGACCTTGGCCATTTTGATTGTTGAATTTATTTTGTGAAATAACAAGTTTTCATTCACAAAGTTTGTTTCTTGCACGATTTGTCTTTCATAATATCTCAATGAATCCATATTGATTTTATCATATTTAAAGCATAGGTAGGGAGTTTTAATACTATCTCAATTACATCTGAGTTGATCTCCAATATATTTTGGCTTGTTGGACCAATTAATTTTCTTTGTCTCTTATCATAAGGCTTAACATGGTCTAACACTAGTTTAGGAGATCACAATAAAATTGGGAAGGAAAAAACTTGAACCAATCCCAACTTTACCATGCATTGAGCCATGAAGGTTCTATCTCCCTCAACATTGACTCTCCATAAGAATTATTGAGCATTCACATGTTCAAGATATGTGTCCTCAATATTTTTCCATGTAGAGAATATCTTTAATGCAAGGTAATAGCCTTTTTCCTCATACTTCATCTATTTTGGTGGGGCTTGTTCTTCTTGCATGAGAATTTTCAATCACACAAAAATTTTACTAATATTGAAATCAAGCATTTCATTATACAATCAAATATGAGATCTTAACTTACTTCATTAAATATCACTATATTAAGGAATATTTCCAAAATGAAATAAGAAATACAAGATTCCCATGAGTGTATATATAATCCCATAAATTTTCCAAGTAAAAAGCATGATCATCTTAGAAATTAAATGGATAGGCCTATGAGAGAGTGTTAGAGTTCTTGAATTAGGGATACCTACCAATGAGTACCTTAGGGAAGGGAAGTTTGATGTCATAGTAACATGTGCATAACACTTAAAACATATCAAGGTTGGAATTTGGGGTGACCAATAACTTGGCACATGGATAATGGAACTCTAGAACTATGACTCCAAAAATGATATGACACCAAGATACGCCAAGGTT
Organism: Sequoiadendron giganteum; assembly: GCA_007115665.2. NCBI lineage: Eukaryota > Viridiplantae > Streptophyta > Pinopsida > Cupressales > Cupressaceae > Sequoiadendron > Sequoiadendron giganteum. Next base: position 719,017,121 of record CM021103.1, read on the forward strand.
ATAATTCAATAAGGATGCTAAGTGAGTACCTAGATAATGAAACTCTAAAAATCCGACTTCAAAAAGAATACTACCAAAATACTAGTGGGATCAAGGTTTAGGAATAACATTAACTTGATACTTGAATAAGGGAACTTTGAAACTATAACTCCAAAAATAAATTAACCCTTACTCTCATTAGGATTGGGCTTTAGGGAAAATGATAACTAAGTGTTGAAATAAGAGAATCTTGAAACTATGATTTTGAAAGGATGGAAATTTCCCTAGGGGTAGAAACTAGCTAGACCCTCATAAACCCAAGAGGAAATTACCATCAATGTTTCAAATATGTAACCTCAAGAAAGCTAGGGTGAAAAAATTTGATAGGTCAATGGAATGTTAATGTTATCGAGATGTGATTGAGAAAAAAAGGTTCATAACTCCAAAAATTGAATCTGTTGAAAGGGAATAATAAGAAAATACTAAGTGTACAGGATGAATGGATGATGAAACCCAAAACAGACAAAAAAAATGAAAAACAAACCAAACCACAAATAAGAAACCTCAAAGAAATAGAAGGAAAAATAAAAAAAGTAAATTAGAAATCAACATGCAAAAAACACAACACATGACACACTAGAAAAAATAGCAGACATGACCAAGGAAGAAAAACCCTAGCTGGTTACACCAATAAACATGAAATGAGAAATAAGAACATAATGAGCCAACATGCACGAACAACATGCATTGCAACACAAAAAATATACTACCAAAAATTTCCTCTAGCTAGTCATGAACAACATAAGAGGGTTCTTACATCGCCAGAGCACAAGAGTGGGCAAAAAGAAAAACACCAAACATAAAATGAACCAATGGAAAATAGGGGAAAGCACATATGTGGGTAGATTTCCATTAATGAAAAGCCAAAGGGGTAGGTTGGGATGACATCACACAATTCACACTAGAATTTCTAAAATGATCCCACAGGCATGTGAAGATGAAATTTTTGACAAGCTAATCAAAAGGCATGCCAAGATTTTGAGATGTCCTAGTGGGTATTCATGAATGACCAACCCTAAAGTTCAAAAAATGACAATATACCCAATAAACCAAAAAAAAAATCAAAAGGAAGAAGGCCAAAACCAATAGGGAAGGAAGTAAGCAAACAAAAAACAAAAGGGAAACAATGGAGAAAAGAAATATTTTATGATTCTAAAAATCATATATTCTTGAGTATACATTAGATATTCTTAAGTATAATAAGGATAACCACTTGTGACATGCTTAAACTTAACATTAGTATTAATTAATACCTTTATGTCTGTTAACTAGAATGAAGGGCCCCCTAGATGTAGTTATTACTATAAATAAGGAAGATAAATCTCTCCCACATCATCATATCATAAAATACTGTAGTCATATATTATTATCTAATTAGTGGAGGTCACCCCCTCGAAGTGGTCTACTATATTATTTATTTTTACATTTATTTCCAATAAATACCATAATAAGTGGTATAAGAGCTACAATTTGGGTCAATATTTTTTATTCCACTAAAAATTACAGACCATTACTCAAATATCAACATAATTTTTGAGGTAAAAAAAGTACCTACCAAGAATAATCATCCATATATTTGATAATAGAAATATAACTTCAAGTATAAATCTAATGGAAAAACAATTTAAACTTCATAATATAGCAGATAATTTAATGGTTGATATAACCTTACTATATTTAGAATTAGGACCTTATCAATGGTACAAATGGGAGATGAGTACAAATCAAGGGCATGTGCTTAGTTGGAAATAATGTAGTAATGAATTAGTAAAATTATATGAGCAACCATGTAATGGAAGTTATTTTATCCAACTAAAAAATTTAAAACAATTAAGGTCTATAGCCTATAAGAGCTAAAGATTAGCTCTATACCCGAGACCACCTGCAAAAAAAATTAAAACCTTCTACAAGAGGGTATGCAAGAATATTAGCTTGCTTGATATTAAGATATATCAAAATGATAATGAGGTATGAAGTATGTTGCAAAATGGACAATGACCTTGCTTACATAGGCAAGGTGAGGAATAGGATTAAACATGATTGTAAGATGTGTCTTAATCCTATGACATGAGATAATTAACAACCTAATTAAAGAATAAGAATTCTCTCCCTCAAAAGGAGAATTGTCTAAGAAGGAGAGGCCTACTTGTTGATATTTCAAGAATGATGCACATGAAGAACACTATTGTTATAAGAAGGATATTGATGAGTTGAAAAATCTTATCAAAAGGAATCACATTGATTTTCCTTCTAGAATGTCTAAATCACCTCCTTCTTCAAAACAGTCTAAAAAGGATGAAGGTCAAGATTCTACATCAGGATATAAAGGACATGCTCTTTGTGCTCTTTTAGGTCATGGATCAGGGAAATGACTTCTAGATTTAGGAGCATCTCATCATATGGCATCTTCGCAATCTATAGTCTCTTTTTTTTTAGGCTTGTACTGTGTCTCCCATTTTTATGGAAAAAAATACATACATGAGTATAATTGGGAAGGGATCTATTAGTTTTGGGGACAACACTTTCTAGGATGTTTTGTGTGTTCCTTATTTGATGAACAATCTTCTTTCCACATATCAAATTACACATGTTGGAGATGGGAAGATTGTGGAGTTCACAATTGATTCAATCATCATTCAAGAATTGGATAGCGGAGATATCATTGCTATTGGGATGGTTGATCATTCTTCTTATTTCTATACCTTTGTAGATTTTACTTCTGATGATGACATTGTTCCTTCAGCTGTTAATCACACTTCTAGTATTATCTATGATTCAGAGGAGACATTTGGATTCTTTAAATTAGGATTTCTAACATCAAATCCAGTTCTTGAGTCATGCATTCTATCTCCTCCATCTACTATTGTACTTGAGGATGCTTGTGATTCCATAGTTTTGGTTCCTTGTGATTTAATGTAGCGGGATACTCATAGTATTTTAGATTTGGATACTTGTTATGGCTTCTTGATAGGTATTTTAGGCTTGTTTATGGAGTCCCATATTACATATTTGGGAGACATCATTGATGACATTCATCTTCTCTTTGATAGAGAAGATACTTCTTCAGTTGTTGTGAGGGAATTCTTTGACCCTCTTGTTCAATCTCTACATGATCATTCTTTGCAGTTTGGTGTGAATGTGGATACTTTTGGATAGCATTTGGAGGAGGATTCTTTGTATTTAGATGGGATATCTTTCTCTTTGGATCATGTTCTACATTCATCTCTACTAGATTCTGGATTGTCCTCTTCAACAGTGTGGCCTAGAATGCCTATTTGGAGTGTGTCATATTTTGGCATCGACATGGAGGCACTTGAGCATGCTTCAGAGACATCATCTCATATCATCCATCTTCCTGAAATATTGCATACATTCTTGGTTTTTTTTCTTCCTAAGGGGAGGAACGTTGTTCGACGCGATTGGATAATCTTCAACATTCAATTTTGAGCTTCTACTATCATTGTAGGAGACTCAACATTGAGGGGGGTTGCATTGTCTCTCTTCTTCTTATCTCTTATGGGGGGTAATTTTCCTCACATGGGGTCTTGGCCTTCTCATTCTTCATTGAGATCATTTCATTATTATATTTCATCTCTCTTTTGGGGAGGAGTTTCATCCCATTGGGTTTTCTCCCTTTCTCCGTTTGTGCGAGATTTCATTTACATTTGTACATGGGTACCAAACATGGCCTAGTATTCAGGACCCATTCTTGCATCTTTATGTTATTTGCATAATAATTTTCTACTCCCTAAGTTTCACTTAAGAGGGGGTGTTGGTTTAAATAAAGTCTTGTACCTAGTTAATTCAATACTAGGGGATTTAATTACATGTTAAGTTTACTTAGGTCCTAGGAATCTTTCTAGAAGGTGTTAGTTGTCATTAGTTGTTATCTTATCCTTTGAATTGTAATACATACGAACCTAGGTATTTGTGATAATTTGTCTCATATTTATTATTAAGACACTTGTCATAATCTTATGACATCTAATATCTCACCTTGGCTATATAACCAAGGGGTCTCTACTATATTGTACACCATACATCAACATTGAATCATATTTGCATAGTTGATAAGAATACAGTTTATTCTTGACACATTCATATATTCTCTCTTGTGCTTTCCATTTGGCCTCAAGATATTGGCAGGCTATCTCCATAGCCAATTCTAAGACTAATTACCTAGGAATCAATCATTAAAATCTAGAAAGATAAGTTCTAGACATGCCAACTAAGAATTCTAGAAGAAATCTTATATCCTAAGTAAAATTAACATGTGAATAAGTCCCCTAAGTACCTAGCAAGGTAAATTACTAGGTACAAGACATATATTCACACCAACACCTTCCATTAAGTGTCACTTAGGGAGAAGACTATTGTGCAAATATGGGTTCCGACTATGAGGCCATTTTAGGTACCCATGTACAAATGCAAATGCAATCTCTCACAAATAGAGAAAGGGAGAAAACCCGGTGGGATAAAACTCCTCCCCATAAGAGAATAGAAAAATAAAGTGATGAAGGATAAAGGACTCCATGATATTGATATTAAGACCTATCAAAATGATGATAAGGTATGAAGTATGTTACAAAGTGTATATAATGACCTTGCTTATATAGGCAAGGTGGGGCATGGGATAAAACATGATTGTGATATGTTTCAATTAATCTTATGACATGAGATAACTAACCTAACAACCTAGGAATCAAGCATTAAAAGCTAGAAATATAAGCTCTAGACATGCCAACTAAGACTTCTAGAAGAAATCATATATCTTAAGTAAACTTAACATGTGAATAAGTACCTTAAGTCCCTAGCAAGGTAAATTAATAGGTATAAGACATATATGCACACCAACATAGTCGAATATAATGTTGAGCATCTAATATTGGTGATTTAAGCTCCTGAGATGACATCTTATTGTAGGCTACAATTGTACATCTATGAAACTAATGAACAAATTCAACATAATGTTCATTTGTTAGAACCTTGTACAATTAGGAAAGCTAGGCACAAGCATTGCATATTGAGAAAAAAAGCACCATGAAAAGTATCAGACAAGGTGAAGCCATAAGATTAAATGACAACAGTGTGACTAATCCTACTAAAAGAAAAATGGAAAAATTATTTAACCTAAGACAAATTAGCAAGATCTCTCCTCAACAAGAGATAGAGAAATGAGAAAAAGGTCTATGTTGGGATTGTGATAGAAAGTGGTCAAGGGGCCATAAGTTTTCTAGACATGAAAAAATACTAAAAATTATTAAGAATTAGGCTGGAGAAAAAGGAGTACCTAAAAATAACCAAATGCAAAACTTAAGCATGAGAATTCCAAGGAAAAGAAAGCACTAATATTTCCCTACATGCACTAAATGGTAAAAATTCACCATAAACACTCAAAGTAATTGGTTATATAAAAAACAAAATATGAAAGTGTTGGTTAATACTGACAATAAACACAATTTCATTCATAAAAAGATTAGCTAATGAGCTCAATTGTTTTGTTTATCTAGTCTCTAATTTTCATGTCATCATAGCTGATAGGAAACAACTCCCTTGTGGTGGTAAATATCATCATATAGAACTCTCAATGGGAAATTATCAACTAGATTAAAAATGTTTGTTACCACTATTAGAGGAGTAGATTCAATTTTGGGTGTGCAGTGGATTAAACAATTGGAAATATTGTCTTTCAATTTTCAATAATTATCCATGGATTTTATTACACATGGGGAAAACTATGGACATATGAGGATACAATCATGATCAAGTAAAATCATTAGCTTCCATATGATGGAGACATTTCTCAAGAAAGGTTCTTATAATATAGGGGGTCAATTAAATATTTTATAGAAGCATAAGATGTGACCACTCAAGATCGACAAAAATTTAAGAGATTATCAAACACCCATCAACAAGTATTTTAAGAATCTAAGTTTGTGCCTCTAATCAAAGACCATAATCATGACATTGAAATTACCGAGAAGCATTGTTCATCCCAAAAAAGGTGCCTATTTTAACAAAATGGATGATATATGGAGAATGTGCTGATATTACATGGATCTACACAATATTACTCATAAAGACACTTGTTTCATATTATTGGCCCCATAGTTGTCATTGTGCCAAAAGGTCGACCTATTAATGCTCGATACAATCGCTAGAGTTAACGGATCCACAAGAGGCAGTTAACTCATGTCACGAATCTCGAGGGGAGCACTAACCATCTACTAACAATATCCCCCTTAGCATTACCCAAGGGGATTCAAACTCATAACCTTTGGATCTGATACAAATTATTGTCCTCATAGTTGTCGTTGTGCCAAAATTTTGACCTGTTAATGTCAGAGTTATCATACATTAGCTAATAATTAATTAATCTTTAACTTTTTTTTTTTTTGATTGGTAAACGCTTTTGAATAGAGCTATGAACCAGTGAGGCCGCATTTGGGGGGCTCATCCCATCAATTTTTTTTCCTCCTTGGGCCTTTGTTCCTTCACACCAAAACACTGTGCATCTCAGTTCTCCAACAACTATCAACCACAACCGTTGATGGGTGAGACGGTTGTGTATCTAGCTCTTGATTCAAACATTTGACCACCGTGTCTCACCCTTCCTCCATCCTTCCTTTGATGCCCCTCCTACCTCCTCTTCTTCTTCCTTCTTCATCACCCCTTCCTTCCTTCTTCCTCCTTTTTCCTTCGTCTCGTCTCTGTGAGCCTCCCTATTTTTGGTACACCCTTCCTTCCTCTGTTTCTTTGCCTTCCCTCCTACCACTCCATTCATCTCCCATTCCTCCATTCCTCCTTCTTCCTTCGTCACCCCGCCTCCCTCCTCCTTCCTTCTTTCAAATTCCTTCTCCATCACCCCTTCCTCCTCCTCCTCCTTCCCATCTCCTCGGGCCTTCTTCTTTTTCCATCTCCTCAGCCTCCCTTTCTCCATCACTCCTCCTCCATACTCTGTTCTTCCCTTCTCTCTACCTTCCTCCCATACGCCATTCGTTCGCCCCCAACTCCACTTCTGCCTTCTTACCCCATACTCCAAACTCCACCATTTTGCGTCCTCCATCTCACTGGTATCTTCAACATTCATCCACCTCTTCACACTCGTCGTTGTCCTCCAATCTACCTCCAGTGTTTCCTCTATCAACTGTTGACTCTACCACATCCTCCTCCAACACACCAATCATGCTTCACCTTCGCAGTTGGACGAAGTACCATCAGTCTCACCCATCATATCCTTGGCTTGCCTTATCTCCTACAACCTTCCTTCACATCGAATTATTAGTGATGAGACTTGAACCCCTAACCACCGTATCAACACGGTGTTGCAACTGCCATTGCACTATGGGGTGAACCCCAATATTTAACTGATTATTAGTCTAATTTATTCTTTGCAATTAATCTAAACTTAGGAGTGCTTTTATTCTTTATAAATTACTCACCTTTAGGGTTTTGGTCTCCTTTCATAAGGATTGATCTTATTGTAATTATTCAATTCTTGTTTATGTATCTCATGTGGGTGTGACTTTTGTTTTTACACCCTTTATATCTACTTGTACTTTGATGTCTGCACGTTTAGATGTTCCTGATTCCTCTTCATGCACTTCTTTTTGGAATTCAGTTTCAATGTACCTGGCATACCTCTCCCTTGTCAGCATTGTGGGGGGGGGGGGTTTCTATTGTTGGTGCTAATGCTTCCTTGGTTTCGCATTGGATTGAGCTATGTATAAAATATTTTTCTTATGTACTAGGCGGATGCAACAACTGGTTACCCACGCATTTCGTTGAGATGGAGCACTTATCATATGGACACTCCTGCATTCCTGTTTTGGAGATGACCCTCCATTTTTATTTGATTAGCTCTTCAGATTATTGGTACTTGTGTCATATGTATCTTTGAATTCTAGGTGTTTTCCTTTGTTTGCCATTAGATTTGAGTAGTGTCATTGAGGGAACTCATGCAAATTCTTGTCTTCTTGATCCTGATCATCATATGTTTTAGCGGAGGTTCTTCTTTCAGCATTTCAACAATCATTCTTCAACAGTGTTTGCAACTTCTTCATGCTTCAGTGGTGTTCTCTTTGTTCATCCTTTGTTCCTATCTTTTGGGACAACATTGTCTTGTTTGGAGGCTTCTTCAGACCTTCACTTGGCTTCCATCTCTTTTTGGAGTAGAGTTTTTCCCATGAGGTTTTCTCTAGTTCTCCACATTATAATCTTTTGTTTGTACATGGGTACCTTTTTGGCCTTGTTTGTCGGGACCCATCATGCATTATTTTTAGGGTTTTTAGCTACTCCCTAAGTTCATCTTAAGGGGGGGTGTTAGAGTTATCATACATTAGCTAATAATTAATTAATCTTTAACTGATTATTAGTCTAATTTATTCTTTGCACTTAACCTAAAATTAGGAGTGCTTTTATGCTTTATTAATTGAGCTAATATTAGATCATTATTTCTCATCTCATGTGATGTTGACACTTGTCATGATCTGATCCCTTTCTCATTTAGGGATTTTCTCTTATAGGCATTCAACCCTCTTTGTAAATATCTCTCGGATATTATCTAGAGCTTTCATATCTTCTTGAAAGTCTCTTTCTGTAGCTTTTCCTTGATGATGAATATTGCACTTATTATTTTGCAGATCTCTTGTGTGGAAGGTGTACTTATTTTTTGTTTGATCTTGTGGCTCATGGTTTTGTGTTTGTTTCACAATTCTAATAGTTAATGCTCGATACAACCACCAAAGTTAACAGATCCATGAGAGGCAGTTAAGCCATGTCACAAATCTTGAGGGGAGTGTTGACCATCTACCAACACATATTCCTCTTATAAATGAACTAGGAGATAAAAAAATCTATGCAAAATAGTCTAAATATGTCTTTAGGGTGAAATAAGTAGAAGGATATGTTATTTCACTTGAAGGTGTTAAAGACCCTAAGAAGGTTGCATAATTAAAAGAGTGGAAAAAACCTAAAAAATATTAAAATTTTGAGAGGATTTTGGGGCCTAGCAAGATACTATACAAGATTTTTTTGTACTTATTATCATATAAATAAATATTTCTTCTAGGAAGGTATTAAAGTGAGCATCCAAAAAATTGTGGCTAAATGTTTGATATACCAATAAAATAAAGGGGAAATAGTAAAGACTTTATGCCTCTTTCAACTATTAGGCATTCCAACACAACATTGAGAGGAAATACCAATAGACTTCATTATGGGGTTACCAAAGTCAAATAATGTTGATGTAATTTTAGTTGTGGTGTATAGATTCTTTAAGTATGCACCATTTTGTGAACTCTCTCATTTATTTCGTGCTAGCACTATGAAAAAAGTATTCATACAAAATTTCATGCAAAATATGTAAAAACTTCATGGAATTTCCATAATCATATTACAAAATAGTCATCTCAAAATTCATAATCAAGTGGATGAATTTACCAATTCAAGATGCAACATAGAATGATGAACATTTCATATGAAATATTTAGAGTTGTTAAGTGTTGAGGGAAACACTTTTCAAAAGGGGATAGAAATGTTAAGATTCTGAAAACATATATTCCTAAGTATATATTATGTATTCATAAGTATAATAAGGATAAGAACTTGTGGCATTCTTAACCTTAAAATTAGTCTTGGCTAATACCTTAACCCATTTTAACTAGAATGAAGGGGTGTGACCCTATATAGTTATCCCTATAAATAATGAAGAGAACTCTATCCCATATCATTATATCATCAAATATTGAATTCATATATTATCACCTGAATATTGGAGGTCACCCCTCAAAATGGTCTATTACATTTCTATTTTTTACATTTATTTCTAAAAAATAGCATAACAAAGAAAGCCCCCCACCCCCTCCCTTGCGCCCACTTTTGTCTTAGGAAAATAGGGAGTGTGTGTCTAAGACACAACATGACCCTCATCATGCAAGTATATATGGTAATTCTCACCTTATATTACTTGGATAATGATCTCCAACATATATAAGTGATGTAATTCACTTAAACAATACCATAATTTATAGAAAATAAAATGGAAATTAAAGACAAGATATAGAGAATCACTATGCATTCATATTAAGCACAAGATAAAAAAGAATGTTAATTTGAAAAATTATGATAAATAATTATGTGTGTAAAATATAGTAAGACTAATAATGAGTATTTTCATTAATAGAAAAGGGATAGCACATATTTCTTAATTTTCCTAGACTATGCAAGAAGTGATGTCAAATACATGAATCATGTTGATATTTTATGAGATTTTGTGTATTTATATAATGATGTATAATACGTATATATTTATAGATGAAGGCCAACAACTAAGAGTCATATCTATGCTAACATGTCTCTAATGTGTCTAGTGATGTGGTATGTGTGGATAGGATGCTAGCAAGCATTAAACCCATAGTGTGTCAATATATATGGCATGAGACACCACCATGTGTTAGATGCATGGTTTCAAGTACATCAAAATTGAATGGAAATATTTCTTGTGGTGTGGGGCGCCAAGTGTTATGCATGTATGGTGGCATTTTTCATTAAGGATTTGATGCCACATGTTGCATAGGTATGTTTGTTGAACACATCAGATACTGAGAGGTGGGTGTTGAATGCACACAAGACAACTAAGAGGGGGGTGAATCATTTTTATATTAAAACATCCAAAACCCTCATAAACATTTAGATCCACAAAAACTTAATTAACCCTTTATAAGTTAGAATTATTTAGCATGAAATAAAATAACAAAAACTGAAACACAACAACACCTTGCACAATAGAACACCAAATTTACATGGAAAACCCAAGAAGGGAAAAACCATGGTGAGGATTATCTCACAATATAAACTATTTGCAACACCGGATATAAAAGTCTCACTGCCAAAGGGCTCTCTTCCTACAAGTAAGAAGGGATAACTACTGAAATCTCACTGCCAGATTACCAAAAAGAAGAAAGAAGAGTGTTACAGTGAGAAATCCATCTCAATGCAACATAAAAGATCCACAACTACATCACCATCATATTCACAATAAATATTGTACACCTTTTGATCACTACTTCCAAAAATCTAACTCATTAGGCTCACACTGCACTTCATAAATTCACACTTCACAACTCTGCAATTCACATCACATAATTCACTACTCAATTCTCCATCAACTCAACACTTATTTATACCTTCTTCAACCTTGAAAACATTCTCCAAGGCCGACTATGCACCTCAACTATGTAAATTCAAATTAGGTCGGTACTAAGCATTCCCGTGGTGGAAAAGAATGAAATTGGACCACACCACTTAACTCAGACCCAAATCATACATATACAACATGCCATGCTTCCATAATTACCAAATAAAATCTATAATTAGTGTAAACACCCAAGGTTAGTCAAACCCATGTAAACACTATTAAAATTTTAGTACATGCTTCCTCAAATCCAAAGACAACTCATAGACCACACACCACGCTTGAAATTTTTTTATAATATTCCATAAATACCTTGAAATCTAGAAAATTCCTTCTCAACAACTTTCACCTAAAGAATTTATGCACCTAATTGATGCAAGAGCATCCAGGGTGTAAGATCAATCTTGCATCACCCAAAAAAAAGTTGTTTCTTTTCTATAAGGGCTAAATTTGGTAGGGTTACTATTTTAGTAAGTTTGCATTTATGCACAATTGGACACAAAATCTTATACAAACCTCCAAAATGGTAAATTGAATCCAATGGCAAAGAAATCACATCAATGCCATTTGTCATTTGAGAGATATTACAATTTCGATTTTCAAAAATCCTAGTAAAATCTTTGGAGTCAATTTTGAGGCACTTAGAGGCTCTAGATGGGCTTTAAAACTGGTGGAAAATGAAAGTGATCGGCCTTTAGGCCCCACTTATTGATGAAATATTTCTCGAGAGATTTTCGAAAAGGTATTATAATAGAAAATCTGATGGTCATATCAAAAGTTATAACCCCATGAAGTTGTACTACCAAAATTAATAAAATTTCAAAATATCTTCTTGAGGAAGTTGCACTTTCTAGAAGGTTAAAGGGTGGTTACACCTTCCAAATAAAGGATGTGAAAGGGGGGGTACAAGAGGGGGAAGAGTAGCATAGATGGTGGCTCTGATTTGCATATTTGTAGATTTATGTAATCAAAAATCCCATGTGATGGAAAATGTAATGTTGTAATTTCATTTCCATTTCAATGATAAGAGAAAATATTTGCTTTTCTTATTGCATTTTGTTTGTGCCATTATATGTTGATTTTGTGAGTTTTAGATTGTAAGGGGAGTACCCTTCATCACTAGTAATCTCAAACAACCTTCCATACTCTATTACTCAAGAAACCAAATTTCAAAACACCAAACCGTGAACAACTTTGACTATAGGTAGATATAATCATTATCAACATACATCTAGAATTGCAAGACTAGAAACCAAACTATGAGTAAATGCAAAGAAAAACCATTTATCCCAAACACCACTACAACATATAGTTCACACAACTCTCTCTGCACAATGATCCAAACCAAGAAATTTTAGATATAGAACCTTTGAATGCATCTGACCAACACATATGAATCACATAAGCAGATCTTCAACCATGAAGAAATCCAGAGAAAAACCAAAACACCACACTATACACCAGAAGACCTCTGCAACACACTGTTTCCTCTTTTATTCAAATTTTCTCAAAAGCATTTGAAAACCAAGCACTAGAGACACATACTCATCACCTTCAACACTTCCTTATCATCACTAAACCAATTTGAATTCAATTATACATCCATGGAAGCTTATTAAAGACAGACTAGGGTTTGACTTAGTAACACTTACTAATGACAACATAATGCAACTAATCAAAGCATTAACACAACCAATAATCAATGACAACACAAACATAAGCCTGCAACAATCTCTCCCAAGCTTGTTGAAATCAATGACAACACCAAGTACTCATACTTGTAAAAATCTCCCCCTGTTTCATTGATGACAACGCATGATGTGAAAAACGATCAACAACAAAAATCAACTCTGATCATTAACATGCTGCTCTATATCAACTCTCTCTTTATTTTTCACATTATTCTCTCCCCTTTTAACAACTTTTATTCTCTCCCCCTTTGATAAATTGGAATTTTTTCATTATTTCTCTCTCCCCCTTTGACATCAATGGTAAAGTGAAACACTTATGCATCTCTTTCTCCCTTTGAAATCAAACATACACACTTTCTCTCTTTACTAATATACATACTCCCCTTTAGGTGCACTAAAAAAAATCATCAACCATCAACTATTGCACATATCCTTTGATACATTTGACAAAGGACAACACCAACCTACACCAATAATTACTCCTTATGGCTACAACAACCAAAAAAGCACTACCTACTCCCCCTGAGAGGTAGCCTCCAACATCAATCTAGAACAAAGAATGAATCTTGAAATCCACTAGACTGATGCATATCCTTATGGATCTAGTTCAAAGAAGGAGGGGTAATAACCCCTAACTTCTCCAAAAGATACTCAAAAGTATCCTTAGGAAGAGCCTTAGTGTATATATCAGCAACCTGTTCCTTTATAGGCACATACTCAAGCTTCACTTTATTCTCTGCAACCTTCTCTCTCAAAAGTGATATTGGATTGAGATATGTTGTCCTTGATTGCATCACCGTATTCTTTGAAATATTAATGGAACTTGTATTGTCACAAAAGATAGAGATTGTTTCATCATATACAAATATGATGTTTTGCAAGTTTTTGTTCATCCAAAACACATGTGTGCAGCAAGATGTTATTGTGATGTATTATATCTCTGCAATAGATAAAGATATTGAATCTTGCTTCTTGCTCAACCAAGACACCAATCTGCATCCAAGAAAGAATGCACCACCGCTTGTACTTTTTCTTTCATCCACATAACCTACCCAATCAACATTTACATAAGCACTCAAAGAAAAATTAGTATCCTTCAGATACCACAAGAATGTTCCTGAGTACCCTTCAAGTATCTGGATATTCTCTTCATTGTTGCAACATTTGACTCTCTTGGATCTTCTTGAAATCTATCCACAAGACAAACTGCATACATGATGTTTGGACTAGTAGCAGTTAGATGTATTAGTCCTTCAATAATCGATCTATACTTTTTCTCTGATTAGCCTTAGGAGATTCATCATTCTTACTCAACTTGCAACCAACAACTATAGGTGTACATATCGGTTTAGAATCTCCCATTCCAAACTTCTTCAACATTTCTTTAACATAATTTGATTGTGAAATAAATATACCTTTCTCTATTTGATTGATTTCCAACCCAAGAAATAAATTCATCTCCCCAAACATAGACATCTCAAACTCTTTATTCATCTTTTCTACAAATTTCTTGCACATATTTATTTACTCCAAATATTATATCATCAACATACACAACCACAATCAAGATTTGATCTTTTTCAAATTTTAAATAAAGATTGCTATCTGTAGTACCTCTATCAAAACCTTGTTGTATCAAGTACTTATCCAACCTTGCATACCAAGCTTTGGGAGATTGCTTCAATCCATATAATGCCTTCTTCAATCTACATACCATATCTGGTTTGTCTGATAACTGAAATCCTTTCGGTTGTTCAATGTATGATTCTTCTTCCAACTCACCAATCATGAAAGAAAAATTCACATCCATTTGATAAACTTTGAAATATTTGTGTGTTACAAAATCCAAAAACATCCTGATAGATTCCATTCTTGCCACCAGAGAAAAATTCTTCTCAAAATATTTTCCATCTTGTGAGTAGCCCTTACGCACAATCCTTGCCTTGTTTCTTACTAATTCTCCATTCTCATTCAATTTTTTCCTGAATACCCACTTAGTTCCAATCAAATTCATGTTTGTTGGTCTTGGGACAAGTTCCCAATTTTGATTCTTCTCAATCTACATTAGTTATTCTTCCATAGCCTTGATCCAATATTCATCCTTGCATAATTCAATCATTGTTTTAGGTTCAACTTTAGAGAGTAAACATAGATTTACCCATTCTTCATCCATATAAACTTTTCTTCTTGTCAACACACCTTTCCTTTTGTCACCAATGATCCAATCTTCAAAATTATTATTCTATGCATACTTGGGAGTCTTAGGAATCCTTTTTGGAGCTTCTTCCTCTTCAATATGAACTTCTTTCTCCTTGCCTTCATCTCTTTCATTTTATCTACAAAATGACTCATTTGATTCATATCCATATATCACCACATAATTGTTTTGTAAGTCTTCATCCACTTTGATATTTTGACTTTTAATGATCTTCTTCAATCTCTTGTTGCAACATCGGTAAGCTTTGATTCTTGTAGAGTATCCAAGAAAAATACCTTCATCAGATCTTGTATCAAACTTTCCTAAGTTCTCTTCATCTCTTTTGATATAGCATTTTCTTCCAAATACTATAAAATATTTGACAATAGGAATCCTTCCATACCACAACTCATAGGGAGTCTTTGCATTGTTTTCTCTTGCTTGAACTCTATTAAGAATGTACAAAAAATATGAATTGCTTCTCTCCAATAGACTTCTGGTATATTTTTTTCTTTCATCATTTTTCTTGTAGATTCTTGA
Organism: Sequoiadendron giganteum; assembly: GCA_007115665.2. Taxonomy (NCBI): domain Eukaryota; kingdom Viridiplantae; phylum Streptophyta; class Pinopsida; order Cupressales; family Cupressaceae; genus Sequoiadendron; species Sequoiadendron giganteum. The sequence goes on from CM021103.1 coordinate 719,032,782, forward strand.
ACAATCCTATTTTTTCTTTCAACTACTCCATTTTTCTGAGGATTCCTAGGGGGAAAATAAATGCCTCTTTATCCCATGATTCTCACAAAAATTGTTAAAATCATTGGAGGTGAACTCTCCACCTCTATCAGACCTCAAATATTTTATTTTCATATCCATTTCATTCTCAACCATAACTTTGAATTATTTAAACTTATCTAGAGCTTCAAATTTTTCTTTGAGAAAAGTAACCCATGTCATTCTAAAATAACCATCAATTAATAGCATTAAATACCATTCACCTTGAAAACTTCTTACTTTGGTAGGATCACAAAGGCCTATATGCACTAGCTCCAATAGTTCGATAGTATATTGTTCCTTCACTTTGAAACTTCTTTTTGCTTGCTTCCCAATTTGGCATTCCTTGCAGATAGCATTGATAAGCTTTGCAATCCTTGGTAGATCTCTCACATCTTGAACTGAACTTATCCTCACTAGGTTATCAAAATGAATGTGACACATCCTTCTTTTTCATAACCAACTTTTATAAATCTGAGTTATAAATTAATGACCATCAACACCTTTAAGCTAATAAATATTTTCATTTATCCTTCTTCCAATTGCAACCACAATTTTGGATCCTTTTTTATCTCACATCCATCATCTTGAAATATAAGATTATATCCTTTGTTACACATTTTTCCAAAACTCAAAAGGTTATGTCTCAAACCCTTAACATAAAGAACATCATCTGTATTATGCTTGCCATCAAAACTAATTAAACCTTTTCCACATATCCTAGCAGATGTATCATCAACAAAATTTACTAGACCTCCTTCATATTTCTCAAGTTTAACAAACTTACTTTTGTCACTGGTCATATGATTTGAGCATCCACTATCAATAATCTAGTAGTTCTTCTTCTCTCTAGCATGAAGATTAGTTACCATAACATTATGACCTATTTTTAGAGCACTTTCCTTCATACATATCTTAGAGTTAGTAGAATTAGTTTCATCTTAATAGCCATGATTAAGAATTCACTATCTTCATCATCTCCATAATTAGATTCATCATCAGATACTTTGCGATCTTCTCTGACATAATAAATGTTCTTAAATGTTTTACCTCTATTTTATTTGTTCTTATCATTCAAAACTCTATTTGGAAATCTTGAAGAATAATGACCTATCTTACCACAATTGAAACACTTGAAAGGCAGCTTACCTCTATATTTACCAATACCCTTTTTCATTTTCCTTACAAAGTTTTCTTTTGCATCATCAAGATCTTCTTGATCTAATTCCTCGATCTTGTCTAATTTTCCAGTTGGCTTAAAATCAGTCTCAACTTTTACACTACTTGTACCAAATTCTCTCATTTCAAAAGTAGATAAAGAAACATGCAACTGATCTCTAGAATATTTTCTTAAATCTTGAACTTCCTCAATAGCATAAACTTTATGACTGTAAGATTTAGGAAGAGTTCTTAGTACTTTATTTACCACTTCTTCTTCTTCAATATTTCCACCAAGACCTCTGATGGAATTGACAACTTCATCCACCTTCTGCATGTAGCTTGTAATGTTTTCATCTTCAAACATTCATAGGTTCTCAAATGTAATCTTTAGATTCTACATATTAGCTTTCTTGAACTTATCATCTCCTTCATAAATACTTTCCAACTTTGTCCAAATCTCTCTAGCAGATTTCAAACTCATAACTTTCACAAGTTTAGTATTAGAAAGACCACTTAAAAGAGAATACCTTGCTTTACCATTGTTCTCATAGGCCTTGATCTCATCATCAGTCTTTATACCACTATCAGGCATAGTATATCCAGTCTCCATAGACTTCCAAACTCCAAATCTAAGAGATATCAAGAAACCTTCCATCCTTGTCTTCCAAAATCCATGTAGTCTATTGGATCGAACAAAGGAGCATCCCTCTTGTGCACCATCCCAGATCTACCTCAAGTGGTTAAGCTTTCTTCCAAAGAACCTTGCTTTGATACCAATTTTTGAACAAACACAAGATAACTAAGAGAGGGGATGAATCAATTGTATATTAAAAAATCCAAAACCCTCATAAAAAATTAGATCCACATCAACTTAATTAACCCTTTATCTGTTAGAATGATTTAGCATGAAAGAAAATAAAAAAACTAAACACAACAACACCATGCACAATAGAACACTAGATTTATGTGGAAAACCCAAGAAGAAAAAAAACCATAGTGAGGATTAGATCACAATATAAAGTAATTGCAACACCAAAAACAAAAGGCTAACTTCCAGAGGGCTCACTTCCTAAAAGTAATAAGGGCTCCCTCCCAAAGGTTCACTACCATATTACAAAAAAGAAGAAAGAAGAGTGTTATAGTGAGAAATCCATCTCAATGAAATATAAAAGATCCACCACAATATCACCAACACATTCACAGTCTCTTTGAAAATTGTAGACACCTTTTTCTCATTGCTTCCAGTAGTCTAACTCATTAAGCTTATACTACACTTCATAAATTCATGCTTCACAACTCTGCAATTCACATCAAATACTTCACTACTCAATTATCCATACTCTCAATACTTATTTATACCTTCTTCAACCTCGAAAACATTCTCCAAGGTCGGCTATGTACCTCAACCATGAAAATTTAAATCAGGTTCGCACTAAGTTCTCACGTTGGAAACGAATGAAAGTGAACCACACCACTTCTTAACTCAAATCCAAATCATACATATACAACACACCAAACTTCCATAATTACTGAAGAAAATATGTAATTAGTGTAAACACCCAAGGTCGATTGAACCTGTGTAAACACCATTAATATTTAAGTACATGCTTCCTCAAATCCAAAGATGAATCATATACCACACACCACACTTGAACGCAATCTAGAATATTCCACAAACACCCTGAAATCCAACATATTACTTTGTAACAAATTTCACCTAAAGAATGTACACACCTAGTACACTCAAACAACCTTCCATACTATATTACTCAAGAAACCAACTTCTAAAGCACCAATCCATGATCAAATTTGAATGTAGGTAGATATAATCATTATTAACACACATCTAGAATTGTAAGACCAAAAACCAAACTACGGAGAAATGCGAAGCAAAACCATTTCTCCTAGACATTTGATGAGTCTAGTTCATGGTCTAATTATTGATAGGGTTGTTGTCCATTTCTTGTAGTTGTCATAAGACTTTGATACTTGGGAGTTGATCTTTTCATAATATTTCCTTAAAACTATAGACTTTGGAAATGAACTTATTTTGATAACTTTCAAATGATATTGGTATGCTATATGAAGTGATTGTGTTAATTTTGCATGTGATTAATGAATGTCGCTTTAAGTTGATTATGAATATGCAATTGTTGTGCATACTAACATTGTCATGCAGATAATTAAAGGCCTAAAATTCAGGAAGATTCTACCAACTAGTCGTGTGCCATATCGGTCAACAAGGTGGATATTTAATGGAGAGAATACTCTTGGCGGTTGGAGATTCCTCATGCAAATTGAATTGTAACCGCCTTGTGATGGTCTTAATTTCTGTTGAGAAAATGCAAGCATTAATATTTTTCTAGACTCGCATTAACACAAACATGCCTGACAGATTTTGTGCATGCGTAGCCGCCTCTTCTCTTTTCTGTGTTTTCCCTAATGTGGCGTCCTTCATATTTGTTAGAGTTGATCGCCTTGCTAGGTGCTTAAATAAGGCTCTGATGTTACTTCTAAGCTGTCTCTCTTTTTCCCAATCAAAGAATGTTAATTTGATGATGTACTTGCACTCTTAAGCTCTTCAGTAATACAATCATGTTGCTCATTCGTACTCATGTTTTCCAATAAATGAAATGAAGTTATAAGTTTGTGCATCTTAGTCTATCTTAGTTTTAGGGAATACTTATCCAAGAGGGCCCACTTGGTGAGTATTCCATCTCGTACCTTATTTTAGTTTAGTTGTTATTTTTTGTTCAGTTATTAGTTAAGAATCTAGCACTGACTATTCCTGTAACCACTAGAATTCCATTTTGTGACTGTTCCTGCAGCCAAAGAAGACCATAGTAGTTTCTTGTTTGTTTGCTCAGATTTTCATTTTTGTCATGCATTTCAGTTTAGACTAGTTATTCGTTGATGTTCAACATTTATGTTAATTCCTTCCAAGCAATTTACTTTCAATATTGTGTATTTCTTAGTTGTAGGATGAATGTGGCTACTTTGGATTCCTAGTGCACATATTGTGCTGACCCATTTCCAAGTTTACGTCCCTGGGTTGACAATTTAAATGCACCTTCATGATGATTGAGATAACTATTCAAGTTAGATGTCTAATCTCTAAATCACAGTTGTAAAGGCTTAGTTCTTAAAACATTATAGGAGGTCGACATTTTTGGTGTTATTGCTGGAGATGGTGTCAAACTAGGAAATTCTTTAGAGTCATTGATAAAAAAAAATTTGTAGTATTTCTAGAAGTTGTTCTTAGTGTACCCCTCGTTGTTTAGAAGAGTTATGACCCCCCTATTATTTTTCCAATTCATTGTGTGAGCTAGCTGAGAGTAAGTTGATACCATATGCATAAAGAAAGGAGAAGATATTCTCGTGGAAGATTCCTTCCTAACAATCCTAATCTATTCCAGATAGTTGAGTATCATAACCTGCCAAGAAACAAAAAAGAAGTAGAAGAGCCACACCTTTTTGCTGATACATTTCCAAATCTGACCAATTATGAAGTTTCCTTCAAAGATCAAAATCTGATTGAAGACCCCTTTGCTTTGGAACTTCATCAAGCGGGCATGGGTTATGTAAATCGAAACAAACCTAGCAAACCAACTTTTCCTTTTCCCATTGCTCATTAGAATGAAGTAGACAACCTCAAAAATATCCCTACTTCAGTCCTTCCTAAGTTCTATGGACTTGTAACAAAAGATCCTGATACATTCTTGTTTGAGTTTGATATACTCTACAGGAGTTATGACTATACCAATGATGCCCATTTGCTTAAGCTATTTCCTACCACTTTGAAAGAATTTGCATTAAGATGGTTCATGAGCCTAGGCAGAGATACCGTGGAGACTTGGGAGGACATGAAGACAAAGTTTCTTGAGAAATACAAAGATTATTGCAGAAGTAGTGACATGAGAGGAGATGACATTTTTAGAATGCAACAAAAGGAGAATGAGAGCTTGGAGGGTTACATTTCAAGGTTTCTATTTTCCTATAGAAATCTCCACACCATACACTCAATGAAGAATCAAAAAAGCTAATTTTTTTGAGAGGAATTAATGACAACTCCACATATACCTTGGACCTGATGGGAGGATATCAAGAAGATATGTCATAACTATTCTAGGGCAACTTCAAAGAAGGGGGGAGCTTACCAATCTTCTATGGGTAAGTCATCCACCAGTGGATTTTCAAGGCTGGTGGAGATTACTCACTTGTTGGCAGAATTCAAGCAAGACATCATAAACAATTTGGCTACTCAGCTAGATTCACTTTAGGCCAAAAAGAAACAAGAGGCAAAGACAATATTGGTAGAATATTTCCCTCATTGCAGACAAACAAGGAAGGACTGGAGATGCAAGATGATAGATAATATTAACAGCAAGTAGATGGCACCCGAGTTCAAGCCAATCCAAGGTGAAGATGATCAAGTCTACTATGTTGCACAAAGGAGGCCATGGGCTCCAAGACATGGTATGCCACCAGATCCACTATCTTTTGTTAGGCGATATTTTAATTCTTATTCATATAGTAATCAATGGAAACCCCCATATTCATCCAATTATGGAGGATATACACCACAACCTTGGAGTAACCCTCCAAATGCTTGGCCCAATCACCAAAACTCTCCACCCCAGTGGAAACAACCTCAGGGGAATTGGTAACAGTTTCAAGGAAATTGGCATCCACCTCCAAGAAATTGGCAACAAACATCTCAATGGAGGGGAGGATAGCAATGGCCAAACCATTCAACCAATTACATGCAACCACCTTCTCAACCCCAACAACCTAGTATAATGCCTCCTCCTGCTAAATCAAGTTCAAATGAACCTAAAACTACTCACCTACCAACCCAACCCACACCTAACCCAAATAATAAACCACAGTAGTAGCCAGTATACTCTGCTAATCCAAATCAATTCCTTGCATATGTTGTGAGTGTAAGTGACATCCGTTTGCATTCAGGAACTACTTTGCCAGCTCCTTCCACACCCATTATCACTGAGCTTCTTGTGGAAGATGAGGAGCCTCTGAATGTCCCCATTTAGCCTTGTGCACCTAAAAATCTTGAACCAGTCCCAACCAAGCAAACTGAACCTGAACCACCATTCCCGTAGAGGTTGGAAACTATGAAAGAAAAGGAGGACAATACTTTTGACATTCTAGATCAGTTGAAGCATATATGTGTCTAGATACCTCTATTTCAGGGCATAAAAGATGTTCCCATATATGGAAAAGCAATCAAGGAAGCATGCCTTACGAAGCTAGGTAGGAAGAAGAAATACCCCACTATAGTTCATGTGGTGGGATAAATTATTGACATCATGCTTGGGAAAGTGATTGTTCCCAAGTATAATGACCTAGGGAGTCCTGTGGTAGGAGTTGTTATAAATGGGATGCAGATAAAGAATGCTCTAATTGATTTGGGAGCAACAATAAATGTGATGACTAAGGACATCCTGCAACAACTAAATATTGTAAGCATGAGACCTACTCTTACTGTCTTGCAACTTGCTCACAGTTCTACTATTATGCCTAATGGTATAGTGGAAGACCTAGTGGTAACTTTAGACTCTTGGGAATACCTAGCAGATTTTATGATTCTTTCTCCTAAAGCCACACAAGGCAAGTACCCCATTATTCTTGGAAGACCATGGTTAGCGACAACAAATGCTTATATTGGATGTCGAACATGAGACATGACCATTTATGATGGAAAGAGCACAAAAAATCCTTTTCTCTACCCTCTCGCTCAACCATCCCATGATAAGGATGATCTAGTATGGCCACATGTTGGTGAAGAGGCTGAGGAAGTTAATTTTATGGCATAAATTATAATGTTAAGTAAAAGTCCTTTCCTGCAACATCAAGATGAAGATGAATTATTGTATCACATAATTTAGAACTATTATGAGGTAAAGGATCATCATCCTCTCATGTATCTGATTATTCTACTATAGTGAAAACACTCCTACCTGCTCTTCTTGCAGTTGCTCATCCTACAGTCGCTCTTCCTACAGACACCTTTCTTGTAGCCGAATTTCCTATAGTAACAAGTATGTTTCACACATTACTACCACATGAACTCAAGGTACCAAGCATTAGTGAAGTAGTTATGGTAGAGTTAACTACACAAGTGCAAGTATCATAAGGGAAATATCTGAATATCAACAGTAAATTGAGTGAAGAATAGAAGTTGTCATTGGTAAACTTACTAAGGACCAACCAAAATGAATTTGCATGGGACTATCATGATATGAAGAAATTGGATCTTAAACTTTGCACTCATAGGATATACTTAAGATATGATTGTACACTAGTAAGGCAACCACAAAGAAGAATTAACCCTACATTGAGAGAAATAATAAAAGGGGAACTGCAAAAATTGCTAGATGCAGGATTTATCTACCCCATTTTAGATAGCCAGTGGGTGTCCCCATTGGTGATTGTGCTCAAAAAAGGAAGGAAGTGACGAGTTTGTATTGATTATAGGGAACTTAAATTCGCCACAAAAAATGACCATTTTCCCTTGCCGTTCATAGATCAAGTTATGGACTCACTTGCAGGAAAGCAATACTTTTCTTTTCTTGATGGATTCAATGGCTATAACCAAATCCAAATTGCACCAAAGGACCGGGAGAAGACCACCTTTACCTGTCCGTGGGGAACCTATGATTACTCAGTACTTCCATTTGGCTTATGCAATGCACCTACAAATTTTTAGAGGGAAGTCATTAGCATATTTTCAAACATCTCTCATGATTGCATGGAAATTCATACAGATGATTTCACTACTTATGGTGTTGATTTCAATGAAGCATTGGACAATATTAAGAGAGTCCTACAAATACGTGAAGACCATAATATATTTTTAAATAGTGATAAGTGCTTCATGATGATGCAGGAAGGTGTAGTTCTTGTCCACTACATCTCTCACAAAGGAATTCAAGTAGATCTTGCAAATATTGAGGTGATTACCAATATGCCTATCCCTACAAACCAAAAAGATGTTAGGAATTTCTTAGGACATGCAGGTTATTATAGGAGATTCATCAAAGAATTTAGAAAAATGGAAGCACCATTGTATAATCTCCTAACTAAAGATGTTGAGTTCCAATGGACAAAAGACTGTGACAAGGCATTTTTTGACTTGAAAGCAACTTTAACTCATGCTCATGTGCTCAAGGGACCGTATTGGGAGTTTCCTTTTCACATCCATATAGATGCAATAGACTATGTTATAGGAGTAGTCTTAGGACATAAAGGAGCTATTTAAAATGCTATATTCTTTGTCAGCAAAAATATGCAAGGAGCTGAATTCAGCTATATAGTGACAAAAAAAGAAATATTAGTAGTGATCTATGCTTTAAAAAAATTCAGACATTACATAATAGGCTACCAAATCTTTGTAGACCCCAATCATGTAGCCATTAGATACCTCATGAATAAACCTCTAACTTCAGAAGGATAGCAAGATGGTTACTGTTGAAGTGAGATTTTGACATATCCATTATGGATAAACTAGGGAAGGCCAATGTTGTTGCAGATTTTCTTTCAAGGTTGACCACATTAGAGGACAATCCAGTCATAGACGATTCTTTCCCTGATGAACACTTATTTTCATTAGTATGCTGACATAGCTAATTTTATAGTCACAGGGAGAGACCCTCCTCACTTCTCTCCAAAAGAGAGGAGAGTTCTCATTGAAAAATGTTTTCCTTTCTCATGGATTGTTGGATGTTTGTTGTACACTGGACTTGACTAGGTCATGAGGAGATGTGTGAGGGAAGATGAGACATGTGATATTCTTCATGCATTCCATAATGAACCCTGTGGAGGAAATTTCGTAGCCAAGAGGACAATAATGAAGATTTTGAACATAGGATATTACTGGCCAACACTCCACAAGGATGCAGGGAGATATACAAGGAAGTGTGACAGATTCCAAAGGATGGACTGACCAACCAAATCTGATGAGATGCCACTTTTCCCCCAGGTAGTAATAATTCCATTTGATAAGTGGGGACTACATTTTGTACGACCCATTGATCCTCCATCAAAATTTAAATCCTATATTTTGTTATGCATTGATTATGTAACTAAATGGGTAGAAGTTAAGGCTAGAGATAATAAGGTTGCATAATTTTTGTATGAAGAAATTTTCACACGGTATGGGGTTCCAAGAGAAATAATAACTAATCAAGGGACTCAATTCACTTCAACCCTTGTTACAACACTGGTCAATGAGCACAACATTAGGCACGGTAAGTCTACTCCTTATCACCCCTAGGCCAATGGCCAAGTCGAGGTGACCAACAGAGAAATCAAGGCCATTCTGACCAAAATAGTGGCTATCCATAAAAAGGATTGTGCAAGTAGGCTACAAGAAGTTGTTTGGGCTTACAAAACCACCTAGAAAACAACTACAGGATTCACTCCATTTGATTTGTTGTATGGAAAGACAACCATGATGCCCATTGAATTTGAGCATAAGACTCTTAGGACTATAGTAGAACTAGGCATGAATATTTTTGAAACACAAAGAGATAGAATCATGCAGCTGAATGATTTGGATGAGATAAGGAAGGTAGCTTTGTATCACACAGAGGTAGTGCAGACTCAACGAATAAAGTGGCATGATAAATTCATCAAGGATAATAAATTTCAGCCTGGAGATTGGGCACTGCTCTATGACTCAAGATATCAGGATAATGCAGGAAAATTACAGATAAGGTGGCTTGGACAATATAAGGTGGCTGAAGTATTTTCCAATGGAGTTGTTCAAATTACTACCATTGACCCTATCAAGTTTAAGCTGTTGGTAAATGGTCATCGCCTGAGATTGTATCACAAGCCAACTTCTAAGGAAGAGTTCCTACAACAATTCACTCAACATGCAACACCCGAACTTCTTGGAGCCGAAGGAAGTGGACCTAGTGTCCCTTCTTCAGGATAATTAAGGTATGTAAATTATCATAATAAATATTCCCACTCTATAGGGGTCCACCTCTTCACCCATCCACCCATTCATTCCACCTTTCTCTCCCTTCCACCTCGCCACCATCATTTCACTTCACTTCACTTCATTTCACCTCATTCCGCCCCGCTTTCATTAATTGCTCAATTAATTTCTCGAAAAGTGACCGGTACTTTCTCCATGATCTTTGTAATAAATTTTCCATGAATTCAAGTATGTGTGCATCAATTGTTATATCTTAATTGTCTTCTAGTGCATTTATTTAATTGTTGTGAATTAATATGAAACATTCGTCATAGCATGTAATTATTCCCTGTCCCTATCAAATCAACATTCCATCACACATGTGAGGACACATGTGAAAATTTAGGTTGGGGGGGATGTGTCAATGTCATGTCTGCATGTTTTTCTGTATTGGTTCATGTCAGCAAAATTTAAGTTATTGAGCCAATTTTAATTTTGAGTGAGATGATGGCTCGTATGTGCAAAATGCAAATCCTCTTCCGCCATTTTCCTTAATCATAGCATGCATTTATCACTCCTTTATTGCTTTAATTGATCCTGTCATAATTTTAAGCCAAAAGATAAAATTCATATGACACCAGCATTGGAAATTCAATAGAGGTGCATGAAGGAGAATTTTGGCATTCAAACAAGGATTGCGGAAAGGAAAACCTTTGCAAAGTGAATGTTTGATTGCAGACAATGAGATGTGGGTTAATTCGAAATGAACCCATGAATCATGATGTATTACTACAGGATGCACCTTGCCTGGACGAGTTTAGAAACTGTGGATGACTAGATTATTTCTTAAAGCTGAATAGTTTTGATGAAGATGTTGCATTAGAATTCACCTAGACATTGTCTGAAGGAAAGGCCATGGTAAAAGGGCTAGAAGTCACAGGTATAGAGGAAAGAATTGCAGAAGTTACAGGTTTGCCTACTGATGGTGAAAACTACCTTGTTGCTAGGGACACCAGGTCGGCTAGGGCCGAATTTACAGAACCTAATGACCCTTTGTTGAGCGTGGAAAATGAGGAGCGAAGATGAATTCTCTGTTCGAGCTATGGAAGCAGGTAGCAGTTTATGTTGTCAATTATATCACTTGCAAAGGTTGCCAATAGAATTTACATTATGTGCATTTTAAGCTCCTAAACCACATGAGACACGGAAGGAGAATGAATGTGCCCAATGTGCTATACCACCTTCTTTGGATCATGGTAGTAGAGACCTAGAAAGGTAGGGAAAAATTTGTTTCCCACCATTGTCTAATCAAATTATTAGTTGAAAAGTCTTTGCATGATGTGTCTGATATTTCTTGGGAAGAATTTTTTAGTATTGATCAAATTAGACTAGAGCATTTGCGACCTAGGGTTTTGCCTCAACCTCATAGGGTTGGGAGGAAAAGGAGTGATGTTGGGGCCACTCCCGGTGCCTCAAATTATGACACAAGCCATAGGGGAAACCCTCCTGCAGCTAAAGAAAATATTGAGATTAGTTCTTTTGAGGAAAAGCATTCTGATAAAGAGAGTTCCTCTCCTAATTCTAATGATGATGTTCCTCTTAGTGCCCTAATGAAAAATAGGACACAAAAGAAGAAGGTATAACTAAAGAAAGGAAAATCTAAAAATAAAATGGCAGAAAAAGAAGTGTCAAGCTCCAAGAAATAGAAGGCTGACACTGTTCTTGTTGTAGCAAAAGAAAGACATGAACACCCTCCTAGAAAATCAAGATCAATTGGGCCAACCTTCAGTGTACCTCTGGAGGAAAGCCCTAAACCTGGAAAAATGCCACGAGAGGATGCAGAAGCTCCAATGGAGCAGGTAAATGTTGAAGAAAAGGACGTGTTTGAGGAAGTAGAAAATTTAACATTGGCAGATCTTGCTAATATTGCAGAGAAAGTTGAAAACCAAGCATGGAAGGAAAATAAGGAACTCCTACAACAAGAGTTCCTGCAACATGATTCTACCAAGAGCAAGCACAAATACCTTTAAAATGATGGTAGGAGTACATAGGGCCTCTGATTTTTTAATGAACATGGTACTCCTAAATTTTTGGAAAGAAATACAAAGAAGGGAAGAAGAATGGAAAGCATAAAAATGCAGGCTAAAGAAGGAAATTGAAAAGAGATATGAGGAAATTGAGGATAAGAATGCAAAAATTATTGTTTGAAGAGGAAGGTGGATGTCATGACAACTTTAGTACCACATATATTAGAGTGCAGGGCTCCTTCGCGGGTCTATGCTTTGTATTTAAAGGAGAAGCATATTTCTTTCAAGCTAGCAAGAATTATTTCAGGTTTGAACCCCTCCATTGAGACCCCTACTGATTTTTTCAATGTTTTTCGGATTACTCCTCTTGAGATGAAAAATTTATTGAGTGAATTTTATTTACATAATTATTTTGTGACCAAAGACAATGATTGGAATCCAGTGGTATATGTTGGGGATTTCCAATTAAGGGCATTCATGTCCTAGATACAAAAATAAGTAAGTTGGGGAAATAAGTACAAGGCTTATAGGCGAATTGAATCCAAAATTCCCTTGCACATCAGGGCTAAATCTAGACATCCAAGAGATATTTTTAAAGATTGGCACATAATTCTATACTGACCAAGCGATAGCTGTAGGATCTTGCTTGAGAGAGAAGAAGTTTATAAAGCATATGAGGAGATGACAAGAACAACAAGATAATCTATAATGGGATACCTGTCACAAAGGTGGAACAAACTATCTGATGATTTGAAGCAAGCCTAGCCTCATTCCATGCACAACTATGCTGCAACACTTCAAAGAGCTGATAGATATATACAACTTGGAAGAACAAAAGGGAAATTCTAGCTTCCACTGATTTTTTAGCCACCTATCCTACTGTGGCCTATGCCAAACTTCAAATATTACAGGTATGACATAGCTTATGAAAGACAAAGATGGAGCAGGTTAGATAGACAACAAGGGTTCTATTGGGATCCTAATTCAAACACAACATAAACTAATGTAGGACAACTTACAGTTGCCAACTTCAGGGCATTGACCAAGCAAAAGCATGACTCTTCCTCTGCTGGAAGACCAACAAGACATTAGGCTGGGGAGAATGATGAGTCTAGTTTATGGTTTAATTATTGATAGGGTTGTTGTCCATTTCCTACAATTTTCATAAGACTTTGATACTTGGGAGATGATTTTTTCATAATATTGCCTTAAAACAATAGACTTTGGACATGAACTTATTTTCATAACTTTCAAATGATATTGACATGCTATATGAACTGACTGTGTTAATTTTGCATGTGATTAATGAATGTCGCTTTAAAATGATTATGGATATGCAGTTGTTGTGCGTACTAACATTGTCATGTAGATAATTAAAGGCCTACAATTCAAGAAGATTCCGCCAACTGGTCATATGCCATATCGGTCAACAAGGTGGTCATTTAATGCAGAGAAGACTTTTGGTGGTTGGAGATTCCTCATGCAAATCGAATTGTAATTGCCTTGTGATGGTCTTAATTGTTGTTGAGCAAATGTAGGCGTTACTACTATGCCAGACTTGTGTTAAGGAAAACATGCTTGACATATTTTGTGCATGCGTAGCCGCCTTTTCTCTTTTCCATATTTTCCCTAATGTCATGTCCTTCGCATCTGTTGGAGTTGACGACCTTGCTAGGTGTTTAAATAAGGCTTTGATGTTCCTTAGCTCTCTCTCTCTTTTCCCCAGTCGAAGAATGTTAATTTGATGATGTACTCTCACTCTTAAGCTCTTCAGTAATACAATCATGTTGCTCATTTGTACTCATGTTTTACAATAAATGAAATGAAGTTATAAGTTCATACATCTGAGTCTATCTTAGTTTTAGGGAATAATTATCCAAGGGGGGCCACTTGGTGATTATTTTGTCCCGTACCTTAGTTTAGTTTAGTTGTTATTTTCTGTTCAGTTATTAGTTAAGAATTTGGCACTGACTATTCTTGTAGCCACTAGAATTCTATTTTGTGACTGTTCCTGCAGCCAAAGCAAAACATAGTAGTTTCTTGTTTGTTCGCTCATATTTTCATTTTTGTCATGTATTTCAGTTTAGAGTAGTTATTGGTTGATGTTCAACATTTATGTTGATTCCTTTCAAGCAATTTACTTTCAGTATTGTGTCTTTCTTAGCTATAGGATGAATGTGGCTACTTTGGGTTCCTAGTGCACATATAGTGCTGACCCATTTCAAGTTTACGTCCCTGGGTTGACAATTTAAATTCACCTTCATGATGATTGAGATAGCTATTCAGGTTAGATGTCTAATCTTTGAATCACATCTGTAAAGGCTTAGTTGTTAAAACATTATAGGAGGCCGACAACACTAATGCAACATATAATTCACACACTGGTGAACACAACTCTCTCCGAACAATTATCCAAACGAAGAAATTATGGATATAAAACCTTTGAATGCCTCTAACCAACACATCTGAATCGCACAAGTAGATCTTGAACCATGAAGAAATGCAAAGAAAAACTAGATCATACTTTACACCATAACACCTCTACAACACATTGTTTCCTCTTTTATTCAAATTTTCTTAAAAGTACTTGAAAACCAAGCACTAGAGACACATACTCACCACCTTCAACACTTCCTTGCCATCACTAAACTAATTTAATATTCAACTATACATCCATGGAAGCTTATCAAAGAAACACTAGAGGTTAACACTAGTAACACTTACTAATGACAACATAATGCAACTAATCAGAGCATCGACACAACCAGTCATCAATGACAACACAAACATAAGCCTGCAACAATCTCCTCCAAGCTTGTTGACATCAATGACAACACCAACTACTCATACTTGCAACAGGGGGTGAATCAATATTAACAAAAACTTAAACCCCTCCAAAATTTGAACTCTTTATCACAATACTTCTTAAGAAAATGTAAACCCTTAAATATATTAGCATCAAAGAAAGGTATTACAATTTAAACCTTTAGCAATTTCAAAATTCTTCAACAATGAAAGACATAGCGATTATATCCTTAATCAGATCAACAACAATGAAAAAGAAGCAAGAAACACACATCCACAATATGACACCAGAAATGTAATGAGGGTAAAAGCATGGTGAGAGTTAACTCACAATATAAAGGATCACTGCTAATAGGACTTGCAAACTAAGGTGCACTACCTTAGAGTAAGATACAAAGGACTTGTAGAAGTAAAGCACATACAAATTTAGGGTTAAGATACAAGAACCTGATGAGATTCACTATCTCAAAGCAGGATACAAAGGTTTATAAAGAATTACAATATTTATCAACAATTCACTTTGTTGATTGAGGCATTAAAGAACATATATATGATCTTTCTTCTTCGCACTTTAGCACTAACCTACTGGATTTTCAATACATTCCACATTCTCACTTTTCCACACTTATTCATACATCCATTCTCTTGCATTTATATCCATCCCAACTCTTCACAACTTCAATTAGGTCAGCTAGGAAAAAATACAAACAATGATTTCATCGAGTTGACTACAATAATCTACTATGATCCTATCTTGAGGATAGAGAGGACTAAAACAAATATTATTACATCTTCCAATTTGATTAAAAAAAATCACATGCTGGTGCACATCAACCCAAGTCAACAAAAAATTAAATGAGTAGATGAAACATGAAGCATATAACTAGTTGACCCAAAGACATACTTCCATTTTGAATTATCTCAAAGTGGTACCAAAAAATATAGGTTAGGGAACAAATACATCATAATACATCTTCAAATGTTGGCACAAACCTCCAAGAACACAACACAAGTAAGAGAACAAGCCTTATCGACCAGATATCCACAAATTATCCAGAAAGCTAGCTCAAGACACAATGCAACACCAAGGAGCTCAACCAACAATGTGCAGATCACATGGGGATGTTCAATGAACATCCAACCACACCTCCAAACACTTCTACCATAATATCATGCCACCAATAGCTACCGTATGCCAAACATGAACATAATATTTCATTCCAGAGACACAAAATGTATAAAAAGAGATATAACATTAATAGATAAACTTGCAAACCACTTAAACACATGAAATTGGAATTGAGACACTGCACAAACATTGAAAACACATTCACCAAGCTGTAGGAGCAAAGACATCAATGCAAAGCATTTTTCAGACCAGTCCAAACAACTAATGACATTTCCAACCTTCTGCAATTCACAAAAACCTCCTCTACAACACAGGTGAGATGAAAGGATAGGAGTGCAACATCCACATAGCACAATATTTGAATTCCAAACCACAAGACACTATCTTCAACAACAAAGGAATGCAAAGCATCGCTAATTAGTCTTCAACACAACTTCTTGAAACAAAAACACTCAATCAACTTGTGGAGGCTAGATCTTTCTTTAAACAACATATTCTTGATCATGGACAACATGAGAGAGCATACAATACATTTTATACCATAAAAAACACATATATTACTTATTTTAATTCTTCTAATCCTCATCTTAATATATCATTATGAGATCAACTCTACTGACAACAACCATGCTCAATACTTCTTTCATTATCATAAGAGAAGGCATGGCATCCAATCATCATACACCAATGTTAGCCCAAACTGAATTTTGTCAAAAATGAAAACCAATGCAACAATATTCCAAAGGGCTGACAACCATGTCAATAATCTCACCATGAAAAATCAATGACAATCAGGTGCCAACAATCTCATAAACATATGTAACAAGCTTACCAAGTGTTGACAACAAAGAAAACCAACCACTGCCAACAATCTCCTCTACTACTCAAGCACGTACAAACACAACCAATTAACCAAGTGTCGACATCAATGAAAACATCTACCAAAAATCTCCCCTTTTGGAATTGATGACAACACACACGGGTGATCCCACAAAACTGGTTTACAATTCTGTTGAGGAAGGAAAATTGTAAACAAATTTTAGGTTTTTAGGGGTTCGCTCAAAGGGGTTTGAGCGAACCCAAAAAGGGTTTCTCAACTCCCCCTTTTCAAGTGAACCCCTTTGGTGCCATTTTTAGGGAAAATTACAAAACAAGGGGTGTTCGAGCGAACCCCCCTTCGCTTGAAGGGGTCAAGGGGGGTTCGCTCGAACCCCCATTTTTTTCCCTTCTCCCCCTCTTCTACCAAATTTCTACAAAAAAGTTCCTTTTGAAGCTCGGGTCGAGGACGAAAATGGAGGAAAATTCAAAGACCCAACTGGATGATGGTAGTCCTCAGAACGAGCTATCCATCGAATATAATTTTAATGTGTTTTGATTTTTTTAGAGTTTAATTAAACATAGGTTTTTCATTGAAAATCAAGCTCTTTGTTCTGCACATGTGGAAAAATAGCAGATTGTCAAAAAAAATTGAAAAATATCTATGCACTAGATATTGATGTCCCTAATCCAACAAAAAAAAATGAATTTTGATACATACAAAAAAAGTTGTGTTAGCAAGTAAATCGTGTCTAAATTGTAACTAGTTTGATTTCAAAACTTAATTAAGAAAATAAATAAATGAAATGCTATGAAACCAATTGCATGCACTAGATATCGTAGTTAAATATCTAAATTTGAAAAAAATAAAAAATTATCCTTCATAGAAAAAAAAGTTGTGTTAGGAAGTACACATCACTCTTTAAAAATGGTGTTTACTATTAAAAATTGTTCGAAGGAGATGGAAAAAGAAATGCAATCTGATTCAATTTTTTAAAAAATATATATTTAGAATCTTTAGACAAAATGTCACAAATCACTAGTTTGCACCATCTTCAAATTCCTCATGTTTTAGAAGCTACAGGTGCCTAAAAGTGAAGATTTAGTTTAAAAAAATCAGTTCAATGTTCATTTTGGCCAAAAATTGTAAACCAGTATTGTGGGATCACCCACACTTGCTCACTCTTCCCCTTTGACATCAAGGAAAAAGGGCCACAAACACCTGCACAAACACAACATGGTCTCTGACTTCAAGGACAAAAGGGCCAAAGATCTTCAATTGAAGAAGCAACACATTCTCCTCTTTTGACCAACAAAACTTCTTCTTCAAGCAATTATACTAGTTCCCCCTAAGGAGCACATTCTTTCTCATCTTTTGATATAAACACACTTCTTCTTGAAATAACTAATAGGCTCCCCCTGTCAGTAACAACCATTACCAACTCTCCCTAAGAGGAAGCCACCATCAGTCTAGGCATAAAGATATGTCTTGAATTACTCCCCCTAGACAAATGCACCGATTATGCATCTAGTTAGAACAAGGAGGAGAAATAACCCCTAAATTCTGCTGAAGATACTCAAAAATATCCTTTGAAAGTGCCTTAGTGAAAATGTCTACAGTTTGATCCTTGGTAGGCACATACTCCAATCCGACTTCATGCTCTACAACCTTCTCTCTCAAAAAGTTATATCGGATAGAAATGTGTTTAGTCCTCAAATGCATTACCAGATTCTTAGAAATATTAATTGCACTAGTATTGTCACACAATATAGGAACAAATTCATCATATACCACTTTTACATCCTTCAAAATTTGCTTCATCCAAAGCACCTGGGTGTAGCAAGATGCCGCAACAATATATTTAGCCTCTGTTGTGGATAAGGACACTAAGTCCTTCTTATTATTGAACCAAGAGACCAATCTATCTCCCAAGAAAAATGAAATACCACTTGTACTTCTCCGATCATCCACACGTCTTGCCCAATCAACATTAGTGTAAGAATTCAGAGAAAAATCATTATCCTTCTTATACCATAACTCATAATCCAAAGTTCCTTTCAAATATCTGAATATATTTTTCATTACTTTCTCATGAGATTGCTTAGGATTATCTTGAAACCTATCAACCAAACATACTGCATGAATGATATCAGGTCTAGACACAGTCAAGTACAAAAAAACTCCAATCACAGACCTATATAAAGTTTTATCAACCTTCGAAGACTCGTCAGAATTGCTCAAGTGACAACCAATCACCATAGGGGTACCAACTGGTTTGGAATCCTCCATGCCAAACTTCTTCAAAATATCCTTTACATACTTAGCCTGGGAAATAAAGACACCACCATCTTGCTGAAAAATTTGAAGCCCAAGGAAGGACAACTTACCAATCATATACATCCCAAATTCTTTTTGCATCTCTTCTGTAAAATTCTTACACATATCATCATCTCCACCAATGATGATGTCATCAACATATACAACCATAATCAACAACTAGCCTTTCTAAACCTTAATGCAAATATTGTTATGTGCAGTACCTTTCTTGAAACCTTGTTGAAGTAAATACTTGTCCAATTGAGCATACCAAGATCTAGGAGCTTGCTTAAGACCATACAAACCTTTCTTGAGTCTGCACACCATATCCAAATCATTTTATAACTAGAAACCATCCAATTGCTCAATATATACCTCTTCCTTTAGATCACCATTTA
This sequence comes from Sequoiadendron giganteum, assembly GCA_007115665.2. Taxonomy (NCBI): domain Eukaryota; kingdom Viridiplantae; phylum Streptophyta; class Pinopsida; order Cupressales; family Cupressaceae; genus Sequoiadendron; species Sequoiadendron giganteum. The sequence continues at coordinate 719,052,436 of CM021103.1, forward strand.
GAAAAGTTGACTTGAAATCTATTTGATAGACTTTGAAGTTCTTATCTTATTTCTTACATTCTAGCTACTAGAGCAAAGGTGTCCACAAAATCAATGACCTCGATTTGAGAATATTCTTGTACATGTTCACAAAACTGCATGGAAAAAAACTTTGTTTCTTGAAGAATGTAGAGCATTTCAACATGTCTTCATCAACACTTTACTTTTCTATAGCACATACCAAAACTCTCACATATATCTTTCACTATACAAGGTGTAATGGCTTGAATTATTGAATATAACACCTTCCTAACATGACCAACTTATCTTTTGAACCACAAAATAAAATCTTTCTCTGCAGAGAGATGTAGACTAAAATACCATGACTCTTTATGAAAGATTTATTTGCATCGAAACTCTCAAAAAGGCTCATTATTGCACAATAAATCTACACACCAATAGATTTGAACCAATTCTTCTTCCATGTTGAAATCTTCAACATCTTACTCTTTTCAGGGGGACGCTTTTGCAAATGAAATATCCCTTGAGATAATGCTCTATCTTAGTTTGTATTAGGGTCTAGTGTAGAATGCACGAGTGTGAAATCATCCTTCCTTTCCTTTTCTTGAACTTGTTCTTCCTTCCAAACCTTTTCATTACCCTTCTCTTATTGATTGAGGGTTTCATCCTTTTTCTGGGTTTGAACTAATGGCTTCACAAAACCACCTCTACAACTATTTGCTATATTTCCCACTTTATTTCATTTGTAGCACACAATGTTGTGCTTTAGAAAAAAATATTTCTCTTAACCTTAGATTTGCACTCAGTAGCTTTATGACCAAAGTTGTTGCAAGTATAACAATATCCATGAAATGAGATAACATTTTTTCTTTGAGGCACACATGATCTTCTGCTCATGTTATTATTCCTTTTTCTAGATTTACAATCAACAATGTTATGCCCAAAATTATTGCAAGAAAATCAAAATCCTAGAAAAGATTGATTGAACCTGGTAGAAGCATGTTGTCTTGTAGGTGGAGGACTTCTAGATGCTTTTTGTTTCCGAACAGGAATGAATCCACCTTCTCTCTTTCCATCTTGATTTGTATTTACATATTCAAGGGCATTCTTCTTAGAATCCTCATATCAAGCTTCCTCCTCCTTTGTTCTAGACTTACCATCTAATTTGGAGCTATCATATAAGTTATCAAGACCAAACTTTTATCCTTTTTCAAACTTCTTTTTCTTTTTCCAGTTCATTTCTTAGAGTGACAATCTCCTCCTCAAGTTTTAAGCATTCACAAAATTTATTATTGGGCTTATCTTTCAAATTAGAGATCACACATTCTGCCTCTTTTAGTTTAGTTTTACCTCCTTCTATTTGAACTTTTAGTTTGATAGTTTCTTCCTTTGATTTTTCAAGCAAGCTCTCATATTTATGATTTAGTGCACTTGCTTCATTTAGATCTTCTAAATTAGACTAGAGTTTTCCTTCAAAACCTATTTCCTAATCATCTGAATTGAGGTCCCAACCTTCAGGTTCTATTGATTCTAGATTCAGTTAAGAAGAAAAAATATATTCATCACACAAGGAGCTAGAATTTTTACAATTCTCAACATCATAATTTTTGTCACCAACTTCCAAAGCCATAAAAAAGGTTTCATCATTTGAATCATTCTCCTCATCATTTGAGGAACAAATTATTTCCTTAGAATAGAAACTCGTCTTAACCTTATCTCTTTTGTTATAATCATCAAATTCTTTATAGGGACATTTAGATTCAAAGTTACTAATCCTTCCACAACTGAAACACTTGAAAGGTAGCTTACCTTTATTTTTGTCGGTGCCTTTCTTCAATATTCTTACAAAGTTTGCTTCAAATTCATCAAAGTCATCATTCTGATCAACAACTTAATCTTCTATCTTTTTGTTAGCTTTGAATGTGCTTCCTTCTTTGGAACATCTTTGTCAAATTCTCTCCTTTCAAAGGTAGTTAGAGCACCAAACATTTCATCTACTGAATATTGATCCAAATCCTTAAACTCTTCAATAGTAGACACTTTATGACTAGGATTTAGGGAGAGATCTTAGAACCTTCTTCACAATATCATCATATTTTACTACACCACCAAGACTAGTAATGTCAAAAACTATTTCATGCACTTAGAGCATATAAGTTGCAATGACTTCATCCTTTGTCATCCTCAGAATTTCAAATATGATTTTAAAGATCAACATCTTGGCTTGATTTACTTTGGTGTCTCCTTCATAGATGCTGCTAATTTTTTCCTAGACATCCTTAGCAGAACAATAATTCATTACCTTCAAGAGTTCTGAATCAACGAACCCACACAAGATAGCATTCTTAGCTTTGGCATTGTACTCATATAACTTGATTTCAACTAAATCTATAGGAGGAGTAATAGGAGCAACATAAACATCCTTGACTGAATGCCAAACAAAAAACCCTAAAGAGTTTAGGTAGCCTTCCATTATCAATTTCTAGAAAGCATAATTAGTCCCATCAAACCTAGGACCCTTGTATGAACCATCATGTGCCATCCTAGATTTTACCTCAAGCGGTTACGCTTCTTCAGAGGAACTCGACTTTGATAACAATTGTTGAACACACTAGATATTGAGGGGGGGTGAATCAATATCAACAAAAACTTAAACCCCTTCAAAAATTGAACTCTTTAGCACAATAATTAAGAAAATATAAACCCTTAAATAAATTAGCAAAAAAGAAAGATATTGCAATTTAAACCTTTAGCAATTTTAGCATTCTTCAACAATGAAAGATATAACTCTATCCTTAATCAGATCAACAACAATGAAAAAGAAACAAGAAACATCAAAATATGACACCAAATTTACTTGGAAAACCCAATGAGGGGAAAACCATGGTGAGAGTTAACTCACAATATAAAGGCTCACTACCAAAAGGACTTGCAAACTAAGGCACACTACCTTAGAGCAAGATACAAAGGATTTGTAGAACTGAAGCCCATACAACTTAAGGGGAAAGATACAAGTACTTGATGAGATTCACTATCTCAAAGTAGGATACAAAGGTTTATAAAGAATTACAATATTTGTCAATAATCCACTTTGTTGACTGAGGCATTAAATCACATATGATCTTTCTTCTTCACGCTTTACCACTAACTCTTTTGGATTTTCAATACATTCCACATTCTCACTTCACCACACTTATTCAAACATCTATGCTCTTGCATCTAAAAAGATCTTGCATTTATATCCATCACAACTCTTCATGACTTCAATTAGGTTGGCTAGGAAAGAATACAAATAATGATTTCATTAAGTTGGCCACAACAACCTTCTATGATCCTATCTCGAGGATAGAGAGGACCAAAACAAATCTTGTTACATCTAATGTGATTCAAAATAATTCACACGCTAGCACACATCAACCCAAGTCAACAAAAAGGGAAATATGTAGATGAAACATGAAGCACATAACTAGTCAACCCAAAGACATACTTCCATTTTGAATTATCTCAAAGCAATCCCCAAAAAGATAGGTCAGTACCCAAAACCATCATAATACATCTTCAAATATTGGCACAAACCTCCAAGCGCATGCCACAAGCAAGAGAACAAGTCCCGTTGGTCAGATATCCACAAATTCCCTAGAAAGCAAACTCAAGACACAATACTACACCAAGGAGCTCAACTAAAATATGTGGATCACATGGGGATGTTCCATGAACATCCCAAAACACTTATAGACACTTCTTCCATACTGTCATGCCACCAGTAGCCACAACAAGCCAAACAAGAACATAATATTTCATTCTAGAGACACAAATGCATAAACATGAGATATAACATTAATAGATCAACTTGCAGACCACTTCAACACATGAAATTTGAATTGGGACATTGTACAAACATTGAAAACACATTCACTAAGCCGTAGGAGCAAAGACATCAATGCAAAGAAATGTAGAGCATGTTTTGGACCAATCTAGACAACTAACGACACTGCCAACCTTCTGCAATTCATAAAAACTTCATGGAAACATAGGTGACCTGAAAGGATAGGGGTGCAACATCCACAAAATACATACTTTGAATCCCAAACCATAAGACCATATCTTCAACAATGGAGGAATGCAAAGCATTCTCCCAATCAGTCTTCAACACAACTTCCCAAAGCATAAACACTCAATCAACTTGCAAAGGACAAAACTTTCTTTCAACAACATATTCTTGATCAAGAACAATAAGAGAGAGCATATAATACACTGTAAGTGTAGACAATCATCAACACATATAATCCTTATTTTAATGCTTCTAATCCTCATCTTAATATATTATTATGAGATCAACTTTGCTGACAACAACCATGCTCAATACTTATTTCATTATCATTAAACAAGGCATGACATCCAATCATTATACACCAATGTTAACCCAAATTGAATGTTGTCAACAATTATAACCAATGCAACAATCTTCCAAAGGGATGACAACCATATCAACAATCCCACCAAGAAAAATCAATGAAAATCAGGTGCCAACAATCTCACAAACATATGTAACAAGCTTACCAAGTGTTGACAACAAAGACAACCAACCACCACCAACAATATCCCCTACTACTCAAGTACAAACAACTACAATAACTCACCAAGTGTTGGCATCAATGACAACATCTTTCAAAAATGCTTTGATGCTAGGTATCTTAATCAAAGTTTAGGGCAAATGATCATCAATATGGACAAACAAATGTGGAGGAAAAGTGCTCAAAGGTAACACATCATGATTCACATGCACATCACATTTACTAGTCATATAAATAATAGAGGAAACATGAAAATCATGGAAAAATTAAGCGTGTCTAAAATAGAATTATATGTGAGAAAATTTTATGAAGGAGAAGAGCTCACAAACATGAAAAAAAACACCTCTATAAAAGACATCACCATCCACAAAGATAAAAAGATATGAAAACATCACGAATAAGGGGATCGATTGAAACAAAGTGTATAATTACATCAAAATGGGTAAAATATGCAAGAATAAAACTTAATGGAAAATGTGTATGAGAATCCATGATAAATGATATAACAAGAATACACAATCCAAGGGTATGTTTATAAGGACCAAATAGATAACAAACAATGAATGCCCAAATTTCTAATTAAAACATAACAAGGTACAATGAAAGATGGATCCAAACCCTAATCAAATCTAAAAGAAAGTTGTAACAATAAAAAATCAATTCTAAGAACCCTGAAAGATGGATAGATTCTAAGGGAGGAATCCTACATTGTGTAAGAATGTCAAGTTCATTAAAGATGTATGAGATAAAATCCACTTAAATAAACATCTAGAGGCTAATTAATTAAATTAAATAATCATCTAAAAATTAACCTAGATAAATGTGTAGGGAATTGAAATGATAAATGTTGAATAATATCTAAAAATGAAGTAAATTTATATGTGATAATTAGTTGGATTCTATAGGCGGGAAAATGATGTTGAAGATGCCAATAATTGATTCACTACAAAGTTAGATTTTAGGGTTGGTATAGGTGATTCTCAAAATCTACAAATCGATCATGTTTCACTTTGGTTTAGATTTATGCTCGTAGAACTAATCTCTAGGAGTGTCAAAATGGTCTAGTGTGTTGACCTAAACCTATACCTATGGGAAATGAACTTGTAGAAAACTAACTTTGGAATTTGGTCACCTTAATCTTCTAATATCTAAATTTTGATAAGTATTGATGGTGTTTACAAACATCTTTCAAGAATTTGTTGAATCATGAGGCTCACATTCTACCTAGATAGACCCCTAGTTGGATTGATTCAACAACTTTAGAGGACATTAGTCAAGCATGCAATAGGCCTAGGTTGATTTCACAAGTAGACAGTGCATAATTGATTCCCCTTTAAGCTCTTTGATCTAGGCATTCTTTCACATTCCAACATGACTTCAAATGAATGAATGAATGTCATTAAATACAACATAGCACACAAATCAACACATTTCAACTTGATTTCAAATGAATGAATGATTTTAAATACAACATAACATACAAATCAATACAAATATGTTGTAAGTTAGACCATGAGCTAGTAAGAGGAATTTAATGAGATTTATTATGAATTCAAATTATTAATGTTTGAGGTTTATATTTTTTATTGTCAAAACAACTTAGATCAAGTCCATACATACAATTTTGATATAGAGTGATGAATAAAAGATCTAGAGATTGAAACTAATCTCTAAAAATAAGTGATAACAAAATTGAAAAAAAATTTATGACTCGAATCATATACACACAAGAATATACCACTTATAGACTTCTTATTATATTAAAGACAATCTAATCAAAATGAACCCAAAACATGAAAATAATATGATGTGCCATTTTTCTACTACTCTTACCTTTCAACTATGATAAAATTAATATATAAAATATCTAAGATTATTCATGCTCTCCATATCAACATAACAATTAATATTAAAAAAAGGCATTTCCTATGACCTTTTCCTTGTTTTTATTGGGATCAATTTTTTTCTCATAAAGAAAGCCAAGAAGAAAAGTCCACGTTTACAATAAAACATTATTAGTAATACCGCGTCAAATATGGCGCGTACGCTGTAGGGTCACTGAATTCCGCCTCACCCATCTAATGATGAACGGTCAATGCCTGACTTGTATTCGGTAACAAACAGCCAATAAAATTTAAAAATGGTATATTTCTCTCTATCTAGCACATATTTCTCATACAGCTGGCTGGACCAAGTTAGTGCAATGAGGTGCGTGGAACAATTCCTGCAAAGCTCTTTCTTTCGATTTCTTTGAAAAATGTTATGGCTAGACAAAATTAGTATGAATTTCGCAATTTATTCCCTTAAAAAACTGAATATTTAATTGTTGATTTTGGATTGCTAGCGAGAGAGACTTTGATATTTGTTATAGGACAGGATATTTTAGCTTTAAAAATGTTGAATTTGAAGTTTATCAGGGAAAGCTTTGATAAATTGTGAAAAGACGGAAAGATACAGCTCTAAGATTGTTGAATTTGAATTGCTTAGATTGAAAGCCATTGATCTTTGCTGAAAGATTAAATATCTTTAGCTTATAGGATCCGATCATTGTTGAAAAACGGAATCTTAGATTGTTGAAATTGAATTGCTAGCAGGAGAGGCTTTGATCTTTGTTAGCGAACTGTCTATTTCTGGCTAAGATTTGCTTTAAAGTCAGGTAATTTCTTTGCCAGGACGAGAGGCTTTTGTTTTTAATTGTTGTGGATCACTTTCACTGGTAAAATATGCCCTTTGTTTACATTTTGTCGATTTTAGGATTGTTTCAGTGATATTTCATTTTTGGTGCTGTTTTTCGCGCTAGCTTCTGATTTATTTTTTATTTTTTATAATGTGGCGATTTCAGGAGCTTTTGATGGTTTAAAGCGGTTGTATCTGCAAGAGTTTGAAAATTTTGGAGTATAAGGATATTTTACTACGTGTTCTAAATTTGTAAGTATAATACAGGGGCGATCCCTCTAGAAATTTCCGAGTTTTTTGTTTTGTTGATTCTTTAGTGCAGTATTTTGCGGTTCGTTTGCCCCATTTCTGTTCTTTTTCTCAAATTTAATTTCAACTTTCCGATTTTCATGTAATTTACTTGCTTTCAGATTGATGTTGAAACTCCGCTTTTAAAGCGTTTACATTCGACTTTTTTTTAAGTTTAAGAAGCTGATTATGCATATTTTGATACATCTTCTAGTGCTGTAAGAAGATTGCCATGTTTTTTAAATTTTATATTGTTTCTTTTATTTATGTTTCCAGAACAGTATCCAGTGAACTTATCGGCAAATTTCTGTTAGTTATTCCTCAAATTTACTGTAGATTTTGGCGGTTTTCATGTAATTTTCCTCCTTCTAGATTGATTTGAAAGAATTAGCTTTCTAAGCGGTTAAATCTGAAAGGACTGAAAATTAGACTTTAAGGACCATAATTTTGACGTCTTGATAGCTCGTTTAGACCTGTTTATTTTGTTTCATTGACGTTACAGCACAGCAATCTTTGATTTATCCCCAAAGAACGCTAATTTGTAATTTATGTGTACATTTCTTTTCAGTTGACTTCGTACTAAGTTCAAAATTTGCCTGTTTTTGTATAACTTTTCCTTTTGAAGTTGAAATTAATTTTATCTACATTTATGAGATCATAGCAGTGCATATGGGACTGCAAAGACCAAATTACATGAAAAAACAACTGTCTACAGCTAGATACAAGGGCAGAAGATAAGGTTCTGAGTGTTTTGAATCCTTCTGAAGGTTCGACCTTCTCTTGCTAATTTTGGACGAAATTTCTCGTCTCCTCTTCAAAAAGGGCAAGCAAAGAGCCAACTCTCATGATGTCAGAATATGTGGCTGAATGCTAAGTTGCCAACGATTTGGACAACTCCAAGAATTTACTTTGCAGTAAGGCTGAAAATGATTACATTCTCTATACAGCTTCATGGTTCCCATAAATCAATTTGGTTCTGAGTATGCTAAAAGTCGTCATTGTTATTATCATAAGCTGAGAATTTCATGATGATGTTCATCTCTGTCTCTGCTGCCCTGTTGTACAAAATAAGCATATCTTCTCCTCCAGGCTTCTAACCTTCCTTACGTGTCTGGCTGTCTCACGCATATGTTGCTAGGAAACAGTCCTCATTTAGGTTACTTTAGGAAAAAATTTCTTTAAATTTTTCAAATTGGTTGTTTTGAGGGGATACTGCTCTTATATATATAATCCATATGCTTGGCTGAAATAGTTTTGCAAGATCATGCAAGCCAAGTTGGTTGTGAGGAGTCTTTTGATTGTGACAAGTACAACAATGCTGGCACATGCAACTTAAGGGCTGCACTCCATGGTAGATGGATTCTGTGGGTGTAAATATTGTATAGGGGCCATAATATAGTGGTCGAATATTCAGATTAGGTCGTTTCAACCATTCCTTTCAGATTTGTGACCATACATTTGTCATTCAATTAAAATGTTTATAGCATCCGACACTAATGATAGCAGATCTTATATATCTCTTGTGATTGGACAAACATGTCCATGAAGAGTCTGAATGTGCTCAATTAAAATTTTCAGTCTGTTGTAGGAAAGAAGATGAGCTTTTAGCCATGAAGATCATGGCAGGAGGTGATACAGTTGGAAACTAACAAAATTTCAAGAGGACTATGGCCAATTGAGCTGTGAATGAACTGATCTGGATTCTGGGAGCAATTCAAGAGGCAGCATACTGAAATGCAGAATTCAATGTGTAGTGAGTAGAAGTGAATTCTTACTGTTAAATGTAAAAACAAATGATAGTGCAAATGTAACATGGAGTTCTAGACACAAAGAAAGCTAAATGGATAATAAGAACTAAAACCAAAATCGCATATATCTGAAAGCTGTGTATATGGCAAGATTTGTATGTATCCATCTCTAGGAAACTTCAAAAATTCTTGTTTTAGGTATACCATATATATACATGTAGATTACAGAAGTTGTCAAATAGATAAGAATAAAGGACGAGGAAGACAAAACAGTTCATTTCCCTACTTTTAAAAGGCTGGTATTGCATTTAAGATCCTGCCACTGTTTAATATTGAGCACCAACTCATCTCCAACTTTTGCGCTAATGCTTAGGTAGAACAAGTAGTGCAGGAAGCTGAAGCTGATGTTTATTATTTGTGTTACGCTATCACCTGGTTCACTTGAATATGAGTATGTTGAATGTTTGACAAGCTGCCATTAGATGTTCAAGGATGACAGTGGCTGCATAAGTGTTGCCCTTATGTTCTGAGATAATTAAGGGTGCTATAGCTTTGTGTTCCAAATGATTTCTGAAATTGGCTAAAAAAACATGGAACCATAAACATAACTCAGCTAACCAGTCACTTATTAGTGATAAATGAGGGAGTTATCTAATCATTGTTAGGATTGAAAGCATAAAAAGATACATCTGTAGTCATGCCTGGGAGCCTTTCTGGTGCTATTTAAGTCTTTAGCTGGGATAGACTATTATGGAAATCGAATTCTTTGTTACTTGCTCCATTATTATATTATATAACCAATTGAAATATCTGCAAATAGGCTGTCATCTTATAGGGAATGCATTTTGAAACTTAGATTTGGATTGTGAGAAGTGAAGGGGTTTCTGAAAGCACTTAATTGCTAATGAACATTGTTAGTAATTAGTTATTTGCTAGAAGGTAGTTGGTCAGATTAGTTGGATTCAGTTGTGAATCCTATTATATAAATGTGTACTTTGGATCAACGAATTGCAGTAAGGATTTTTGGTGTGCCCTCCAAATTATCTCTGCATTTTGTGTGTTGATGATCTGCAGATCATCATTAGGATTTTGTTTGTAATTATTTGATACCTTCATTTGGTATCAGAGCAATAGAAAGGAGATTCTAGAGGATGGATTGTTGCAGTTCAGAGAGAATAGAGGGTGACACGTGAGGGTTTGGATTGCTCCTATAAGGGTGCCGCATTGTTTTCTTGTGATTGTGTGCTCGTGAAGAACTTGAGAATGAGCCGATGAATGAGTGCATAGTGGTTGCTGATTTGTTGAAAAACTGAGCCAACACCTTGTAGGTTTTGATCACCCTGCAAAAGCAGAAATAAGTCGTGTGGACATCTGCAGGAAAATGATCATTCATTGCTGAACATTGGAACACGAGAAGAGCATAAGTTTGTTGTTGAACATGAGGAAGAAGTGACTTGGGTTGCACTGTGAAGACTGCAGCATTGGATGTGAGAACTGGAGCAGTTTGATGTAGGGTCTCTAGGCTTTAAAGGAGGCAGCAATTGCAGCCGGATAAAGGGAAAGACATGCTGGAGAAAAAGAGGCAATTTACAAAGCAATTTTGTCAGTTGAATGCCATTTGAAGATTTTTGTGGATCAAATAAGAACTGGAGCACTGGAAACCAGGTTTTGCACAATTTTTCAATATTTTGTTGTTGAGTAAAGATTTTATTTTCTGGTATTTTTCAAACAGTAGCAACAAATATATATAAAAACAAGTAGTGCAAAGCAAGTTTGGTTGATGAATGTTGGTATTTAGATATTGAATTTGCAAAGGGAAGTGCATTTAGGGGAATTTTGCAAGGAATTTATCAGAATTTGTGATTGATTGTAAAGTATTTTGGTGCATTTTTTTGAGATGGCAAATCTAGCAAGAACATTGGGGCTATTGATTCCTATTTTTGATGGGACCAATTTCGCTTATTGGAGTACATGTATGCAAATTTTGTCAAAATCTATGGATTTGTGTGAAGTTGTCAGTAGAGGGTATGAAGAACCAGAGGATATTAATACATTAAATAATCAAAAGAAAAGAGAACTTAAGCAAAATGAACAAAAATATAATGCAGCATTATTTCTAATTAAGGGTTCTCTAAGTCAATCAATTTTTCCTAGGGTAAGTGGTGTTGTACATTCAAAACAGGCATGGACTATTATTGTAAATGCATATCAAGGTGCTCACACAGCAAAACTACAAACACTGAGAAATAATTTCAAAAATATCAAATTGGGTTCTAATAAATCAACAAATGAACTTTTGACCAAGGTTGAAACTATGGTAAATCAAATGAAATTTTTAGGTGATAATGTGAATAATCAACATGTGATTAGGAAAATTTCTCCAAAATTTGACAATGTTGTTTCCATAATAGAAATCTCAAGGGATTTCACAATAATGGAAATTGATGAATTAAGTGGCATTTTATTAACATCTAAAGAAAGAATGAAAAGTAGTGAAAACACTCATAACAAACATTTGCATCTAAGGCAAATAGAAGTCGTCAAATCCATGATTTTTCTAAGGGTTATCATAAGCCCAAATATGGCAATGACTTTTGTCCCAAAATGAGCATAGAGGGTGAGTCAAGTCATAACTCTAGAGGTAGAGGCTATGATTGAGGAAGAGGTTCTAGTTTCTAGGGAAAAAGTAACAATTACAAAGGTAGAGGCTGAGGTAGAAGCCGAGATAATAGTAGAGACAAAAGACATATCAAGTGTTTTCATTGTAATAAATTTTTCCATTATGAGTCTGAATATCGGCATAAGCAATCTTTCATAGTACTGTAAATGATACACAAAATTTGATTTTTTCCTATTCGAATACAAGTTCCAATGAAGATGCTTTGAGGTACATTGATTCTAGTTGCTCTTCACATATGAATTTTGATGAGAATCTATTTATTGATCTAGATGAAAAGATAGTAGTACTATTGTGTTGGGGGATAATAAATCACATGGGACTAAAGGAAAAGGAACAATTGAAGTAACTAATGAGCATGGTAAAACTAAGCATATTTCTAACACTTTGTTAGTTTTGGCTCTAAAAAGAATCTTTTATCAGTTGGTGAAATGCTTGAACAAAATTATCAAGTCATTTTTGATAGGAATGAAAGTATAATCAAAGACAAGTCACAAAGACATGTAGTGGTTGCATAAGCATGCATGATATGTGATCACATTTTTCCCTTTTCTTTTCTTCAAGCAATTAGGTCTTAAGCACTAAAAAATTGCATGATAGTCATCTATGGCATCAAAGGTATGGCCATCTCAATTTTGGTGGTTTGATTTTGCTTAAGAACAAGCATATGGTTGAAGGATTGCTATTTATTAAGAATAAATAGGAAGTTTGTGAAGAATGTTTGTTTGAGAAACAACATAGAGCTACTTTTCTAATTTGTTTGTCTAGAAGGGCTAGAAAACCTCTTGAAATCAGTCATACTTATTTGTGTGGTCCTATGTCAACACTTTCTCTAAATAAATCGAAGTACTTTCTCACTTTTATTGATGATTTTCCCATAAAATTTGGATCTACTATTTTTCTGAAAAATCATAAGTCTTTGATCAGTTTGTTGAGTTCAAAAAGTTATTTGAAAAACAAAGTGGTCACTACATAAAAGTCATCATATTAGATAATTGGGGGGGGGGGGGGGGTATAGGTCAAATGTTTTTTTGGATTTCTGTATACAACATGGGATTCAAAAGGAGTTTACCACTTCCTACACTTCACAACAAAATGGTGTTGCTAAGAGGAAGAATAGAACTATTATTGAAATGGCTAGAAGCATGATGAAAGAAAAGAACTTATATAAAAGTTTTTGGGCATAGGCAGTCACTTCCACAGTCTATTTGTTGAATAGGAGTCCCACAAAAACGGTTCATGGAATAAGTCTTGAACAAGATTGGTCTAGTTTTATGCCATATTGCTCATATGAAGGTGTTTGGCTATGTTGCTTATGCAGACATACCTAGAGAAAAAATGACAAAGTTGGATGAAAAAAGTTTCAAATGCATTTTTATTGGTTATAACTTATGGTTCTTAAAACAAAGTTTATAGATTGTATGATCTTGTAAATAAGAAACTAATTGTAAGTAGAGATGTCATATTTGATGAAAGAGCACAATATACTCTTGATGAAAAGGATAAAAAAATTATGATTGATTTGAAGAAATCTAAACCCCCTATGAATGATGTAGGAAAAGACTCTCATACAATTTTTGTGTATGATGAATCAAAAGTAATTGATAATGCAAAAATTGAAGCGTAGCATATGGAGACACACAGATATTAAAGATACCAAAGAAGAATTGAAATAAATCATCCTCCATCTCTCATGTTGGACACTAATTCTAATAAGATGACCACAAGGTCCCATATCAAAGCTAACTAGGCCCTAATGACTCAAGTTATGTAGATTGATGAGCCAAAGGATTTTACTGAAACTAGTGGAAAAGAAGAGTGTGTTGCAGCTATGAAAAGTGAAATGGAGCTCCATTGAATGAAATGACACTTGGGAGTTGGTTGAGTTGCTTCCTAGTAAGGAAGTCGTAGGTACCAAATGGATATATAAAACTAAGTAGAAATCTGATGGAAGTATTGATAAACATAAGGCTAGATTGGTTGCAAAAGGATACAATCAACAAGAAGGTATTATTTATACACAAACTTTTGCTCCTATAGCAAAAATGGATATTATTAGATTAGTCTTGTCTTTAGCTGCTCGAAATGGATAGACTGTTTATCAAATGGGTGTTAAGAGTGAAGTTATGAATGGCTATATTGATGAAGAGGTTTTGTTTCTCAACCCAAAGGTTCTGAAGTGCCTTCCAAAGAACATTTTGTTTACAGGTTGAAGAAGGCCTTATATGGTCTGAAACAAGCACCTAGGGCATGGTATTCTAGAATTGACTACTGCCTTCAACGGAAAGGTTTTGTAAAGAGTCAGATTGATCCTAATCTTTACATCAAAAATTCTAGTGAGGATATTCTCATTCTTGTTCTCTATGTGGATGATTAGATATACATTAGGAATAATTTCTCTTTGTTTGTAGAATTTAGAGCAACTATTGTTTCAAAATTTGAGATGATTGATTTTTCTTGGTCTTGAAGTTTGAAAACATACAAATGATATATTTCTCTCACAACAAAAGCATGTTCCATATCTTCTTTAGGGGTTTCATATAAAGTATTTCAATCTTGTCTCCACACCTACATAAGTTAGACTTAAGCTGTCCACTTTTGATAATTTTTCTTCTATGAGTCCCACTCTATATAAATAGTTGATTGGTTGTGTTGGGATTTAGGTGCCTTCTAACTTGTAAATCTTGTCATTTTACATGTTTCCAACATCCTTGGAAAGTGTCTCTAAGCACTTAGGGTGTTATTGAGAATTAATTTGTATATTTAGTTCAACCTATTGTTTGTAATACATTCATAAGGAAAGAGGGGTCCATTGGCAGTGATAAAGATGACTTATGGAGACAAAATTAATTAATTAATTTCCAACTCCAAGTGGAGTTCTTGGGAAAGAGTGAAGGATGACTCTTGAGTTCTGCACATGTCTTTTGGCATTCCCCAAGTTGGGCACTGGGGAGAGTAAAAACAAAGAATTTTGGATTTTCCTTGAGTGGCTCTTGGTATTCTAGAGATTGTCCACGAGGCTCGGGTGTTTGGGAGGGAAGAGGGTGACTCTTGAGTTGCTTTGGGCATGGGAATTCGCGACATATTTGGATGCCTTATTGGCACCTATTGAGCTTCCTCTAGTTTTGTAAACCTCCAACAGTTTCCCCTTTCATGAAAATCTATAAATTGGAGCCCCAAGATAGTAGAAAATATCACAATAGGTTGGGATAGGAAGGAATATTTGTAGGAATAGGATAGAAAGTTGGATACGTGAGATTGTTCATAGGTATACAAGTGTTGCCAGTTTGGAGGCAAAGAGGAGAATGGAAGTATGATTGTATTGTAATCTTGATTTCAAAGTCAATACATGCTTGGCCTCTCTTCTTGGTGGAGTTTTTTCCCGCAAGGGTTTCTTTAGGTAAATCTTGTGTTGTGTGTTAGAATAATGGTGTTTGTTTATTGAAATCCATTAAATCTCTTCATGGTAATCCAAGATTGTGAACAATTAATTTAAGATTTGCAAACAAATTTCAAATTTCTATATTGTAGTAGTCTAAGCCTTGTATCTCACTAAATTAGTTTCATAATTTTATGTTAAGCAATTTATTTGAAGATTGAAATTTTCTAGTTGGTTGTTTGCTGTATTTGGCCGCTATCAAACCAGATATCACATTGCCATAAGCTTGGTATCTAGGTTCACGTTAGAACCTAAGGAGACACATTGGAGTGCTACTAAGAGGATTCTCAGGTATCTTCGAAGGACATTGCATTATGGTCTTCATTTTCAGCATTCAATGGAGAGCAAGTTGGTTGGACATATTGATTCAGATTGGGCAATTTACATAGATGATTAGAAGTCTAGTTATAATTTTAGTCTTGGTTCCACAGTCATTTCTTGGAAATCCAAGAAACAATCCACTATATCTCTTTCTATTTTAGAGGCTAAATACAAAGCTGCCACTTTTGCTGCTTGCCAGGCAATTTGGTTGAAGAGAATGTTATAGGATTTGTAGCAAATCCAGGATGGTCCCATAGTATTATATTGTGATAGTCAGAGTACTATTTAGATGAGTAAGAATTCAGTGTTCTATAGCAGAACTAAGAACATTGACATCCAACACCACTAGATTTGCAAGTGGGTTCAACAAGGCTTGGTTGAACTTGTATATTGTCCTGCTGCAACACAACTTGCCAATATCTTCACAAAGCCCCTTTCTCATGATCAATTTCAAACACTTCACACTTGGTGTTCTTCCCAATGTTCATTATGGGGGAGAAATAGGATAAGCTAATGAACATTTTTTTTGTTTTTGTTTACAATGTTCATATGGGGGAGAATGAAAGCACTTAATTGCTAATGAACATTGTTAGTAATTTTTATTTGTTAGAAGGTTATTGGTCAAATTAGTTGTTTGATTAGTTGGATTCAGTTGTGAATCCTATTGGCTATTGGATAAATGTGTACTTTGGATCAATGAATTTCAGTAAGGATTTTTGGTGTGTCCTGTGCCCTCCAAATTATCTCCGCATTTTGTGTGTTGATGATCTGCAGATCATCATTAGAATTTTGTCTGTAATTATTTGATACCTTCAGTTTCTGATTTGAATGCATCTTAGTAATTGACCTTCCAATTGCAAGGAACAATTTAGGGTGTTATAGCTCGGTGTTTTCTACTTTCCATAATGGTTTCCAAAATTGGCTGACAAACTTGGAATCACAAACACAGTTGTGCTAAGTTCTAACCATTCACTTGTTAGTGGTAAATGAGAGGGTTATCTAACCAAAATTAGGATATAGAATGACACCTGTAATCATGCCTGGAAGCCTTTCTGATGCTTATTAAATCTTGAGCTGGGGTACATGCAATCAAATTCCATATTATTTTCTATTGTATTATATTCTATTACCAAATGAAATATCAGCAAATAGGCTGTCATCTTATAGGAATTTCTTTTTGTATCTTAGTTTGGGATTTTGAGAAGTGATGGAGTTTCTGATTGAATGTATTACAGTTAGTTGACCCAGTAAGTAACATTTTTAACTAACTAGAACATCTTGGAATAACTAATATGATAACATATCTTTCCCTCTTAACAAGAGAGAACTTTCTAGAATATGTCTATTATCACATGAATGCTATTGCTCCACTGAGCTTATAGATAAAAATATCTCTGCGCATATTTGCTTACACAATTTCCTATATTAAGAACTTCATAGGTCGCTTTTAGTTTTTTCTTTTTCAATCAGTAAATTGCTGTCATATGGACCCATACAATTTTCCTTATTAAGAATTCAGAGGCTTTGTATTTTAATCAGTACATTGGTGAACACTAACACCCGCATCTTATACTCTCAAGCCATACAAGTTGGCATTGAAGCAAAAGTATAGCCATGTTAACATGGAAGCATGCCCAATATGGCTTAAACTCTGGCTATCATCATGGCAGTGGATCCATATCTTTTGTTTCATTTGAAAAGAAAAAAAATGTAAATTCAAAACTGCCTTCAGAAATTCACGTAATTTTGCTACTATGATACCGATCAGAATTGTTCGATGTGTGTTGCTCTACTAGGAAAACATCTGAATCTAAATTATATCCTTTCCTTAATTAAAGTTGATGCAGGAGTAGCCAGGAAAACTAGCAGTCCACCTTAAAAAAACGTCTTTTTCGTTTTAATAATTCAGCTGTCAGCAGTCCCTTAATTTGTTCTCTAAATTCACCCATATACTGTCCTTGTTTGCGAAATTCACCTATCTGCAGTCCCTTAATAGGTGCTCTGAATTCACCCATATGCAGACTCTAAATTTGTGCCAGAATCACTGCCAGATTTATCCAAGAGCCAATTTTTGTAGTCCCTTTATTTATGGCAGATTCATTTCTGCCAGATATAGACAAGAAGAATATTAAGCATGAGACCTATGTATTTTTCAGGGAGAGGAAAAAAAACGTTTTGAGTTTTTTCTGCAGAAAGAAAGGCCATATTCCAGAAAAAATGAAGGATCCAGAGTTTGGGAAGGTTCTAAGAGAAACTGAGGATGGATTTAATCTGGGTTTTTCATTTTATTGAAGAATCCACCTTTGAGTTTAGAACAGCAATATATTTGTGGTCAGATTCTAACTGTACAAATTGAGGCTAACTGTTTGATGAAATGGCTGAAGAAGAGTTGTATTCTTCTTGCTTGCTCAGTAAGTGGATTGCATTCCAGTTAGAGTAGTTTGGCATCCAGAAGTCTAAAGAATTGTCATAACCATCTTCATGATTTTTTTTAGTTTTTAACTCATTGCAATCTCTGTTTGTATGTTTTTAGGGAAAAAAAAGATATTGACATATATTTTTGTAAATGAATGTCAAGGATCTCATTTTATATCTAATAGTTTTTGCTAAGTACTTTTAGTTGCAATGTAAGTTTTTCATTAATTTGACACCCCAAACTTGACTGCATTATTATGTCAGATATTCCCTTAGTTACATGCTTGGTAGGGAAATGTGGCTTTCCTTAGGACTAATGCAGCTAGGATGGAGGATCCAGTGAAGGACTATCCAACCATTGAGCCTATCATAAATTTCACTCACAAAACACTCAATGGAATGGAAAAACAACATGAAACTGTATATATTGATTCAGACTACCCAAATTACATTTAGAATCCTGCCACTTGGGTTACAACAAGATCTAGGCCTCAATCTTTGATTACAATGAAAACTAGCATAAATCAAGCATACAGTTAGGAATCTCTTTTACAATTTGTTCTAATCTTCTTATTTTCTCTTCTAAGTCTCGGAATTCTAAGATACTCCTTTCTATCCTCCTAAACTGAACTTATATTGAGTGATTTGCCACCTTTTTTGAAGCTTGATGAAGTAACATAGCACCTAAAAACATAGTACATTGCTCCATGTGCCACAGGATAAGGATCATGTTACTGATATTAAATGATTTCATTTTTTATTTTGCCTTGGAATTGGATGCATTGCTATGAATCTTATAGATGCCCACCTTTTATGTGTGGCAAGATGTGGGCTCCAAACCTGATGCAACTCTAAAGATGAACCTCCCTAGGACCAACAATGCCATAGTTGACATTGATTGTTAGCTGTGTTACCGGTTTTGCCCCTTGGACCTACAAGTTCAAGTCCAATTTGGCTCAAATACAGATTCAAATTTGGTTCAACAAGGGATCCATTAGAGTTCTACAAATGCTCTATGGGCTCATTTGGGATGAATTTGTCCCAAATTTTGCCTCTTTCTCTTGCCACAACGAATCCATTGCTTTTTTGTGATTTTTTCTATTCTTTCTAATTTGACATTGAATTCATCCATCCTTGTTGTTTTTAGGCTTATTTGCCACTAACAAAAAACATAGGTATCCTCACGAGAATTGACACTATTTTATTAAATCAAAAAAACATGTGTCTAAATCAGTTTACTTTTACTAGCATGCTCCAACCTGTGCCAACATAAGAGCCTTGGATCATGGTATGGTCACCTGTCAAACAATAATGGAAAGGAATTTTTAAATTAGATATTGTAGTTGGAAATGCCTTGGTAGATATGCATTTCAAAATGTGAAGGCATACACAAGGCACATGAGTTGTTTGACAAAATACCTAAAAAATATGTGGTATCATGGAATACAATAATAGTAGGATATACATAAAATGGTGTTCTTGATGAAGCTTCAAGAATTTTTAAGAAATGCGATAGATGCAGAAAAAATGTGGAGAAAGTGTGATTTTTGCACTTAAAAAACATGTTTTTTTGCTTTATTAAAAATTATGAAAATGACATGTGCGTGTGTGGTTTTGAAAGCCTTCATTTGGGCGTAGTGGCCTCGGCCCCATTAGGGGCACTGCCCCTAGAGCCCTACGAGGGGTGTTGCCTCTCAAACCCACTAGGGGCGCTACCTCTACACTCCTACGAGGGTTGTTGCCCCTCAAACCCACTAGGGGCGCTACCCCTAGACTCCTAGGACGGGTATTGCCCCTTGATACCATCATAGGCACTACCCCTAGACTCCCACCACACTCATTTGATATATTTTGTATTTGCATTTTGCATAAAAAATATATTTTTTTAAGTTGCCAAGTTTGAGTCAAGCTTGAGTATGGGAACTATGGTATGCATATCCTTCAAAGAAAAATTGATAGTGGATATTTATCAAGTATTAGAACTTGCCAATGCCTTGATAGATATCTATGCCAAGTGTGGAAGCATGCGAAAGGCACATTATTTGTTTGACAAAATGCCTCAATAACATGTGGTCTCTTGGAATGCCATGCTTGTAGGATACACCCAAAAATAATTTGCTGAAAACGCCTTGGAAACATTTAAGCAAATGCAATTGGTAGATGTAAAACTAGACGTCTCATTTTGTAAATTTTATTATTATTAATAGTAATAATTATTGATAGCAACTTATTATTATTCTATAATATTATATATTAACTTTATTGATATTGTAAAAAGCTTATAAATATTCTTGTACATTAAAAATATTAGATGCCTCTAATATTTCTGATTTCAGGCTGCAAATATGTATATATTTATGGTTTTTATATGTTTTTGTATGGAAAAACCCAAAATGAACCCAAGCCCGAAATGTTTTTCAATCGAAACTCCAAACCCAAACTCAAACTAGTACTAGGATCGTTAACTTAGGTGTTAGCATGTCCAAATCCAAGTGGTCCTAGAATGTGCCTATCATGCAACCTCAACTGCCTTAATAACCTACCATTTTAGCAGACTCCTTATCAGCCCTCATGAATGCTCCAAATTTATCAATCAACTGGATTCTAGGGGCTTAGACATTATTCATTCATGTGTGTTGATGATACAGCCGCGGGATTCTATTTCCAGGCTCGACTTTAGAAGAATAAATTTAAATATAGCCATAAGGCTATTTAAATTTATACATTGAATATTAAACATGAAGAGGCACTTCATCTAGTTGTAATTAAGTAAAGTGATTTTATTTAATAATTAAATATATTTTTAATGGGGCCGACCCCTTGAAGTTGTGTGATTTTTGAAAAGTCATCCTCTTTGCTTGGGCCGACCTCATATGCCAAAAGTCACGTCCTTCTCCTTGAATGGGTGTATAAATACAAGGAGATTATCATTCATTTGATCATCAAGTTCATTAAGCATTCAAGGAGAAGTTCGATCTGAGCAGCAGATCAAAATTTGTAGCAGCAGGTCGATTTAAGAAGAAACATATTATTTGTATATTCGCATCTAGGAGAGGTGTTGTTCATTGTTCTAAGACACCTTGTGTTAGGTCTGAATTGTAAGCAGATTTCTGCTCTCATTATTATCAATATATAAGAGATATATTGGTTGGGTTTTTCTCCCTCAGGTTGGAGGGTTTTCCCAGGGTATTTGTTGTGTTGTGAGTCAATTTGAATTAAATTTCTGTGCATTTTATCTGATCATTAAAATCTAACAATGTGATCTTTGTTGACAAGCTTAACCAAAATCTTTACTCCCATCATAAACCAAAATGAAGTTGTTGATCCTCTAACTACTTGTGCATACATTATCTCAACTGTGGATTCAACATCTTTAGCTAATTATTATCCAAATGTTCATTGTTTCCTAATATCTACCCCTCCTCTTCTCTCTATTGTAATTATTCTAGACTCCAATCATTGCAGTTGCATGATTTAGATCCTCCATGTATGTATAAATATGGGTGATGCCCTCTTGTAAATAGTTTTTGTTTCTTGAATGAATATAAGTGCTTTTTTGGCTATTTTTCTTAAAAATTTGTCTCAAAGAGTGTTCTCTATCTCAATGCTATGTCTGCAATAGTTGTTTGTGTTGATGTTTTACAGCTTCGGTCTGCACTTCCCAAGAGACTTAAATTAAATATAAAGCAAAGGGCCGACCCTATATTGTTTCACTTAATTCTTTTAGTGACTGGCCGACCTAAAGCTATTTATGTTTTATTTTATATATTCAAGAAAGGCCGACCTAAATGAAAAGGCGCCTATGATGTATAAGTACAAGGTCATTATCCTTGCATAAAGTAATTCGAATGACAAAGACAAAAGAAAGTTCGCAAGTCAATCAAGAGCAGAAGTTCGCAATTCCCTCAAGAGCAGAAATTCGCCATTACCAGTAAGAGCAGAAATTCGTATATATTATTGAAGAGTAGGAATTGCATGTGCTACAGCAGTTCGATCTCAAGGAAGAACAGGTTCATATGTATTCTGTGCATTAAGAAGAAGTGCAAACTCATTGTGACTCTATTTTAGCCATTGCTGGGCTAAGTTGTAAGCAGATTTCTGTCACTGTGTTATCATATATATAAGAGAATCATTTGCTGGGTTTTTCTCCCTCAAGAGGAGGGTTTTCCCAGGGTATCTTGTTGTGTTCATTGTCTTATGTGTTGCATTTCTATTGAGCAATTTATTATCTAATTTGATCTAAGAAACACTGACATGGTATCAGAGCGGGTGTGAAAAGATCGTGATCAGATTCAGATCTGTTAGTCTGCAACCTTCATTATCTTTTCTTCTCAGTCTATCTTCTAAATTTCTCAAAGATGGTGACCGGTCTGAAAATTGAGGATAGATTCGAAGGGATCTCGAACTACACATCATGGAGGTTCAGGTTCATGCTAACCTTGGAAGAGAATGATTTGGCTGAGTTTGTGAAAACAAAAGTTCCCGAACCTGAGGGGGAAGAAGAGAAGCTGCAATGGAGGAAGAAAGACACTAGGGCAAAGAAAGCATTGGTTGATTCCATCAAGGATCATATTGTACCAATTATCTTCAAGTTGGATACAGCAAGAGAGATGTTTACAACCTTGGAAGAGATGTACGAAATCAACAACACCAGTCGAGCCCTTGCTCTGAAGCAACAACTTCATCATGTGAAAATGGCGAAAGGAGAATCTGTTATTACATACTTCATGAGGATTTCAGAGATAAAAGATCAGCTCTCCACTATTGGTCACATGATTGATGATAAAGAACTGACTATGCTTGCTCTCAATGGTCTTCCGCTTTCATGGGAGGCATTCATTCAAGGAATTAGTGCAAGATCTGAACTTCCCAAGTTTGATCGATTAAGGATTGACTGCATTCAAGAGGAGTCAAGACTAACAGCAAGAGGAATTGGTCAAAGCTCAAAGAATGAAGAATTACAAGTTCTTGCCTCTCATTCATCAAACAAAGGAAAAGGCTTTAAGAAAGGATTCTTCAAAAGGAATCGAGAAGATGGAAATGATGATGCTCCTACCTTCAAAAGAAAACGAGACATGTCCAAGATTCAATGTTTTCGTTGTGATAAGTATGGTCACTTTGCGAGGGTGTGCCCTCAACGACCTAAGCTTCAAGTTGCCACTGCAGATGTTGAAGAAGTCACTCCACAAAAGGACTCCAGTGATTATCTATTTTATTCAGCCTTGTCTAGCAATGTTTCTACTGACTCTTACACTTGGTTGATTGACAGTGGTGCTTCTAGGCACATCACCGGATTCAGAAGTCACCTTTCAAACTTAATGGAAAGCAACTCTAGTGATCAAGTTGTTATTGGAGATGATGCTAGATATTCTGTAAAAGGGATTGGAAATTCCACTCTTCACTTGGATTCTGGAATTTCTTTGGAGTTGAATGATGTACTGTTCGTACCAGGGATAAAGAGGAACCTTGTTTCAATTTCAGCATTAGAAGACAAAGGTTATCAAGTTGCCTTCTCTAAAGGGAAAGTTCTTATATGGGCAAAGAACTCCAGCTTCAAAACTGCTCAAGTGATTGGAGTTAGACATGAATGTCTCTACACGCTGTGCACTCGTCCTCTTCAAGCACTTGTGCATAACAGTACCAGCATGTGTGATCTTTGGCATCGAAGATTGGCTCACATTCACTTTCGTGCTCTACCTATCATGGAGAAGATGGTCACCGGTCTTCCGAAATTCGATCAAGAACATGAAGGTACATGCAAGGGATGTGCCCTAGGCAAGAACACAAAAGGTACGTTTCATTCCAGTGAAAGTAGATCTAAATGTATTCTTGATCTCATTCATTCTGATTTGTGTGGTCCAATGTCTATTGCATCATCTAGTGGCTTCTTGTATTATATTATTTTCATTGATGATTACTCTAGAAAGACTTGGATTTATTTCTTGAGATCTAAAGAATCGGAAGAAGTATTAGAAAGATTCAGAGAATTCAAAGCGCAGATTGAAAATCTGTCTGGGAAGAAGATCAAAGTATTGAGATTTGATAATGGTGGAGAATACACTTCTGGTACATTTCGAGATTTTTGTATTGAAGCAGGGATTAAGAGGGAGTTCAGTGTTCCCTATAATCCACAACAAAATGGTATTGCTGAAAGGAAGAATAGGTCTATCGTGGAAGCAGTGAAAGCTATGATCCATGATCAAGACTTACAAATCTATCTTTGGGCTGAAGCATCAAGAACAACTGTCTATGTTCAAAACAGGAGTCCCCACAGGATCTTAGAGAATAAAACTCCTGAAGAAGCATTCTCAGGTGTAAAGCCTGGAGTTAGTCATTTGAGGATCTTTGGCTGTCCAGTCTATGTTCATATTCCAAAGGAAAAGAGAACAAAGCTAGAACCTTCTGGGAAGAAAGGAATTCTTGTAGGCTACAGTGAGACATCAAAAGCTTACAGGATTACATTCCAGGACAGAAGTCTATTGAGATTAGTAGAGATGTCACATTTGAGGAAGATGTTGCTTACAGAAGGTCCAAAGGCACTCCTATGGAGATTGATGAAGAAGAACCTCCTCAAGATATGGAAGTTGACCATATTCCAGAGAATCTGAAGGAGAATACAGAACCTACAGAAGATATTGATCCAGCTGAGCCTTTGTATCCTACTGATGGACCTCTAGACATTATGATTGGAAAGAAAAGACCTCTTTGGGCTCGCAAGACAATGCAGGAAGCAGAAAGGTTTGCAGCTCCAAGAGGAGCTTTTAGAGAAAGCAAGAGACCTCACAAGTTCTCTAGTTATGTTGCCTTGATGAGTCAGATTATTGAGTCAGAGCCTTCAAATGTTGAAGAAGCTTCTAGTCATCATGTATGGAAAGATGCCATGATTGAGTAGTATCAGTCTATACTTAAGAACGATGTTTGGGATATAGTTCCTAGACCCAAAGACAAATGTGTGGTGTCTTCTAAGTGGCTCTTCAAGATCAAGCATGCAGCTGATGGGAGCATTGAGAAACACAAGGCTAGATTTGTGGCTAGAGGGTTCTCACAAAAAGAGGGAGTTGACTATGAAGAAACTTTTGCTCCTGTGGCTCGTTACACGTCTGTTAGAACCATCATTGCTATTGCCGCATCTAGAGGATGGAAGATTCACCAAATGGATGTAAAGACAACTTTTCTGAATGGCATAATAGAAGAAGAGGTTTACATTGAGCAACCAGAAGGATTTGAGGTGCATGGGAAAGAATCTCATGTCTGCAAGCTGAAGAAGGCCTTGTATGGTCTTAAACAAGCTCCTCGTGCTTGGTATGAAAGAATTGATCAGTATCTTTCAAGTCTAGGTTTCTCAAAGAATGATGCAGATTCTAACCTCTACTTCAAGGTAGTAAATGGTGAAGCATTGATTTTAGTTTTATATGTTGATGACTTGATCATTACTGGTGAAGAACATCTAATACTAAAATGCAAGAAGGAATTAGCTTCAGAGTTTGAGATGAAGAATCTAGGTCTTATGCATTACTTTCTTGGTTTAGAAGTTTGGAAAAAGCCAGATGAGATGATTCTAAGTCAAGGCAAGTATACTGTTGACATTCTCAAAAGGTTTGGTATGATTGACTGCAAACCTATGTCTACATCCATGGAGTCTAATTTAGATAAGTTGAAAGAAGCTGCAGCTAGTTCAGAACCAGTGGATTCTACGATGTATAGACAGTTGATTGGTTCATTGATGTATCTAGTTAACACTAGACCTGATATCTGCTATGCAGTGAGTGCACTTAGCCAGTTTATGTGTGAACCAAAGCAAATACATCTTGTAGCAGCTAAACATATCCTGAGATATTTATGTGGCACAATTGGATATGGGTTGAGATATTCTTCAAATGTGGATTTGGAGCTGCATGGTTTTACTGATTCTGATTGGGCAGGATGTGTCTCAGATCGGAAGAGTACTTCTGGTTGTTGCTTCAGTTTGGGGACTGCTATGATCTCCTGGTGTAGCAGGAAACAGTCTTCAGTGGCCTTGAGTACAACTGAAGCAGAGTATATTGCAGCTTGTGTGGCAGCTCGTGAGGCAGTGTGGCTTCGTAAGCTCCTTGCAGGATTGTTTGGACAATCAATGGAGCCTACTATCATACACTGTGATAATCAAAGCTGTGTGAAGCTTTCTATCAATCCTATGTTTCATGACAGAACAAAACATGTTGAGATCAAGTACCACTATATTAGAGATATGGTGCAAAGGAAAGCTATACAGTTGAGGTATATTAGCACTGAAGAGCAAACGACAGACATTCTCACCAAGCCTTTCGCCAGGATTAAGTTTGTATACTTCCGAGAGAAACTTGGTATGGTGGAGAATGCAGCCTTGACTGAGAAAGAGTCTCAGTAATCAGTGATCCTTGATTGAGAATGCAACTCTCTGCTGAGAGAGAGTTGAGGTGCAAGCCCTTGTTAATACAATTCTCTGCTAAGAGAGAGTTGAGGTGTAAGCCTTTGATAATGCAATTCTCTGATGAGAGAGAGTTGAGGTGAAAGCCCTTGTTTCCACCCTCTGGGAGAAGCTATGGTGGATGTCATGTGTGTGACTCCATGACAACATCACGTGAGGGAATCCGTGATGAGTTTATACCATCTATGGGAGTAGCCATAATGGTTAATATCACGTTGAGGTGATATTCTATTTTGTTTTCATTCTAATATGATGTGTCTTGTGCAGATGGAAGTTCATCCCTAGCTGAGAGGGAGTGTTGATGTTTTACAGCTTCGGTCTGCACTTCCCAAGAGACTTAAATTAAATATAAAGCAAAGGGCCGACCCTATATTGTTTCACTTAATTCTTTTAGTGACTGGCCGACCTAAAGCTATTTATGTTTTATTTTATATATTCAAGAAAGGCCGACCTAAATGAAAAGGCGCCTATGATGTATAAGTACAAGGTCATTATCCTTGCATAAAGTAATTCGAATGACAAAGACAAAAGAAAGTTCGCAAGTCAATCAAGAGCAGAAGTTCGCAATTCCCTCAAGAGCAGAAATTCGCCATTACCAGTAAGAGCAGAAATTCGTATATATTATTGAAGAGTAGGAATTGCATGTGCTACAGCAGTTCGATCTCAAGGAAGAACAGGTTCATATGTATTCTGTGCATTAAGAAGAAGTGCAAACTCATTGTGACTCTATTTTAGCCATTGCTGGGCTAAGTTGTAAGCAGATTTCTGTCACTGTGTTATCATATATATAAGAGAATCATTTGCTGGGTTTTTCTCCCTCAAGAGGAGGGTTTTCCCAGGGTATCTTGTTGTGTTCATTGTCTTATGTGTTGCATTTCTATTGAGCAATTTATTATCTAATCTGATCTAAGAAACACTGACAGTTTGCTTATGGTCCTCAAGTGTAAGCCAGCTTACTTGTGTGTATTTGAAAGTTGTAGGCCTTGTTGATGCCTGTTTGGAGTTCTACCTATTATTGACTTCATTGAAATAATTTAAACCAGCCCCGACTACAATTAAAGTATCCATGGTTGATAAGTTGGTTGAATGCTAGGGAGAGTTAATTGATCACTAGTATTTGGCACATTGGCCTTTTGTTTTATTTTTATTATTCTATTAAATTTTACTTTAGTGCAAATTTATAACCCTATCCTCTTTACTTTAGTGCAAATTTTAACCCTATCTAACTCTTTTCCTCTCCCAATTTAGATTGGATGTTAAATAGCTTTAGACTGGCTTCTTTTTACTAAGTAGTTAAATTGTAGAATGAGAAGATGAAGTTGGCCTTCTTGGGTGTTTTCCACACACTTAATTAAAATTGTGAACACTCAAGTTTTCATGTTGTTGGGGTTTCTTAGAACCAATAAATTCACAAGTACATACTTTTTGTTGATTTGGTGAGTGGTGTTATGGATTCGTTCTTGCATCTAGGAAGTTATGTGCCTCTACTTGTCTATAAGTGCAAGTCCTTCGACTTTTTGTCTTGTGAGAATTATCTTTGCACCACCCATTTCTATTACATCCAACCCTCCAAAGTGTTGTTCCAATCCAAAGTAACAAGAGTACTTTGCACCACTCAAACAATCCATCAAACTATTTGTCATTAGTAATGGAAATCTATACTTGATAGTGATCTTATTTATTTCTTTGGAATTCATACACATCATTCACCTCCTTTATTTGGTGCTAGTATTACCAGTGTTGTGCAAGGACTTAGAGTTTCTCTAATTAATCATTTCTTCAATAGCTCCTATGCTTTCCTATTCAACTCTTCGTTTTCCATTGGCATCATCCTATGAGTAGCATTATTTGTTAAACTTGCACCTAGAATCAAATTCATATGGTGATAGGAACTCAAAAATCTCCATTTGTGGCAACTCATCTTCATTTGTGTTACTACATATCGTAGGAACAAATAGAAAAATACAACTTCTAATGCTTCAATCCTTCAAGGAACTTTTTACCATCCATCAAACATACTCTAGTGACACCGCTCATTTGATCTCTTATGCTCTTCAATAGAGTAAGAATATGCTTCTCACCTCCCTTCATCAAGGTATATGAAATTTCTCTTCCATTATGGATTGTTTTCTTGTCAAATTGAGATGGTCTATAGGTGGCATACATCCATTGGCATAACATTACATAACACCTCATCATAATAAGCTCATATCTTGAATTTCACCAAACATTGTTCACTTACCAAAACCTTGCGTTCTTTTTGCAACCATGATACCCCATATGGATTTGGATGCTCAATCTTTTTCAATTTCAACTTCTCCACCATTTTACTAGACACAAGATAGTTTGTACTTCCATCATGTATGATCACCTTACAATATTTACCTTTAGCTTCGCATAATATTTTGAATAAATTCTTCCTTTGTATTGGATTAGTACTCTCCTTAGTCGGTTTCATCAAAACTCTTCTCATCAATAGTGATTCTCCTTTTTCTGGTTCATTCACTTGACTTAGTGATGCTATTGATTTTTCATCTGTATATGTGGCTTTGGAATTACCTTCCAATATGTTTGTATTACTTGAGATTGAGGAGATTCAAATGCTCTACGTCCTTCATTTCTATACTTAAAATAGGTACAAAAATAGATCTACCTGCTCTACCAAATTTGATCCAAAAATTTGGATGTAATTGACATTAGGACATGTCATTTCAGCTCACAGCGAGTTGCGAAGGAACCCATTGGCAGATTTCATCAACCAATGTAATAGGGTTGTTTTGGACATTTGCCAATTTGTTTTATGCTTTGGGATGGTATGAAGCATCTCAAAATCCATTGGAAATTGAGTCACACTTGAACCAAAGATGGACTGGTCACTAAGAGGGCTGGTAGATCAGTGGTAGAGCACCCCAACAACAAATGGGAGGTCCTAGGTTCAACTCCTAGCTGTTCCGTGAAAATCTTAACATGGTATCCAAGCCCAGGTCAGCTGGGCCAAGCCAAGCGAGGATGCTTGAGCACTTGTGGTGTGGCTCAAAGGAGGGTATAAGTGAGTCATGCTCTAACCAAAGATGGACTGGTAACCAAGAGGGCCAGTAGCTCAGTGGTAGAGCATCCCAGCAGCAAATGGGAGGTCCTAGGTTTGACTCCTAGTCGGTCCATGAAAAGTTTAATAGAATCTTCATTGGCAGACGAGACAACTTTTGGGTTTGATTCAGCTGATTTTGGGCCTCATAAATGCAGTCATGTTGCAGGGGAAAAATGAATGGGCACATGAAATAAAAAAAATTAGATTTTATCATATATTCAGATAGCCCTCAAAAAATAGTGCAATTTCAAGAAAAACTACACCTAATTTTGATTCCAGAAGCAAAAGTTATGGCCTTTGGAAGATGTTGCTGAATCAGGTGTTCGCCCTTGGCAAATGGCATATGCCTTGGGAAACATGTAACTAGTAAAGGGGCAATTGGACTTGTATATTGGTGGAAAGCTGGAAACTGAAGAGTTTTTGAGTGTTTTCTTTTGTACTTTGGACATTATTCTTCTATTTGTTGGCATGGAAATCAAGGGGTCGTTATGAACCTTCTAGATGCCTGGAAGGGGAGAGAACATTCTTGTTGATGGTGTGTAGAGCCATTGTGGAGGGTTTATGTGCTTTTGAAGTCTACCTGTAATAGGAGAATGTGCGAGTGTTGTAGAACTCTTCAGTGGTGCTGGAGCTTGTTGGGGTTGAGTTAGCCTTTGTAAACTCATTGCACTTCCTTATTACATTGCAGAATAGGAAGTAATTGCATCCTAGACTGAAGCTTTTAATTTGGAGTGGGTTTTCTCTTGATAAATGCGTGTTTCTAAATTTTGAGCTTTTAGTTCCACATTTGCGAGCATTTAGATCTCTGTTATGTGTGCTTTTCGTACCTTTTGTTATTTATAAGCCATTATGGATGGTAAATTTAGCTGTAAAAATGTATTAAGAGTTCTTGTATACAAAACTCCATTGTTGATGAACTTGTGTGAGGAATATCCTCCTAGTTTACTGATAAAAATTTGATTCTACCTCTTTGAAAATTGTTTGATCTGTCACTATGGTAAGAACTATAACTCTTCCTTTCTTCTGTTTATCATGACCTTGTCCTCTTCTGCTACCTTTATATTCTTCCTTCCTAAAATCTGCTGCCTCTTCCTCTTTGCTTACTTTGTCTGATCTGAAATTTTCTGCTTAATTTCTCTTCTGCCTTCAAGGCAATTCTTCTACTGTCTCCAATCTCATCATACTCAATTCATTTTGGATGCTTCCTCTCAAACCATTGATGTACCATTCCACCTTTTCTTGATCTACTTCATGGTGATTGGCCCTTTTGTCTTAGGTTTTGCAATTTCTTAAGCAGATCTTATAGTCTACAGGGATAAACTTTGTTATCAGTTTTAACATCATCTTGTCCCACTTTACAATCTTTTCCTTCCCTCTTCCATTTCTCTCCAATTGGACTTCCTTCTACCATAACACAACATGGCCTTTCAATTTGGTTCTAGTAATCTTCACTCTCTTAAGGATTTGAGATCTCTTCATACTCAAAAGTATTCTTCCATCTCTGTCAGCCAATCTATCAATTTCTCGGGATTCAATGCAGTTTCCTTACCAATCTTAGATATAGCTCTCAACAATCTCACTTCTTCATGATCTTCTTCTTCATACTATTCTGCAGCTTGTTCATTTCCTCTTTCATCTTCTCCATTCCTTTTATCTATTCTAGCTACATGACCTCTTCTTCTGTCTTCCTCAACATCTAATTTGACTTGGACATTCCTCATCATATCCATCATTTCTTCTATCTTTCCTGCTATGTTAGCAGTACCTTGACCTCTACTCACTCTTCATGGAGACATCTTGACTTAGCTCTAGCATCGTGGTATTGACTACCTCACTACCTCACTATCAATGCTTTGCAAATGACTTAGATACCTTCTACCTAACAACACAACACTGGAAGATACCTTATTTTGTTTGATACCATTTAATGTCAAACTCAACTTTCTTCAATCTCACTTGGTGTCGAGCACAACCTGCTCTGATACCACTTAATGCAGCCACCAATGGAGGGTCCAATAAAGGACTATCCACCCATGCAGTCTCACAAAATTCACTCATAAACACAATGACATAAAAAATCCAACATGAAACTGTCTTATATTGATTTACAATATCCAAACTACGTTCAAAATTCTGCCACTGCGCTTACAATCAAATCTAGTCCTTAGTCTTTGATTACAATGAAAAGTAGTATAAATCAAGAGTGTGGCTAGAAAATTATTTTACAATCTGTTCGGATCTTAAATTTTCTTAGTCACCACTGAGTTACTCTTTTCTATCTTCCTAAATTGTGCCTAGAGTGATTTTCCACCTTTTTATAGTGAAGCTTGATGGAGTAAGGTAGCACTGACCAAAAACGTAATGCATTGCCCCGTGCACCATAGGGTAAGGATCATGGGACCAATATTAAATGATTTCACCTTTGATTTCGGCATGGTATTGGGTGCATCACTATGAATCAGGTAAATGATCACCTTCTTATGTGCAAAAAGATATAGGCTCTAAACTCGATGCAACAATACAAGATGAACCTCTGTAGTACCAATAATGTCATAAGTGAAATTGGCCATTAGTGTGAAGTTCAATTTCAAGGCCCAAGGCTTTTAAGATTCATTAGCTGATGCAGCAAGCCACAATTTATAATAGTTCATTAAATACAAAACTGAAGCCGTGGACATGCTTATGGCAGCCTGCAGATGCTATACTTAAACTGCCATGATGATTGGATATAATGCAGAATGAGAATACTAACTATAAAAACAATGATTGTTTCAAGACTAAAACAAGAATTAAAACCTGCAAAAGACAAACAAGCATAAAGCAAATATTTATGATTGATGTAAGATTGTTTATGGGCCTAGGATGCTCTTACATCAAGGACCGTACCTATTTGTACCTAGACAGTAGGCCATTTCATAGATATCTTTTTTATAAATCGGAGAGGAAACACCCATTTATATTCATTGCATGGATAATCAATACTCTTTCACTTAGAGGCGAGGACTGAGGAGTGTCTATTGCACCAGACCTAGGACAAATTTCAAAACCTTAAGCAAGTGTCAATCTGTTTTTGATAAGAATATGCGGTTGTTATCAAGTGAATTTTTGTTTGATATTTTTTCTTTAAACATGATAGTCTTCAGTGCTTTACAAGAATTGACTGCAACTTAATTCCATGGTGGATTTATGCATTATGCTCTGATTCTTGGTATTTTTCTTTGCAGATTGACAAAATGAACGATCTTCTCTCAAGATCCTTCAAACGATATGGAAATCTTAGGGAGGAAGCTATGAGCGATTTGGAGAGTGGGCATGATGTGGAAATGATAAGTATCAATACTGAAAAAAACCTAGGTAAATTCTTTGATGAAATTGGAGATGTCAAAAATGATATGGATTTGGTAGAAGGACTGCTGAAGAAGCTGCAAGATGCAAATGAAGAAAGCAAAACCATCCACAATGCCAAAACTATGAAGAATTTGAGAGATAGAATGGATAAAGACATTGAAATAGTTCTCAAAAAGTCTAAGCTGATTAAAGGAAAACTTGAAGCTCTTGATAATGCCAATATTGCGAACCGTAAATTGCCTGGGTGTGGGCAGGGGACTCCCACAGATCGAACCCGTAACTCAGTTGTGAATGGGCTGAGAAAGAAATTGAAGGATATGATGGGAGATTTCCAGGTTTTGAGACAAAAGATCATGGGAGAATATAGAGAAACAATTGAAAGAAGATACTATACTGTCACAGGTGAGCATCCAGATGAAGAGACCATAGAAAACATTATACAAACAGGGGATAGTGAAAACTTTCTTCAAAAGGCCATCCAAGAACAGGGCCGTGGCCATGTTCTTGACACCGTGCATGAGATTCGAGAGCGCCATGATGCTGCCATGGAGCTTGAGCGGAACTTACTTGATTTGCATCAGATATTTCTGGATATGTCTGTTCTTGTTGAAGCCCAAGGAGAGCAACTTAATGATATTGAACATCATGTTACTAATGCTGCTTCTTTTGTTAACCATGGAGCTCAGCAGCTTCAAGTTGCTAAGAAGCATCAAACAAGTTCAAGGAAATGTATGTGTATAGGCATTATTTTGCTTCTGATTATAATTCTGATTATTGTCGTTCCTATTGTAACTAGCCTGAACAAGAAGAAGTAACATGTTTTTCGAATTGGGGAACATCATTGGTTTAGAGCAAATCCTTCTCACAGAAATTTGGCCTCAGCTACAGGATTTTAACTCCAGGCTGTATCATACAGAATATATCCAAGTGAGAGGACTCAGAAAATGCAGATGAAGTTAATAGTTCCATCTAGCAATGATCAATCGATTGATGGATTTTGAGTTTGAATATCTGATTTCTTGGTTTGTTTGTTTTTACCCTCAATGCATTCCCTGAAAATGTAATACTGTGTCGAATTTAGTTTGAACCTATGTTTTGATTGACAAGTTACAGCAGAGATGGACTCATGTTTGATGTTCAATTTATAATTTATATGTATGTTCTCTGGTCTGTTCAACTTTGTTAGAGTAAACTCCGCTTTCCTATTCGTCCATGAAAAGGTCTATTTATATTCATCCAAGTTATGTTACAAGGATGGCTCGTTCATTGGCTGTTTTCTGTGGTTTTATATTTAGTCTGATTCTATTCAACCTTTTAGAGTTTGGAAGGAAATGCTGCAATGCCCTCTCACAATCTAATTAAAATAAATTAATGCATTATATTAGATATTCTAAAGCACTCAGGATTTTTCAGCGATGTGTATGAGTGTTTCTGGGTTTAACTGTATAATATTTTTATTATCCAAAATGTGAGATTCCAATTTTATTTACTTATTAAATAAATTTTGAGGATTTAATAAAAATTTGTTAAATCTCAGGCCAAACTTTTTTGTAACGGAATACATGTAGACATCCTTAAATTTCAGTTAAATTACTTATTAAAATTATTGGTGATATCAATGATGATGTTTGGACATCTGTCCCCCAAATAAAGATCGAGGGAATTATTATTATGAAACTAACTCTTTTCTGAAGCTGGCCATTTCCCTGGTTCGATGTTCCTAGATATGATGTAAATACCTTATCAAGTTCTACTGTCTCCATTGAATCAACATTCCAGATGTTCCTTTGTATTGCAGCTTTATAATCAAGGTATTATAGATTAGTACTTTATTTTTCAGGGATCTGCTAGGATTAACACCTAAGACCTCCTAAAGACATATTGGGATGATCTACCACTGAATTCCCAGTATTTTCTTTTGTGACCAGGGCATCTATCCTAACTGTGATACCATGTTATTTATGGCCCAGCCAGGATCAAACCTAAGGTTGTGCTCTATTACCACAACACACTCAAGTCTCTCCGAAACTCATTGCCCTCCTTTTCGTTTTAGTTTTTTTTTTTTAAATCTTTTTGCCTTCCACCCTTATTCGGTTTCATTTTGTCACCTTAGTTAAGCTGATTTAGATTAAACCCTGTTAAATTGATTTAATTTTTTAATATAAATCAATAAATAAATATTTTGTCAAATTTAATAGTTAAACCGGGCTTCATTTCGGGGCATTGTTAAGGTTATTGCAATGATCCTGCTTTTTGATTCCCTTCAGTTTCTCTGGATTATTAAAGTTTGCAGCTCATGGACCTGAACCAATGTTTATCCACGTTTAAATGTTTATTTCACATCTAATGTCCTCTTTTCAATGACTTTTCTTGGACCTAGTATTCAGTTCTCCGATCGGAATCAGCTGTTTCCATGTTTAACCTTTGATGACTGTTCCAAATCTGATCGCCTTATATTCACCCTAATTTAATTAAATTCGCATATGCTTACTTCAGCATTTGCTTCTGGATGTATCCCAATTTTTGCTCTGTTTCATAAAGCCTCGCATCTAGATGATTATTGCATCCCAAGACCTTCACTTTTACCTCGTTAGTCTCCAATGCCATTTCAGACCTGGCATAGTTTATATGCCTTGGTTTATAAAATGTCAAATCTGATTTTCTTTAGTTCATAATGCCTTTGTCTCTTTCCACTAACAGCCTTGGCAGTATTGCATCCGATCTTCTTTAGTTAGGGGAGAGGGTCCGGTAGTGGGGCACCCTATTTTGTGGGGTCCATGTGGAGCGACATATGAGATGAAGATCGATTTTTTTAATTGCCATGCATGTACTGATGTGGCGAACATAAAAAAAATTCCATTTAGGGGTGTCTCAGTTAGCAGCCACGTGGAGGACGACATGGAGAGGAGACCCCATAATTTCTTACAATTTTCAATGTTGATAGAAGGTGAACCATGTGGATCCCCAATGGCAGAGGCCAACATACCTTGTACGTGTACACCATGCCACATGATCAGACAACAAATGGACACGTTTAATTCCAAAATGGTAACATTTATCTTGCATCACCTCACACTCCACTGCCACCTCATGCATTTACTTCGCACTCTGTTGGATCTCATCTGAATCCGATCTTGAAATGATGAATGAATGAAAGAAAGATTTTAATTACGTCCAGGAGACTAAACAGTCTATGGGACCAAGAAACAACAAGCTTAATTTGTTTCATGCTCTTTTTCAAGTCGGATCACCTGCTATAAATTTTGACTAGAAGGCTAGCCGTCTAATTAATCTTATCTTCCTCAAATAGTTGGTGTATATTGTCCACTTTCAAACTATTTCCATGTTGAGTACGGATATTCTAAACCCTCGATATTACATATTGCAATCATTAATCTTCAGAACCTTCAATGTTGCATATTGCAATCATTAATCTTCCACTACCATTTCATTACTAACTTTCTTGTTCACAAAAGATCGTTTAGTTTGGCATTGGAAATTGTTCACTTCCACTAGCCTTACACCATGGCTTCTAGGCATTGGCTCGAGGGGAACGGGTATGTGTTTAGAGGTGAGGTCACTAAAGTAGTGAACCAACTTTTTTAATAATTTATGTATGTTTTAAAAAAAAAAAAAAACATTTGTTCACCTCACTCATAAATAGAAGGTGAGGTCATCATTTATTGCTTCATATCTATTTTTTGGGATTTTGTATATTTGTTAATCAACTGCGATCTTTTGTATGGCTTAAATGGAATTTGAGGTTGTCATACATTGTTTTGCTTCTATTGTTTTGGGTTTTGTATTTTGTATGGCTGTAAATGGAATTTGAGGTCGTCATACATTCATTGTTTTGCTTCTATTGTTTTGGGTTTTGTATTTTGTATGGTTGTAAATGGAATTTGAGGTCGTCATACATTGTTTTGCTTCTATTGTTTTGGGTTTTGTATATTTGTTAATCAACCTCAATACTCTGTATGTATGTAAATGAAATGTGTGGTTGTCATATATTACTTCATATCTATTTTTTTGGGTTTTTATTTCTTTATTATAATATTTAAAGGAACACTATAAGTTCATAGAATGTCTAGTTCAATGCTTCATGTATTTCATCACTTTAGTCCTCCATATGGATGTAAATAGAAGTTGGGGTTGTCATGCCTTGCTTCGTCTCTGTTGTTTTGGCTTTTGTATTTTTGTTATTCAATTTCTCTAGGTTTTGGTTTCTTTTGGTCTTTTGGGTGGCACTAGGTATTAAAACCATGGAGCCTTCATTGTTGCATACTACAACATTAATATTCTATTGCCACTTCATTACCAATCTTCTTCTTCACGAGAGTTCTTTTAGTTTCACAATAGAATTTGTTCACTTCCACTCTCCTTTGATCATGGCTTCTAGGGAATTTTTAGGCACCAACATGAGGGAATGAGTCTGCTTTTGGATGTGAGGTTATTAAACCTCACTAAGGCAATGAACCAAAGGTTTAATATAATCTTCTATGACCAAATCTATCTAAACTATAAAGCCTACATACCCATAGGTTCAAAGGAGAAAGATACATATCATCTTCTATGGCTAGACCTACGTAAACTCTAAACTCTAGGTCCATAGGGTCTACATTTGTAGGTGAGGTTATTAAACCTTGTGAAGGCAGTAAACCCACATTTTTTTTTTTACTTTTGTATCTTTCAATTTAGTTTTTTAAAAGACTTTTCTTCACTTCAATCCTCTCTATGGATGTAAATGGAAGGTAAGGTCATCATACAATGTTTGGTCTCTAGTTTTTTGGGTTCTATACATTTGTTACTTTACTTGGTTCATTTTGGTCCTCTGTGTTAGTTATACTTTTCAAATGCACCCTATCTATTTGTAGAGCGTCGATTTCAATGCTTCATCTCTAGTTTTTTGGGTTATGTATACTTGTTACTTTGCCTGGCTAATTTTAGTTCTTTGTGCTTGTTATAATATTCAAATGCACCCTATATTTTTCGTAGAATGTCGAGTTCAATGTTTTGTTTTTGGTTTTTTGGGTTCTATATATTTGTTACTTTGTCTAGTTTATTTTGGTTCTTTGTGATTGTTATAATCTTCAAATGCACCCTTGTTAATAGAATGTTGACTTCAATGCTTCATCTCTTTTTTTGGCTTTTGTATGTGTTATCAAACTATTGTAGGCTAGATTTATTTTGGTTCTTTGTGATTATTATGATGTTTGTTTCTCAAACTATATATTGAAAAGATGTAAAAGTTATTAAAATTGTAAAACTGATGTTGAAGGGTGTCTGTTTTGATAGTCCATGCTTTTATTTATGAAGTTACTTTTAGGCACTTTTGCTTCAAATTTCGTGTTTATGAACACATTTATTACTTTAGGAAGTTACAATAATATGTTCAAGCATCACCATGACCTCTCCAATTTATGTTATAAATTGAAACTTTGGGTTCTTTCAAATGGTAATTTATATTAACTTTTTGTGGAAATGGGCAATCAAAAGTTTTATTGTTTGTTAATAATATTGTAAATAAGTTTTCGGTTCCATCAACTAGTAATTTATGTTATTGAAACTGAAAAATGAATGGTTAAACTTGTGTGTAGATTTGGATTGTAGTCACAATCAATTGTTGTTTAGGATTACAATTGTATAGGCATATGAGACATCAAATTCCAAGCTTAAACTGACATACATAATTAATTTGAGTTTTTTAGATGAATCTTTCTCCTTTGAACCTATGGAGATGTAGGGTTTAGAGTTTACATAGGTTTGGCCATGTAGAAGATAATATGTATCTTTCTCCTTTGAACCTATGGATATGTAGGGTTTAGAGTTTAGATAGGTTTGGTCATAGATGATGATATGTATCTTTTTGCTTGAAACCTATGGATATGTAGGGTTGAAAGTTTAGATAGGCTTGGCCATAGAAGTTGGTATGGATCTTTCTCCTTTGAACCTATGGATAAGTTATAGTTTACATAGGTTTGGCCATAGAAAATGGTATGCATTGTTCTCCTTTG
Source organism: Sequoiadendron giganteum (assembly GCA_007115665.2). Classification (NCBI taxonomy): domain Eukaryota; kingdom Viridiplantae; phylum Streptophyta; class Pinopsida; order Cupressales; family Cupressaceae; genus Sequoiadendron; species Sequoiadendron giganteum. The sequence continues at coordinate 719,091,470 of CM021103.1, forward strand.
AACCTATGGATAAGTTAGAGTTTACATAGGTTTGGCCATAGAAAATGATATGTATCATTCTCTTTTGAACCTATGGATATGTAAGGTTTAGAGTTTAAATAGGTTCGGCCATAGAAGATGATAATGTATCTTTCTCCTTTAAACCCATGAATATTTAGGGTTTAGAGTTTAGATAGGTTTGTCCATAGAAGATTATATGTATCTTTCTCCTTTGAGCCTTTGAATATGTAGGTTCTAGAGATTAGATAGGTTTGGCCATATAAGATGATATGGATCTTTCTCCTTTGAACCTATGGATATGCATGGTTTGCAATTTAGATAGGTTTGGGCATATAAGATGTTATGTATCTTTCTCCTTTGAAATTGTCGATATGCATGGTTTAGAAGATATGTATCTTTCTCCTTTGAACCTGTGGATATGTAGGTTATATAGTTTAGATAGGTTCGACCATAGAAGTTAATATGCATCTTTCTCCTTTGAACCTATGTATATGTAGGGTTTATAGTTTAGATAGGTTCGATCATAGAAGTTGATATGAATATTTCTCCTTCGAATCTATGGATATGTAGGGTCTAGAGATTAAATAGGTTCAACCATACAAGATGATATTTATCTTTCTCCTTTGAACCTATGGATATCTAGGGTTTATAGTTTAGATAGGTTCGACCATAGATGTTGATACAAATATTTCTCCATTGAACTTATGGATATAGGGTTTAGAGATTAGTTTTTGATTAGGGGAAAAGCAAGTTTTGATGGGACCCGAAACCCATTACATTACAGTTTTGAAGGGACCCACAACCCTATCTAAGGAGAACATGTTGCATCAAAGATAAAACCTATACCAATAACAACCAATTAGTAGTACCAATAAGAATACAACAGGACAAACAAGATGCACAAAGAGAGACAAGGGCCAAAACCCCTTAACCGAATACAAACAGGTTCTACCTAGGACCTTAAACCCAAAGGTTTTGAAGGGACCTTAAACCCTCAACCAGTTTTTTCTAGGACCAAGAACCCAAAAAAGATCCATTTGAAATAGCTCCTAGACCCAACAAGTTGAACCCATCAGAGACAAACCAGCTAAAATTCAGCACCCAACCAACATAACTGCTTACCACCTCAATATGAAGGAGATCCACCTCCATAGGAGATGAAGGGAAACATACCTCAAGCTGAACCGACCAAGCACCGCTTAACCCCACCAAGCAACATCTCCCAACTTCTTCAGCAAAAACCATCTCCACCTCAATAGAAGATAGCACCACCTCAATAGGACTTTCCAAAGAAGACCAAAGATGTTGAAACAAAAAAACAGCCCCACCCAGCCAAGAAATTTCCACCTCAATATGAGAGGTCAAAGCCAGGCCAACATAAAGGGTAAATAAAGCCCCCTTCAAAACCATACCAGCAGGAAGATCCCACTTCCATAGGGCCAAAGAGCAGAGCCCCAGAAGTAAAGACATGCAATAAAAAACTTTGCACGAAAAGGAACAAAGGACCCACACTATGTATCCCATAGAAGCACAAGCATGGGTCATGGAAAAAACCCACCAGAAAGAATCCCCAACAAGAGCCCTCCAACTAATAGAGTCGAGAAAGGCCAGCAAGGAGGACCAAAGATGAGAGAGCGGGAACACCCAGATCTTAAAACAAAGATAGGGGAACCCACCCTTAGCTTTCCCTCCAGAAATCCAAGCCCTCAGACCTCCTCTATAAAAGTACAGGCAATGATTCCAACTCTTGCACATCTTCAGACCACTGCACGCCTTCCATTGAGAAACAAAGACCATGACAACCAAAAGGAGGGGTGGGAGTCACCAATAACAGCCCCAGGTCGAAACACCTCCAAAGAGTAACCAAGAGAACCAGTTACTCCACATGCCAAGAGGACCTAAGAAAAGGGCCACAAAACAAAGTCATAGCCGAGAGAACCACCCTCAGCCACTCGCAAACAACAGTAGGGACTGCTAGAGCACTCCAAAGGAAGCCCAACATGGACACCCACCTTTGCCAAAATACCCACAGGCTCATCCAGGAAACACAACCACAAAATCCCAAATGAAAGACATAGGCCATCTGCCTCGCCGCCCTCGAGTTTAGAGATTAGTTAGGTTGAACCATACAAAATGATACATATATTTCTCCTTGTAAACTAAATTCAATGATATAGAAGTTTTAAAAAATGCCAAATCATTGCCTTAGCAAGGTTTAATAGCCTCACCTTCAAATGCTAAAACTATAATAAAATTGATAAATCATCTAAGTTATCTATTGAAATACAAGAACACACTAATCCACATGTACAAGCAAATGCAATATTTAAAGCTCACCTTCAAGGCATATTATATCTCCTAACTTATCATTAGATCAACAAGAACTATTTATTTCTACAAACCAACTTCTTTAGGCTATGGTAAATGTTACTTCCACTAATGGCTTGTTGAATCCGACTCTTGTAATAGTTGACTTGAGGAAAATCACTACCCAAGCTCTCTATGACCATGATTATGTTCTACAATAACTTCCATATTTTACTAAGGAACTTGTAAGTAGATATTTCATTACAATCTTAAACTGATTGGCATATTCCCCATTCAAAACATTTGAACTTCATATTGTAATATTTAATCCACAGTTGGAAAATGCATACTTTAATTATCCTCGAAAACATGTCACTTTAAAAAATAGACATATTAATTGTCCTAACTACACATGAAGCGACCACCCATAATAAATTAGTGTTTTCCTAAGATAAAGTCCTTTATAAAGGAAATGCATTTCCAAGTGTCTCAACAAACAAAAAAATACATCCCTTATCTCCTCATCAACGTAATTTTATCAAGTGATCGTTGCCCAACTACTAGTCTTTTACTACATGAATACATGCAAGTACCATGCCAAAAGGTGTAGGTGTCACCAAACAAGCCATCAAAATATGACAAAAATCAATCAAATATAAAAAAATATTACCTAATCTAATGTATTAACATCCATAAAAGCCATTTATTCATCTCACATGAATCACTAAACACAATTTAATTTCAATTACAAAGCAAACAAGAGCACACAAATTAAAGACTTTAGACCAAGCAAGCATTCAACCAAGTCAATTTCTAGTTTTATGTTCATTTTATGTAAAAAAGTTTAACAAGCATTGGGAAAATGACATACATAGATTTGCAATACATGCCTAATTAGGCTACACTATCAAACTTGTTTGTGTAAAATTCTTACAGTTAAAACAATACACAACCCTTTTCATTCAAGCCATGGGGAGAATGACAATAGACTACTATTGATGCCAAACTAAACGATCCTTCGTGAAGAAAGGCTCAATAATGAAGTGGTAGTGGAAAATTAATGTTGCAGTATCTAACATTGAAGACTCCATCATTTCAAGACTTGGCACCATCCTGAACATTGAGATCCAATGGAGTGCAAAGAAAATATGTTGGGATGGTAGTGGAGTGAGACAACGTGAGATGAATGTTACCATTTGGGAATTCAATGTGTCCATTTTATGTTTGATCATGTAGCATGGTGTACATGTATGAGGTATGTTGGTCTCTTCCATTGGGGATCTACGTTGTCCTCCTCCAATCAACATTAAAAATTATAAGAAATTGTGGGGTATCCTCTCCACATCGTCCTCCACGTGGCCGTTGACTCAAACACCCTTGAATAGAAGATTTTTAAGTTGGTCACCTCACTGCACCCATGAAATGTAATTTTTTTTGGTCTATGTCTCACGTTGAGCCCCATGTAGACCCCACAAGATAGGTGCCCAACTATTAGGCCCTCTCCCCTACATATAGTTTCAACCAGTATTTGAAATGATTGTAAACAAACAAGTTTTATGTTGAGCATTTGAGATTCATAGTTAACTTACATCATTGTCAAAATTACAGAAAAACATCCCATTGAAAAATGAATGACATATATTTGAAATTTTATTGATTCGATATATTAACATAACTCATTGGAAAATGGAAAACATAAACATGTAATACAAATATAATTTTGAAGGACATTCAAAATACATAAAACTTGCCTCCCTAAGGTTCGATATCAAACTTTTCTGTGTACAATGATTACTATTGAAAAAATAGACAACCCTTTTCACTCAAACCATGGGAGAAAAGACAATGGACTTGATGTGATAGAGCTTGGTGTTTATTGACTTCTTGACAAAGTTATGCCACCCATGTCTTCCCTTGTTGGTGGAATTGGAATGTTACATACATGACATGAGGTCAAATGTGGAATTGGAGTGCTAACTTTACATGAGATGGGGTCAAACCTGGAATTGGACTGCTAGTTACATGGGATGTAGTCAGACATGTAGAATTTACTATGCTAGAATAGTAAGAGACATGAATGTTCATCATATCCCTAAACAATTCATGTTATTTAGGTAAAGGGTTTAGTGGATTTATTAAACACCTTCACCTATCTAAATCCCTCCTTGCCAACTCAAATTATTTTCCCCTTCTTTGTTGGTCCCTTAGGATTCTCTCTTACACCATTCTTTGTTCCTTTTCCTACCTTTTAATTATTTTTGTTTCTCTCTTGCTTGAAATTGAAGGTGTGTATCTAGTTTTGCTTGCTTCTTCACTTCTCTTGTAACAATTCATGCTTCCTTTTCCTCCTCTATTTGTTCTCTCTTTCTCACTTTCAACTCTTTAATTTTTTTCTTATTTCATGAAAAGGTTCATGTAACCATTTTCTCTTAGGAGTTGATATTATCAGCTCAAAAAATTCCATTTCCCTCTACGTTACTTGGTCTCTCCTTGACAATGTGAAGAGGAATTTTGAGGAATTTTCCAATGTTTGTGTTGGTTTGAGAATCCAATCACCAATTCAATTCTGCATAAATGTTTTATTTCATGGATAACTGATCTATTATCTTGAATTTCTCCCAACTTTATAGCATACTCTTTATCATCCCAACCTCCACAATCAACATAGTGATGTACCATTTCAATATCATTAAATCTATGCAGGGGATATGGGAAAGAAAGTGTCTTATTCTTGTTGGAGATGTAATTCAATTCCCAAATTCATAGCACCCTCCAACAACCATGATAGTTGGCTTGACTGAGATGGAAGATTAATTCCATATTCTTGTTGCTCTTATTGATTCTCTTCCATTTGAACACAAAATAAATAGCCTCCAAAGAAGTACTCTTAGGTGCATAATTGCATTCATGTATCACTTTTTCAAGTGTTGTAGGATGTAATTCCCCTACTAAAAGCAAGTTTTTTCCACTTCTACTTTTGAAACATCAACTCCTAAAATACTTTTAAAAAATTGCACTGCAAAAGTGTCATCATGTATACTAAACTAAAATGTGTCGCTAGGATGGATGTCCTCTATAAGTGCATTAGGATGAAGTTGCCATATAGCCATCCTCTTGAATCTTATTGTGATTTTTGCAATAATCAAATCCTTTTTAAATGCACTGATGCCCAATAATACCAAATTTTCCCTCTTAATGTCAATAGTGGGATACTTGGCTAGTCACATTCCTCTTTTAGATTTGAAATATGATTTGAATGCAAAACAATTCTCACATCCAATTGTCCTAGTTTGTTTGAGGTGTGAGCTAGCAATGTTAGCAAGTCAATCCCTAATGACCTTTCCTCTTAATCTTCGTTACAATAAAATGGCTTCCAAGGCCATAAAAAACAACAAGTGACAATTGGCTAGTGAGAAACCACCTGGAACTGATCCGACAAAGTGATGAAACAAGTTCAAAAATATTTATTTATTCATCCATGCATGGGGTTGGGTAGCCATACAAGAACTTGGTTCACAACCAATAGTATTGCTTTTTAGGTTTTTTTACCCTTAATAGAAACTTGGTATGCTTTAACCAATAATATTCAGACAACACAAAATGGTAATCCACTCCCTACTCTTTGGTAGAATGTAGGAAAGACTTCAACTACCAATTTTGGCCAACATCCATATCACTCCATTTTCACTAGCTTGAATGTCACTTTCATCACAATTCCATATTCTTTGAGGACCATATGGATTGACACCATAATATTTTGATAGTGTTGTGTAGAATGCAAACACCACTATAGGTTTGAGGTTTAGTGCTCTATTTCTATCAAGGCGTTCTGCTATCCTCAATGTGAGTTTATGTGACACCTGTTAAAACTAGTCCACCATGAATTACTAGTCAACCCATTCTTATATGGGTTGGATTGTGGTTGGAAAATGTGCAAATTTTGTAATGGGTTTGATACTATCAAGCACATGGTCCACCGTAACCATATCTCTTCAACATTTGAAAATTAATGCCTCTTCTTTTATACTAAGGATTGTAGGAGGAAATCTTTGAATTTGACGTAATACCACTTAGCTAGTTGGTGAGAATAGTGGTAAGGATTCACCATTTCTTTTTGGGAATCCTTGTTGAGCTCCCATTGTCCTTGACATCTTTAAGAGCTGAATCTGTGTCCTCTTTGGTCCACTCCCATCGCACTACAATATTCTTTTTTCTAGCAACCGCATTCTGAAGGGAAAATGGGAGGATCAACTAGTGACCCAATAGTGCAAAATACATTCCCTTAACATTAATACAACAAAGGAGGAGAGCTTAAGACAAGTTTCAATAGCATGAAAAACTACTTGAGATGAATACAACATGTAAAATAGAGATAACACAAAATTGAGCATTCACAAATGACATAGGTATTTAATGTGGGAAAACCTTTCCAGGTAAAAAATCCACCACACCAAGCAAAAAATATTTTGTATTATAGTAATAAAAATACTACATACAAATCACAGTCTTGCTTCTGTTCAGCTCACAACAACAACTCACTGTTACAAAAAATATTCATCCAACATACAATTCGAATTATCACCTACTTGCAATAACGTGCTCGACTTGCTTAAGTCATACGTTGCAATCAAATCTATTCAATCAACTGCCAATCACAAGCTACATCAAAATATGATCAAATCGCACCAATGATTTTCCCATGTCGATCTTCCTGCATCGAGCCACCCAAGCAATAACTCCTTTACCCAAATCGGGTCTTGTCCGCCACCTTGAGTCGACCTGCAATAACTACTGCTACGACTTTGGCCTCTAGCCAATTATCGCTTTGACACTGAGCCACGTGTTCGCATCCCATTCATTTATTGCTCCTGCCACTGAGTCCAACTCGGTCAACCCTATCAATGAGCTCATCTGAGCTCTCCAAATTCCTTACCACGCTACCGCAGCCCTGCCGAGTTCGATTCACAGTATGGCCGTGAGCTCAACCGAGCTCACCTCGACTTCACCGAGCCCAAACAATCCTTCCTACCGCGCTACTGCAGTTGGCTTCAAGACTCACCGCGGTATGGCAGTAGACGACCTGGTAGACCGCTGGCGGTCTTACCATGGCCACCACGGTGAGTGAACTCACCGATTGTGGTGGTAGCGGTAACCGCCAAGACCACCGCAGACGGTCTCACTGCAGCCACTGCGGTGAGTGGATGCACCGCCTACGGTATGGAGGTAACCGCCAAAAAAGTCGCAGGCGGCTTCACCGCTGCCACCGCAGTGAGGGCCACAACCAACCGTGGTAAGGCAGTGGTGGAGATTCAGATCACCAACGGTCAAGAGCCGTGGTTTACCTACCATGGTCACAGAGAGTGACCATCGTGGTAGGGTAGTAAACTGCCAAGCCAGACATAAAGACCGTTACCGCGACCACTGCGGTGAAGAAGGAGACCACACACGGTAACGAGGTAATCACCAAACCCTTCACCATGGTACCGCCAGAGTAGAATGAAAGACTATCATGGTATGGCGGTAAAGGCAAAAAACTAAAATTTTTTGCTAAGTCTTTTTCTGACAGAGGTTCAAGCTAGTAATTGAGGCATCATTTCTCAACACATTCACTTGAACAACTACAAGTGGTTGTAGAGTGGCCTCATTAACAACTTGTGTTTCTTCCTCTAGTGAGAAGAATAATTCTCTCTTATGTGGAGGCAGTGTTGTCCTCAATCTCTTTGTGAAGAGCCCGTATTTGGGATCTTTTTTCTTCATCTACAAATATATAGAAGGAAAAAATTGATTATTATACATTAAAAGTGGCTCATATTGAGCACCATTCATCAAATAAAATTGTTTGAACAAACACATTTCAATAACAGTTTTAAAATTTAGAATCTTATGAATCTTTTTGATAGAAAGTTAGAGAAATAAATGCCTAAAGCATTTAAGTGGACATTGTATGAATAGACGGGGTGCCTTTGTAGATTATAATAATCACAAAGAACCATAATAAACCAAGCCTATGGTAGTTGAATAACAAAAATATAGAAGCCAAAATAACAAAACATGGAGGACTAAAGTGATGAAATGTATGAAGCATTGAAATATATTGTGTCTTTGAATATTATATGATGACTCGCTCACATTCATACACCAATTGGGGCACAATAAAATACTTTTGAAATTAAACACAAAGATACTTGAAAGAACTAAATAAGCTCCCATTCAATAAAAATACGAAGTTTTGGTGCCTCCACAATATTATTCAATAGTAATAACAATTTATGCTCAACCAACGAATTATGATAAGAAATTGAATCTACAAGTAGAATTTGCAAAGAGGGAACTCTCAAAGTCTGCACTACCCCCCAACAATTAAATAGTGAAAGCACAATGAAAAATGTTCATACAAGGTTTGCACAATAGAACTATTACTTCGAACACCATTGTGTTGTTTTATTCAAAAAACAAATAAAGATACCAATACAAGCCAACAAAACCACATATTGCAGAGACACAAAGACTTAATTTATTGTCCTAAAACTTCCATTCCATATGCTCCTCTACTATTCCATTTCTTTCCATGCCAAAACCCAACATACTCCTCTTTCTTGCGCTGCTCTCTTTCAATCCTCTCACTGCCCCTTCCAAACCCACGTGTCCCTACACTACCTTCTCAATAATCAATATTTTCCAATAAGAGAGGAATATTTTCTTGGTTAGATTCCTTTTTTCAATAACTGTCTCTCTCCCTATGTGCAAAGGCTTCTTCTCCCCAAAAATAGTTTTACACTGCCTTCAATCATTTCTTTTTTGTCCACAAGAAGATCACCTCCTTTCACCTTTGTAACTGTCTTCCAATCAACAAGCTCAATGAGAATGAACCAATATCCTTCTTTTTTCCACAAGAAATGGCCACTTGTCACTGAGAAGAAACAAGAACTGGCCAAAAGAAACCAAAATTTCCAAAACCAAAACAATAAAAATTGCAAGTCAAAATTGGGCTCGATGCCCCTGCATTAGACTCCCTAGGGGACTAAAGAATGTGCCCCTACACATGAGAGTAACCATTCACAACTGATTCTTTTCATTCTTCTTTCGCTTCTTCCAACATCATTCTGGCAAAACTACCATGTTCCTCTAATATTTTGGTTCACTTCTTAGCTCTACACTCATGAAGTCATAGCCTCCATTCACCATCTTCCTCCTATATTTTTTCCACTCACCAACATGGAAATTAAAGATTTCCATGTCTTCAAATTTTCTCACTCCATACACCTGCATATCAATATCTATTATAGCTATACTTCCTATCTCATTTTCACCTTCCACAACCTCAACTAACATCTTTTCTAGCCATACTTCCTCTATGGCCAACTTCTACAACAATAAATCATTATCAACTTCATTATCTAAACCACAACTCACAATAATCTTTCCAAATTTTTCCTCTATCACTGTAATAATTTCTTTATCCTCAGCTACAACCTCCATCTTTACATTTGGCACTAACCCCACTGTTTGCACCCCTCCAAGCTTGTCTTTCCATTCTTGATCTATTTCTACAAATCATACCCACAAATCTTCCTCCTTGTATTTGATTGCTGCTCCTTCCATGTTCATCTCTGCAATGTCTTCATACTCCTATCTTTATTCACCCTTTTTTTATCACTACTGCTCCAACATAAGCTGCCTTACTTTAAGTTGTTCTCTTACTCAATTCTCTCTTCGTGCTCTCTTCATCATGAATTTCTTTGTCTTCTATTGCTGCCCCAATGTCTACTTCTAGTTCTTCATCTGTATCTTCTTTTTGTATCCTTGTATCTGTTGTACATTCTTGTATTTTATTTCTCTTATTTAATTTCTCATTCATATCCATTCTATTTATTTTTTTGTTCATTCTACTCTATTCAATCTGCCTATGTTTACCTTCATTTTTCTTTTGATATTTACTCCTCCTATTCTTCTCATCTACCATCCTCCACATGTCCAACTCATATCCATAAATTTTTTTCAAAGCCTCAAAAGCATCATCACCAAAGTCAGATTGCCTCCCTTTTACCTTGCATGGATCATGCTTCTTCTTCTCAAATTCTACTGCATGCTTTTGGAATTTATCTTATTTCCCATCCTCTACCATGTCTTCTTGTTCATTGGCCCTGGTCTCTTCTTAATATTTCCAACTCTCAAACATTATCTCCTTATCATTATGCCTTTTAAAAACACAATCTTTTGTCGCGACATGCTTCACAACCCACACTTTACTTCTCTTATCATTTGATTTTTCTCTCTTCGTTGCTGCACTTATTCTTCTTAATTCACACTCTATTTTCGGCCTTAAAACATATTCTCTATGCCTCCTTTCTTTCCAACTCATCCTAAATTTTGGCTTCCACTTGTTCCTCAACATATATTCTATACTTTGCACCTTCTTGTTAGTACAAACATTATCAAAAGCACCGTCTTCTTTGCATTTTAACTGCTGCCCCTCAACAACCAATTTCCTTTGCCAACTTAGAATTATATACCCATGATTTAGCAATTTACTTCTCTCCTAACCAACTTTCTTATCCACATTCTTTCTTCTATGATCAAAACTATTATTTTTATTTCCATTTACATAACCAAAATTAGTATTGCAACTTCCTTCTACCTGCTGTTCCGAATTGCTTCCAACATTGGCTTCTTTATTTTCCAAATTTTCCTCTTCATAGGCATATTGCCCTGCTTTTACAATACCTTCCAAGGAATTGTGAGAATATAGGGTTTCTTCCTCATCTTCTTTATCAAACTACAAAATTTCAGCATTAACCTTTTCTCCATTCTCAAGTACTTTTCCATGTACCACTACTACAAACTTTTCTTGACATATTGTTGCAAGTGATCTCTCGTTCTCAACTTCAACTCTTTCTTCGAGTGCTTCCCTTGCTCCATATTTCATCATCAGGCATTATTCTTGAACTTTCCCACAAGGTTTCTCATACCTGCATACACATACTTAAACACAACAATATCTATAATAAAACCATAGACCAAAATGTCTCAATGAGTGCCTCCTGGATGGAAACTTTCCTCTCTTCTTTACTTCTTCTTTTGAGTGCTTCTTTCTACACTTCTTCCTTGTTTTCCTTCAAGTCCTTTACAATGAGAACTGCCCGCATCTCTTCCTGTTCATGTTTCTTACTTGAAAAATCTCTGTTGTCTTAACTTCAGTGGGCTCCTCCTATACCTTCATCTTCTCTTCTCAAGGTAGTTATCCTTTGCCTTCTTCTCACAATCATCTTCACAAGACACTTCACTTTCTTTTTCATTGGAAAATATTAAACATAATATTGGCTTCTTTTCTCAAGCCATTGCTTCACTACAACCTTATATTTCTCCAAATCTCTTCTTAACTCTGCCATCTCCCTTTCAAACTCTACATTTTTCTTTTTCGTGTTTTCTTTCATCTTGTCTCTCTTCTTGAGACTCTCTTTTCTAGAATGTTTTTGCTTCTTTCTATCCTTTCTCTACTTTTCCTCATGATACCTCACCTAGGTCTTTCTTCCTTTTCTTTTCAGCCAATCTTTTGGTACCTAGACTCTTCTAATAAACCTATCAATGTGCAACACTTACTTAACCAAATACCAATCAACATAACTAATTTATCCTGCCCAAATTTTTTGGGCTTTGATACCAAAATGATGACTCACTCACATTCATATGCCAATTGGGGCACAATAAACTACTTTGAAATTAAACGTAGAGATACTTGAAAGAACTGAATAAGCTCCCATTCAATAAAAAATTGAAGTTTCGATGCCTCCACAATATTATTCAATACTAATAAAAATTTATGCTCAACCAAAAAATTATGACAAGAACTTGAAACTAAAAGTAGAATTTGCAAAGAGGGAACTCTCAAAGTCTACGCTGCACCCCGACCAATTGAGTGGTGAAAGCACAATGGAAAATGTTCATACAAGGTTTGAACAACAAAACTATTACTTCGAACACCATTATGGTGTTTTATTAAAAACAAATAAAGATACCAATACATGCCAGTACAGTCACACATTGCAGAGACACAAATGAAAGGAAAAAAGAGTTGTGGAATCGCTTTCCTAACGCTAATACAACAAAGGAGAAGTGTAGAAGACCAATTTTAAGGCTTCTTAAAACCATTGAGATGAACACAAACAGAGTAAAAGGGATAACAGAAAAGAGAAAACACAGATAACACCAGATTTACGTGGGAAAACCCTTTCGAGAAAAAAACCCACCACACCAAGAGAAGACACTTTGTATTATAGTAAGATAAGATTACAAACAAAGCTCATAGTCCTCACTCTTTGATAGTTAGCTTACAACAACAGACATTGAGAATTCATACACTCACACTATTACAATACTTCTACAAGTATACAATGTAATTACATCTAACTTCTTAGTCTCTGTCACTTGATTTTTTGTCACCCTTCGATTGACTTATATCAATCATATATTTGACTGGACAAGTCTTACATTGCATTTAACATTCCAACCAATCACAAGTCTTAATGATGCATTGATCACCCATTCAAGTAATCCAATCATTTGACTGATCTTCTTTGCATCGGGCTGCCCAGGCATTAAATTCCTTTGCCTTAATCGGATCCTGTCACCAACCGAAACACATCTAGCATTTACTACTTTCACTGATCATGAATTCGACCAAACATGTATTGATCTCTTTCCACGCGTCACCCTTCCATTTTCTCATCGCTTTGACTATGAGTCAAAACTTCCACCCGAGCTTTGAGCTTTTCTTATTGTGCTACCTCTCCGAGTCAAAGCACTCACCACGGTATGGCGGTCCCACCGCCCAACCGCGAGGTCATCTTAACACCCTCGCGGTATGGCATTAAGCCCTTGTCAGTCCGTCTTCTACCGCTATCGCACCACTGTCGAGCCCAGTGAGACCTCGCAATATGGTGGTGACTATCTATGCTGACTGTCGGGCTCTACCATGCTATTGCGCCTTGACTACAAGGCATCCATGACAAGGAGGTAACCGTCCTTACCAACCACCATGACTTATTGCACCACTGTGACATGGCCAAAAGGCCATCACGGTAGGGCGGTAAGCATTCTTTGAGGACCGCCAGCCGATTACCATAGCCATCGTGGCTCCACTAAGCGATGACCGTGGTAAGGTGATAACCATCCACTTGACCACTACCCTTCACCGTATCGTTGTGCCATCACCGAACCACACCCACAGTAAGGAGGTAAATCTTCACATTGACTGTGCCCATCAACCGCACTACCACTAGCCTAGGAAGAAGACTCTGTGGTATGGCGGTGACACCGCTCAACCACGAACAAATGGACAGAGGCCCGAGGTAAACCAGTAAATTGACAGATTGCGCCTCTTTTAAAGAATCTCAATGGTAGAGCGGTAGAGGTTGAGAATGGATGATTATTTCTCCAAGTATTTTCAAAGGTCTAAGTCAGAATTGAGGCACCTATTCCCAACAAGCTCCCACTTGACGAAGACTTCCTGGCTTCCTCTAGACTTCAAAAAAATTACTGATGATCATAGGCCCCAAGGCCTATTGAGTTTGTGCACCATCTGAACTTGTTCGTGCTCACTAGCTTTGTTAACAAATCTGCAACATTCTTCAAAGTATCAACCTTTTCCAGGCATATCTTTCCATCTTCCACCATATCCCTCACAAAGTGATACTACACATCAATGTGCTTTGTCTTGGCATGGAAATTCGGGTTCTTTGCCAAAAATATGGCACTCTGACTGTCACAACAGATTGTAATTTTCCTTGCATTGAAACCAATATCAAAGAAAAATCGATTCAGCCAAAATGCTTCCTTGCAGGTGTGTGTTGCTGCCATGTATTCAACCTCTGTGGTGGATAAAGTGACTACAACTTGTCGCTTGCTCATCCAACTGACTAAACCACCATTTAACATGAATGTGTATCCACTGGTGGATCTTCTGTTGTCAACGTCCCCTGCCCAATCAGAATCAATGTATCCACAAATGTTGAGTGTTCTCTATGATGCAACCAAACTCTCGTGGTAACACAAAGAATATTCTGAAGTCTCCTTCAAATATTTGAACACTCTCTTTACAACTTCCCAATGTGTCCTTCTTGGATTTTCCATAAATCGGATTAGAATTCCCACTACTTGGGCAATGTCTGGTCTTGTATAGACCATTGCATATATTGAGCTATCAATAGCACTAGCATAAGGTACCCTGGTCATGTCCTCCATCTCAGTAGTAAATTTAGGAGTCTTCAACTGATAGTTTCATTCCATGCATAACTGGAACAACTAGCTACTTGCAATCATTCATACCAAATCTCTTCAGAACTATATTGACATATTTACTTTGACTTACCCAAAGTTTTCTGCTTGTTCTGTCCCTGGTTATCTCCATTCCCAAAATATACCTTGTTGCACCTAGATCTTTCATTTCAAACTTTGCAGACAACTGAGATTTGAGATAAGAAATCATAGACTTACTATTTCCTATGAACAACATATCATCCACATACAGGGTAATAATAAGCACACGATCATTTTCAGATTTATAATAAAAACACTGATCAGATTTTGATCTCACAAAACCCATAGACAACACAAAAGTGTCAAATTTTTGGTACCAAATTCTAGGAGACTGCTTCAAACCATACAAATATTTCTTTAATTTGTAGACCATACTTTGTTTACCTTTTTCAACGAAGTGCTCAGGTTGGGACATATAAATCTCTTCTTCCAACTCTCCATGGAGAAAAGTTGTCTTCACATCCATCTGCTCAACCTCTAAGTCATAAGCTGCTGCCAATGACAACAACAATCTGATAGATGTTAGCTTTTCTACAGGGGAAATTTTTTCTCCATAGTCAATTCCCTCTATCTAGGAAAATCCCTTTGCAACCAACCTTGCCTTATTCTTTTCTACACTGCCATCTAGACCAATCTTCTTATTGAATACCCATTTACAGCCAACAGGATTTCACCCTTTAGGCAAAGGTACCAAATCCCAGGTTTCATTTTTCTTCAATAATTCCATTTCTTCATTCATGGCTTCCAACTAGGAATTTGAATTAGACATATTGATAGCTTCTTTTACAGTCCTAGCCTCATTAGTGCTAGTAATCAAGGCATAGGCACAGTTCGAATCTAACATAGAGAAACCATACCTCGCAGGTTGTCATTTTTCACGTGAAGACCTTCTAACTGGTTGAGGTTGTGGTTCTTCATCTTCATAACTCTCAGAGCTACTTGAACTATCCTCAATTTCAGGTAGACTATGTAGTTCCTCTTTTTCTGGAGTTTGAGGAATCTAAACCACATCATTATTATTTTTTCTTTTATTTGTCTTGAGCTATGGATCAGTTACTGAAGTTTTCAACTCATGAAATATTACACTTATGTTGTACACAACCTTCTCAGTATCAAGATTCCAAAGTTTGTATCCCTTCACACCAACCCCATAGCCGATTGAAGATACATTTAACATCCTTGTTCTCCAACTTTGATCTTTTCTCATTTGGGACATATGCATATGCCTCACAGGCAAAGACAAGAATATGTCTAAGAGAGGGATTCTTAACAAACCACACTTCCAAAGGTGTCTTCTCAACAAGAGAAGAACAAGGTGAACGATTTACCAGGTAACATGTTGTAGCCACATCCTCAACCCAAAAATTTTGCTCCAGACCAAAACTGCTCAACATACTTCTTGCTCTTTCCATTAACATTTTGTTCAACCTTTCAACAAATCCATTCTGTTGTGGAGTATAAGGTTTAGTTTTATGCCTTTTATTTCCATGGTCTATGCAGTACCTTTTGAATTCTGTAGAACAAAATGCACCACCATTATCTGTCCTCAAGCATTTAATTTTCTTTCCAGTTTGATTCTCTGCCAAAGTTTTAAATTTTTAAACCGACTGAACACTTCTGATTTACTCTTAAGAAATTATATAAATGCCCTTCTCGAAAATTCATCAATAAAGGAAACATAATAGCTAGAATTTGATAACAAAGGAACATTAACTAGACCAAACACATCAAAATAAACATAATCCAATATGCCAGAAGATTTATGAGGACTCGAATAAAAATAAACATGGTGTTGTTTTCCATAAAAACAATGTTCGCAAAAATTGAACTCAAGGTTACAATCATCAAGCCCTTCAACAAGATTTTTATTTTTCAAGGTTTTAAAACCTTTCTCACCTATGTGACCGAGTCTATGATGCCAAAACATGGTCTTCTCTTATGGGAGTTTCACCTCCAAAGCATTTGCAGCTAGAGAAGCCTTTTCATCTTCCTCTACAAGAGCAACTTTGCTTGAATTTATAGAGGCTTTGTTGCATTGAACAGGACGTGCATCCAACTTATAAAGAGTGCTAGTACGTACACCCTTAGCCAACACCATTGCACCTCTAGCCATATTACATACTTTACTCAAGAAAGAAACTTCTACACTAATATCATTCAACTTACTGATAGTAAGTAAGTTATGAGCCAAACCTGGTATGTGCAGTACGCCACCAATCCCT
Organism: Sequoiadendron giganteum; assembly: GCA_007115665.2. Lineage (NCBI taxonomy): Eukaryota > Viridiplantae > Streptophyta > Pinopsida > Cupressales > Cupressaceae > Sequoiadendron > Sequoiadendron giganteum. Next base: position 719,108,314 of record CM021103.1, read on the forward strand.
TTGATTCTATAGTCAGGGAACTATATCTTGACTCTTCCATAACCAACAATCTCCAATGTTGAATCACTCACCAGGTACACCTTTCCACCATCATACTTCTCATACTTAGTGAACCATCCTCTATGGGACGTCATGTGAAAATATGCACCTGAGTCAACTAGCTAGACATCATTTGATGCCTGAATTTCCAAGGCTGCAATGAAGGCATATGCATCACTTTGAGAAGAGCCATTGTTTGAAGCATTATTATTCTTTTTCTTATTCTCCTTACAATCCTTTCGGATATGACCAAACTACCCATGGTTTCAACATTTTACCTTGGAATTTTTACTAGGATACTTTGATCTCCCTACAAATTTAAATTTGGACTTCTTGTCCTTCTTATTGCCTTTCTTCTTTGATCTACCTCGAACAAGGGCCTCTTTGGCCATCTTTGAAGACTTCCTCCACATCTCTTCAAAAAACAGTGAGGCAACAACGTCTTCCATCTTGAAAGTAGTGGTTGTACTTCCAATAGCCATTACAAGATGATCCCAAGTGTCAGGTAACAAACATAACAGGAGCATTCAACGATCCTCCTCCTCAATATTTACACCCATAGATGCAAAGTGAGCAACACTCATGTTAAACAAGTTCAGATGGTCTGCAACAAATGCACCTTAGTCCATCTTCAAGGAGTACAACTTATTCCTCAGTAATAACTTATTTACTAGAGACTTTCCTTGATAAATATCACCAAGCTTCTTCCATAATGAATCTGCAGAATTCTCCTCATGGATGTTCAAGAGTACAAAATTGGCCAGACTAAGTCTTATCAAACCTCTCGATTTTCTATGTAAAAGGTCCCAATCTTCTTGCTTCATACTTTGTTGCATAGTTCCAGACATAGCAACCCAGAGGTCCCTATCCACAAGCAAGTCTTCCATTTTGAGTTTCCATAAGTCAAAGTTGCCACCATTGAATTTTTCAATCTCAACTCTACCTGATGTACTCGCCATCTCAAACATAACTAAGTTCTAACTTTGCAAGACTCCCACTGGAATAGTATTAGCACAAAAAAACAACCTTACTAACAAGGATAGCACAACTAGTGAGGCTTTGATACCACTTGAAAGGAAAACATAGTTGCATAATCGCTTTCCTAATGCTAATACAATAGAGGAGTAGTACAAAAGACCAATTTTAAGTCTTCTTAAAACAATTGAGATGAACACAAACAAAGTAAAAGGGATAACAAAGAAGAGAAAACATAGATAACACTAGATTTATGTGGGAAAACCCTTTCAGGAAAAAAACCCACCACACCAAGAGAAGAGACTTTGTATTATAGTAAGATAAGATTACAAACAAAGCTCACAGTCCTCACTCTCTGATAGTTAGCACACTCACACTGTTACAATACTTCTACAAGTATACAATTAATTACATCTAACATCTCAATCTCTGTCGCTTGCTTTTTCATCACCCTTCGATTGAATTATATCATTCATATATTCGACTACACAAGTATTACATCACATTTAACATTCCAACCAATCACAAGTCTTAATGATGCATTGATCACCCATTCAAGTAATTCAATATCCTGACCAATTTTCTCTGCATCGGGCTGCTCAGGCATTAAATTACTTTACCTTAATCGGATCTTGTCACCAGCCAAAACACTTCTAGCATTTACTGCTTTCACCGATCCAGACTTCAACCAAACATGTATTGATCTCTTGCCACATGTCATCCTTCCATTTTCTCATCGTTTTGACAGTGAGTCAAAACTACCACCCGAGCTCTGAGCTTCTCTCACCTCTTCGAGTCAAAGCACTCACTGCGGTATGACGGTCTCATCGCCCAACCACGAGGTCATCTTAACACCCTCGCGGTATGGCAGTAAGCCCTTGTCAACCCATCTTCTACCATTACGCGCCACCGCCGAGCCCTGTGAGACATCTCGCGGTATGGCGATGATCGTTGGGCTCCACTGTGCTACCACGCCTTGTCTACAAGGCCTCTGTGGCAAGGAGGTAACCATCCCAACCAATCGCCATGGATTACTATGCCACCGTGACATGGCCAAAAGGCCATCATAGTAGGGAGGTAAGTGTTCTTCGAGGATCGCCAACCGATTACTGTAGCCACTGCGGATCCACTGAGCGACACCTATGGTAAGGTAGTAACTGTCCACTTGACCACCAGCCTTCATCATACCGTTGTGTCATCACCGAACCACACCCGTGGTAAGGAGGTAAAGATTCACACTGACTACGCCCGTCAACTGCACTACTACCAGCCTAGGAAGAAGACTCTGTGGTATGGCGGTGACACTGCTCAACTGCGGATAGACCGACAAAGGCTTGAGGTAAAGTGGTAAACTGCCAAACCGTGCCTCTTTTAAAGACTCTCAGTGATAAAGCAGTAGAGGCTGAGAATAAATGATTATTTTTCCAAGTATTTACAGAGGTCCAAGCCAAAAGTTGAGGCACTTGTTCCCAACAACAAAGACTTAAATGATTATCCTACAAATGGCATTTTATATAACCCTGTACTATTATGTTGCTTTCCATGCCAAAACCCAACATACTCCTCTTTCCTGTGCTGCTCTTTGTTAGTCTTCTCAACGCCCCTTCCAAACCCACACAACCCTATATTACCTCTTGAACAATCGATATTTTCTGATAAGAGAGGAAGAGTTTATTGGTTAGATTCTTTTCTTCAATAACCATCTCTCTCCCTATGCGCAAAGGCTTCTTCTCCCCAAACATGATTCTATGTTGCCTTCAATCATTTATTTTTTGTCCACAAGTCGATCACCTCCTTTCACCATTGTACTCTCTTCCAATCAACAAGCTCAACGAGAATGAACCAATCTCCTTCTTCTTGACACAAGAAATGGCCACCCACCACTGAGAAGAAACAAGAACCGACCAAAAGAAACCAAAATTTCCAAAACCAAAACAATAAAAATTGCAAGTCAAAATTAGGCTCGATGCCCCTACATCATTATAATACAAAAAAAATAAGAACAAAAAATAGATATGAAGAAATGCGTGATGACCTCACATTCCATTTACAATCATGTAAAGTATTGAAGTTTATTAACAAATATAGAAAACCTAAAAAAATAGAGATAAAGTAATGTATGATGACCTCACATTCCATTTGCAACCATACATAGAACTTAAGTGAAGAAATATATTTTAAAAAACTAAATACAAAGATTACTTTGAGCCCTAACTCCTAGACAAAAAGAACCTATGTATGTAACATGATATCGTACCCCCATACCCCATGTCACGTGGTGGAGAAAAATCACTGAGGAAAATACTTGATGGACGACTAGCCGCATGTCGTTAGGTGGCGTCATCAGAAAAGAATGCGCAATCGGTGGGAAACAAAAAAATGTAGGCAAAACAAACCTACCATCACCATTTTCCACATTTTCATTTTCCACTTTGGTGGGTGGGGACCTAGGGGAGGAAAATGGAGTTGCAGACGATGATGTGCGGGAGGAAAATGGGGTTGCAGGTGGCCGAATCACATTGTCATTTTGCAGTAAACCCATGAAACACATTCAAAACCCATGATGCCAACAGGTATGTATCTGCCATTTTGTAGGGATTGTGAAGCACTGTGAAGCATGGCTGTTAAATGGGTTTATGTGACACACAACTGGTAAATGGGTTTTTGTGTTGGTGTTGAAATTTTTTCTTTTGGTTTTTCGTTGTGAAGATAGGTTTTCTTTGACGGGAAGATTAGTGGAATTAAAAATGTGGGTTTTTGTGTTGTGAAGATGGGTTTTGAAAAAACATTATGTGGGCTGCAGATTTGAATAAAATATTATGAGCCGATAGGTTTTCTCACGGTGAGAATTTGGAATGGAGAGAAAGCCCAAAACCGTACATGCAAAAAAAATCTTTTATTTTCCCATTGACATTCTCATTTTGAAGAAATCTTTGCTACAATAAAAATGAAATTTAAATTTCTTCATATGATTGGAACAAATAAAATGCTCGCATTATTCGTAATGTTGGAAAACACACTATCTCCTCTCAGTTTAAATGTAAAGGGTTGTCTCATAGTGGGTTTCTTTCTTCTTAACACGTACGGTTTTGCAACATGGAATGTTACAAAATAGTATGAATGTCTTAAAAATCACACCTTCGATTGTTGTGTTTAAATTTCGCATGATTGAAAAGAAAAAGTGCACAAAATAATTACAATTTGGAAAACATAATGTTGGGTTTCACTTATTTGAATCTCCTTGTTTAAATGTAAAGAGCTGTCTCACGGTGGGTTGCTTTCTTATTAACACATACGATTTTGCAACAGTGAATTTTACAAAACAGTATGGATGTCTTCAAAATCACACCTTCCATTGTTGTGTTTAAATAAAATGCACGCATTATTTGTAGTGTTGGAAAAGACACTGTCTTGCTTCTTAGCACATACGGTTTTGAAACATGGAATGTTACGAAATAGTATGAATGTATTCAAAATCACACCTTCCATTGTTGTGTTTAAATAAAATGCCCGCATTTTTTGCAGTGTTGGAAAACACACTATCTTGCTTCTTAACACCTACAGTTTTGCAACATGGAATGTTACAAAATAGTATGAATGTCTTCAAAATCACACCTTGCATTTTTGTGTTTAAATTTTGCATGATTGAAAATAAAAAGTGCACAAAATAATTGCAATTTGGAAAACACAATGTTGGGTTTCAGTTATTTGAATCTCCTCGTTGAAATGCAAAGGGTTGTCTCATGGTGGGTTGCTTGTTTCTTAACACGTATGGTTTTTTAACATTGAATGTTACAATATAGTATGAATGTCTTCAAAATCACACCTTCCATTGTTGTGTTTGAATAAAATTCTCACATTATTTGCAGTGTTGGAAAAAACACTATCTCGTATCAGTTGTTCCCTCTAATACCGGTATATTATGCCATTAATATTGGTATAGTATGCCATTAGGGGAGAATATAACTCCTAGACCAAAAAAAAAATGTATGTAACATGATATTGTACTCCCATACCCCATGCCACGTAGTGGACAAAAAGCATCGAGGAAAAGACTTGAGGGATGACTAGGCACGTGTTGTTAGATGGTGTTGCCGAAAAAGGACATGTGACCGATGGGAAACAAAAAAAGATAGAGAAAAAACACCTAACATTGCCATTTTCCACATTTTCATTTTCCACTTTGGTGGGTGGGGACACACGGGAGGAAAATGGAGTTGCAGGCCAAATCCCTCAAACGCCTTCCTCGTCGGGGTGCATCGCCATTTTCCACAATTTGATTTTGTAGCTTGTTGTGTGGGGAGGGATGCGCAACTGAGGAAAATGGAAATGGAGTTGTAGGCATTCGCATAAAGCAATATACAAAATGTGCCTAAACCTCCCTCAAATACTGGTGTCTAAATGGTTTTGAAACATTAGGTGGATTGCAGGTTTTCTAAAACACAGTGTTTTGCATCCTAGAATTTTCCAAAATAGTATGTATTGAAAACCTTTTTTTTATTTAGACCATAGGAGTGTGGTGATAGACACCATTTCTAGACAACCAGTAAGGTATTTGGCTTCAGTGTGTAGATGGTTTTACAACATTTTGTGTGTTGGAGGTTTTGTAAATAATGTTGTCACCTCACCTCCCACTGTATTTTCTAACCTACAATCATACTGTGCATGTATATTTGGATCATATTAAGAAATAGAAATGAAATTTTTATTTTGCTTAAGTCTTGTTATAAGGCACCTTTCATTAGATTTGTACTGTCTAAATTACATTCATACCATTTTGTTAAATTCCAAGTTTCAAAACATTGGTTTTCTCCTGCAACTCCTACATGTGCACTCCAACCTTCAACTTTCAATGTGCACTGATGAAACACAAAGTGTTTTCCCCTTTCTTTCTCCAAATTGAAAACACACACATCATTCTACCTCCAATTCCCACGCCAAAAAAAAATCTCTAAAAATGACAACTCATACTCACATTGTTTGTACTATCTAAATTGCATTCATTCTGTTTTCTAAAATTCCAAGTTGCAAAAAACTGGTTTTTCAAAATCTGCAACCCACATAATTTTTTAAAACCATTTACAAGTAACAACCCAATTGGTTACTCACCCCTCACCTCAATTTGGTATAATTTTTGATTATCTTGAAAGCATTTTGTGAATTAGATAGTAAGAATGTAATGGGATTGGAAAACACTGAGTTTTAAGAGATTTGCAACCCACACATTATTGTAAAACCCTCTAGATGTAACAACCCAAATGGTAAGTGGAGAAAACTGAGTCGACAAACCTATGCACATACAGTTGGTTAGAAACCCCTAACCTCAACTCGCTTAGTCGTCTCCCCCATCTGCAACGCCCCCTTTCTCTCGAACGATTCACTTTCAACCTACAAAATGAGAAAACTTAGAACATAGAGTGTTTTCCAAGAACAATACTTGTTACAATCAAAAACACATGTCTTAATCACATCAACACCCTTCCCTCCTGCGGTGAACAGATAGATTCTCACACAAGGAAAAAAAATGCTGATGTAATTCGATGTGATGGGACAATTCCTCGCTTTCCTCGTTGTGACGTTTCCTTCTGTCTGCAGGTTCCGTCACTTCGGTCATCTATTTGGAGGGTCCCACACTACGTTTTCTCTTCATGTCATGCATGTTTCCATGTGTTTTGTTATGTATGTTTTTATACATTTTTGTATGTACATAGGTGTGTTTTTTTGGGAGATTAGTTATGTCCGTAGAGGGTTTTACAAGATTTTGTGGGTTGGAGGTTTCATAAATCATGCACTCACCTCCCATTGTGTTTTCTAGATTTTAATCATTCAGAGTTTTAATGGTTGTTGGAAAATAGTGGGTGTTTATAAAAAAATGCCTTTCATTGCATTCCTACTACCTAATTAACAAAATATTTTCAAGACGTTCCTACCCATGCTCTCAACCACGTAACTTTGAATGTACAAAATGAAATAAATGAAAAACCACATTGTGTTTTCCAACCTGCAAATTATATTGTGCATTTATTTTTAAATGATATGACGAAATTGAATTTCAATTTTTTTCTATAAGTAAGAGTTGCTATAAATTGTGAAGGTGAATAAACTTTAGTACATTCTTACTATCTACAAACTTTAAGGTTTTCATTAGAAGCATGCTGTCTATATATACTTGCATGTTGGAAAATAGTATGTGTTATGAAACCTACAACCCAAGTACTATTTTCAGCTTTGAGAGTGTCTTTCTGATTAGAGAACACAAATGTTTTGTGTTTAATAAGTTGTTTACAAAATTTGTCTACCTTTTTCACATAGGACTCTCATGTCTCCATCCGGCTGATTCTCTTTTCTACATTGACATCCTATTCTGCCTTCTTTTCATGTTATGTATGTTTCTATGCATGTTTTTGTGTACGGTTTTATTCGTTTTTCTATGTACATAGGTGTGTTTTGTCGGCAGATTAGTTGCTATTTTTGGTCAATCAAGGTGATCAATAAGGATTTTGTTGACTTGTTAGACCTTTTTTCTTGCAATGATCTATATTTTTTAAGTCATCTGTACAAGTAATGGTTCAGTTTACAATATCATTGAATAGTGGTTACGTTGTCGATAACTCATTTAGATGTTCATTGAGAGACACATGATATAAACAAAATTTTGATCGTGGTACATGGTATCCTTCTTGTTTTGTCTTCTATGAACTTATTGATTATTTTAAGTTATGACCTCTTTCATATGTTAGGAGAGATGAGTTTTATATATATCTGAATGAATGTTCAGTGCTTCACAGTTTCTGCAGAATGGCAGATATAATTGCTAATATATACTACTAGTGTTAGCGATAGGTTAAATTGGAAATTAAATTCCCATTGTATAGTTTAATATGTTTGTTTATTATCTGTGCAATCTGGCATTTTGCACTCACCACAACATATAAACTATATATTGGTGAAATTTGGAATAAAAAAAATTCTTTGTAGCGCTAAATGTCTTTAATTTGCCAATTTAATCTATCACTAACTCTTGTCTTCCTTCCAAGTGGTTGATATATTTGAGGAAACAAAATTGAAGAAAACAAGGGCAGGTGGATTGAGAAGGACACTTTAGGAGATGCGAAGCTTCTCTAATAAATACAGGTGATTCTAGCTATCATAGCTTGAATTTCAAGTGTACGGGTTAGTTAAAATTCCAAAATTTATTCTGCATTAAGAAGTTATGATATTTTTATAGATGGGATGCTTACTGTGGTGAATGCAAATAATTTCCAGGTGAATTTTTTTATTCTACATAAACAAAAAGAGCTATGCATTTGATGTGAAAACCCTACATGCAAACAAAATATTTTATTTTTCCATCAATGAAAACCCTTTTTCTTTAACCAATAGTCGTTCGATGCTTTTTAGAAAACCCATTTAACCGATGTTCAATGCTTCACAAAAACCCATTTAATTGTCGTGCTTCACAGTTCCTATAGAATGGAAAAATGGAGTATTCAATGGTAGATATACATACTTGTTAGCTAGCTATTGCGTGTGTTGAATGCATTTCTCTCGTTTGGCCTCCATTGCATCGCCTGCACTCCTGACCAAACTGCAAAATGAAATGTCAAAAATGGTGAATTTTAGCCCTCTAGATGTAGCAAAAATGTAGACAAAACACACCTATGTACATAAAAAAAAGTTTTTACTCTAGTTCAGCTGCCTGCAACTCCATTTTCCTCACCCACGCCTCCTTCCTCCCCACCCACCAAAGTGGAAAATGCAAATGTGGAAAATGGTGATGTTAGGTGCGTTTTTGTCTATCTTTTTGAATTTCCCGCCAAGCCGCACACCCTTTTCTGGTGATGCAACCTGACAACATGCGGCTAGCCATCCATCAAGTCTTTTCCTTGGTGCTTTTTTTTCCACCGCATGGTATGGGGTATGGGGGGTATGATATCATGTTACATACATAGGTTCTTTTTGTCTAGGAGTTAGCTTTCTCTGACTCCTATACAAAAAGAACCTATGTACACACAAGAATGCATGAAAACATACATAATGACATACATGGTAACATACATAACATGAAGAGACAGCGTAGTGTGGAGCCTTCCAGACAAGTGATAGAAGTGACAAAACTTGCAACGGAAGGAAATGCCATGGTTAATATGTAAGAAGTACTGTTATTGGAAAACACTCTGTGTTGTGGGTTTTCTCATTCTGCAGGTTGAAAGTGAAATGTTGGAGAGCAAGTGGGGGAGATGAAAAACCAATGGGATTGAGGTGAGGGGTATGTAACTGATTGGGTTGTCACTTGTAAAGGGTTTTAAAACATTGTGTGGGTTACAATTTTTGAAAAACCAATGTTTTGCATTTTGGAATTTTACACAACAGTATGAATACTATTGAATGAAAGATATTTTGTATTACTCTTGATTAGTGTTTATTGGAAGTATTTTATATTACTCTAATTACTTTATTACTATTGATTACTATTGCTTCAATGTTCATGACACAATCTACATAAAAATTCTTGCTCATTCATACCTTGTTAATTGTACCTGTGATATTGCATTCAAAACTCTATCCCTTTTCCTTCAAGAAAAAAAACAAAATCCAAAAATATTTTTTATGAGAATTGTCTGACATGGTAGTAATAAAAAAAATATGCGGATGTACTGGAAAGTGTGTAATGAAAAAAATGAATCTTCTCTAAAACCACTTGGAAATAAGCAAACCAAAGTGAACGAGATAGATAATATATTGACTGAAGAGGTTGTTCCTACTCATGAGAAGTGGAGGAAGGAGCATGTGTAGTATGTGCAAGGGAAAATGACAATGCAGAAGTGGATTAAGTCGAAAGGTTTTCTATTGCATATGAATTTGTGCAAGCAAAAAAAAAGAGAGATGATGTTATAAGTGGAGTTGAACCAATGAAGGAAAGCATACTTGAAGTTAGCAATTCTATGGAACAAATACAATTGGAAATGGATGATAAGTAAAAGGAAATACCATTTCTAAGTGCAAAAAAAGAGAATTAGTTGGGTGGAGGCATGAAAGTCTTATCCGAAAAGGAAGACATGTTACCTAACAAGCTTGTGAAGAGAAACATATGCATTCTCTAATCATAAACACATTGTAAAAACAATAGTTGGAAATTCTCAAAGTGGAGCACAACAACCGAAGACTAAAATTAACCACTTAGAAAAGGAATTAAAACACAAGAAGAAGTTGTCACGGTCAAAAGAAGAGGAACTTAATGTTGTTCAAAGAGAGCTAAAATCTAAAAGACATGAATTTGATAAAAAAAGGATAGCAATGGAAGGTGTTTTTTCCCAACTGATAGGTAAAAATTCAAAGGTCTTGTTGCACAACTAATAAATGTCAAAATTCAAAGGTGTTGTTGCACAATTGATAGGTCAAAAGTCAAAGGTGTTGTTGCAAGACCGATAAAAATTTAAGATGCAATAATAGCTGCGTTGGAGGTTGGTGGAGAAGGGAATTTGTGTAATGCGGTAGTGGATATGGAACAGACAAAAAATCTCCCACTTGAAATAGGACATCTACATACAGGAGTAACAATTATCCCTTTAAACAAAATCCAAGCTCATACCATTTCCTCCACAAATTAACAATCACTAGCCAAATTACTAAGCAATGGAAATTCAAGGCTGCCACTATCTCTTGTTGCATATGAAGATGAAATTGAACCAACTATGCAATTTTCATTTCCTAGCGCATGAGTTTGTAGCAATTTAGATGCTGCAAAGGGGAAATTTTTCAGCCAAGTGGTCTTCCTATTGGCTGAAGTGACTGGCAAGGAGGTGAATTGTATGGGTTTGGATTTTGTTTAAAGGGATAATTGTTACTCCTATATGTAGATGCCCTATTTCAAGTGGGATCTTTCTCGTCTATAACAAGTGAGGAGGAAAAAAGGCTACAAATCTAAAAGCTCGAAGCATTAACAATAGATAAACATCACAATACATGTGTTCCTCAACTTGTTTCCCATCAAAAGACAATTCAAGATTCATAAAAGCATCTACTAACATCCCACATTGTGTTTTCCAACCTACAATTATTTAGTGCATTTTGATTTACCATCATATCACGATTTTGAAACTAAAATTTTAGTCCATTGAAGAGTTGTAATAATTTTTTTAGGTGATTTTCATGAAATTCTTAATGTCTAAAAAACACAAGAGTTTCAATAGAACCATATTGAATAAATACAATTGCAAGTTGGAAAACACTATGTGATATACAACCTACAACCCATTTTGTTTTCTAGCCTTCAATATGAAGGTGGACTTAAATACATTGTTATAGTGCATAGAACATAAAGTGCTCATTGCAAAAATCCATTTCATTGTCATACAAATTATTTGTGCTTGCACATTTATTGAACATCCAATAATATGTTTTAAGACCATAGTTGATTAGAATCTTTATATGTTTGGAGGTGTGTATTTAAGTCCTATGTGGGATGGGGTATTCAAGATCTAAATCTTAATCAAGCGAGAAAAACCATAAACCTACCATTGAAACTTATACCCAACTCATGTCATTTTCAATGTCATCATTTTCCTCTGTTGACAAGGGAAACCAAAATGTCTTCCATGTTGAACCAACAACTATCCATCTTATTTCACCAAAGGAGCACCAAAAGTCGCGTTGTAAGGAATACGATACCCGATATAAAATTCTATGTCACAAAATGGTAGTCGTAGTCTTATAGTTCCACCCACTTTCACCTCATCCATCCCATGTTTATCTAGCTTATCCATTTCATGTTTTTCCACCTTCATAGCACCTATATAAATTCAACCGTGTCACACACTTGACCTCATTGATTGAAAGCATGACATCATAGATCCCCCTTTATGTGAAGATAAAAATACTCCCTCTCATGATCCCAGTTCATCTCATTATTCCATTCCATGTCATGACACCATACCATCTAATGATTGAAGTATGTCAACTCCATACCATAATTGTAGTATATAAATTCATTAGAAAAAGATTTCCATGTTGGATATTGTTGGATATTGCTAATATGTGGTTGTCATTGATGTCAACACTATTGGGATTAATGCCTTTAAGGTTGTATATGTCAAGGATATTGATAAAATTATAATAAAATAAGTTGTAGGTTGTCAGTGATACAGTGAAGTTCAGTATGATGGCTAGCTCAGTATATTGAGGATAAGGATTTAAAGACTAAAGGGTTTGTTGACAAGTATATCTAGTTTATCCACCTGAAGTTTCAAATGTTCATATTAAGATTTGATCAATTTATGAGTGTCGGTGTTCCGACAGTTGTTATATTGTTGTAGCTTGTGTTCCTGAAAGAAGATGATGTGATTCTAGTAATATGAGTTGTTGTGGATTCTTCTGTGGTGATTCATGATGCTTTTTGATGTTTCTAGATTGTTCTCTATCTATGTTGTTGGTTCACATCGATTGTTGTGCTCGTGATTGGTGATTTTCTTCTGAGAGTTCATGTTTTTCATGATCATGACCAACAGGGTGATTGTAGCATGTTGTGGATCTTCGAGGCTAATTGTTTAAGGTGTTTCGTGTTCGATACATGTTTTTTTGGGTCCTTGCTATGTTTTGGATGACATTATTTGATTCACATTGATATATTGTTTATTAATTTGGGTTAAAAATTTGTACACATTTCATATTTTGTTGGGTTGACATGTAGTTGATGTTATCTTTAGTTGTGGATATATATGATTGATTGTTTATACCATTTGATGCATGGTGTGAAGTGGAGACCAAAATGTGCGAGTGCTATGTGCGAATAGTGTTCTAATATTTCGAAGGCAGAAGTAAAGTGTGAAGAAGAGTGAGCAGAAGGAAATGTTCATGTGCTTAACCAGAACTGTAATCAGGCATTAGCAGATGTTATTTTCTCAGTTCAAATCTTCGGGTGTAATCTGAATTTGATTGTAAGACAGTGTCTCTTCGTTTGGGCAATAAGCCTTTTGTATTTGAGCAGTGAGGTCTAGGCAATTTTCTTGAATGCATGTGCATTACCCATTTGTAATACTTTTAACAGAGTATAATCTTGTGGATTAACCTCCACCATGGTTTTTTCCCTAACAGGGTTTCCATGCAAAAATCTTGGTGTTATGTATGTTTTTTTATGCGGTGATGGTTTATGCTTTCATGTTTATTCATCTGATTTTAGAATAAGTTTAATGAGTATAATTTATGTGACAGCTGATTCACCCCCCCTCTCAGTTTTCTGCCCTTGTGTTGCCAAATATTGATATTAGAGCAAGTTCCTCTGGAGAAGCTTGATCGCTTGAGGTGATCCGGGACAACAATATATAAGAAGGATAGTATGAGATTTAATGGAACAAATTATTCTACATGTGGAAGACTCGAATGGAGTGTCATTTGAGATGCATTGGTGAACCTTAATGGATGATTACAAAGAATAGATATATCATGCCACAAAATGGTTTGTCTATTGCAGGTGAGATTAAGGAAGCCAAGTACAATATTAGGGCTAAGGAAGCATTGTTGAGTGCTCTGAATGATTCTAAAATGACAAATGTAATGGAGCTGAAAACTGCTTATGAGATCTGGAAAAGTTTGGAAACTTTGTATGAAGGTGATAATCGTGTGAAGATTGCTAAGCTACAGAGCTTGAAAGGGAGATATGAAACATTGAGAATGGGTTAAGCTGAGAACATCACTTATCTTATACGGTGAGTGAATGAAATTGTGTGTAGTATTAGATGTGTTGTTGGAACATTGGAAGAATCAAAGATTGTTGCTAAAGTGCTCAGATCCTTGCCTGTTGCATACAAACAAAAAGTTGCTGCTATTGAGGAGATCCAAATTGTGACAAATGTAACCAGATACATGTTGATTGCTAAGATTGTTGCTTTTGATTTAAGTGAGTTTGGCGAATCTCTTCCTAAGAAAAAATCTTCATTCAAAGCTACTATCTCTAGAAAAGATAAGCAGAGATATGATCTGGGAGAAAGTTATTCTAGAAAAATGTCCAAGTATGAGCAGGAAATGAGAGAGATTGAAGAAGAAGAGAGAAAAAAAGACGAGCTTGAAGCACTTCTTGTCAAGAGGGTAGCCAAAGGAGAAGGTAAGTACAAAGGGAAATTTCCTCTTAAATTTTTTTTTTGCAATAAGATAGGTCATTTTTCCTCAAGGTGTCCTGAAAGAGTTCGTAAGCCAAGATCTAACAAGCCTAGATTCCAAATAAAGTGTTATTTTGTTGTTGATGAAGGTGTGACAGATGATGAATCTAATAAAGGAAATGCAAATGATCATGAATGGGTATTTATTGCTATCAAGGACAATAATCCTGTACCTACCGATTCTACTAGTTGCATGAATGTGGAGAAAGCTCTAGCTACCAGAGTTGAAGAAAAATATGAATGGGTGATTGATAGTGGATGGTCTCATCACATGACGGGTGATAAAGTAAATTTGTGAGCCTGGAAAAGCATGATGGTGGTGTTGTAATATTTGGTGATGACAAAGTTGGTGTAATCTATGGCAGAGGATCCATTTTTGTTGATGGTAAGCATAATACTGATGATGTTCTATATGTGGAAGGTTTGAAGCATAATCTCTCAAGTGTTGGAAAAATGGTTGAGAAGGGATATAATCTTCAATTCAAGGATGTAAAGTGTAGAATATTGGGGATTTCTAGAAATGTGATTGCATTTGGTACAAAAACAAAAGGTACTATCTTTCACCTAATTACTACTAGTAAAAGTTTTTTGATTGCTCAAGTTGATGAAAGTTGGTTGTGGCATAGGAGATTGTGTCATGTAAGCTTTGACAATATTATCAAGATAATTTCTACTTAGGCAGTGAGCGATTTTCCTAAGTTGATAAAACCTACTAATACCATATGCAAGGAATTCCAGTTAGGGAAGCAAACTAGAGTTTCATTCCGAAGCAAACAACATTGTTCAAATGAAGTGTTGGAGCTTGTGCATACTAACTTGTGTGGTCATTCTAGAGTCAGAAGTCTACAAGGAGACGATTATTTCATGTTACTTATTGATGATTATTCTAGATTGATAGTTTCTTAAGGGAAAAATTTAAAGCTCTAGAGAAATTCAAGGTTTTCAAGGCTATGGTTGAGACAGAGACAGGTCTGAAGATTAAATGTCTGAGATTAGATAGAGGTGGTGAATTCACTTCTGGTGAGTTTAATTCTTTTTGTGAAGAGCATGGGATAAAGAGACAATTATCTGCCTTGCAGACACCTTAGCAAAATGGAGTTGTGGAAAGGAAGAACGATTCAATTCAATAAGTGACTAGGACTATGATACTGGAAGGAAATGTTCCTCATATCTACTAGAGAGAAGCTGTGAGTACTGTCATTTACACTCTCTATTGGGTACATGTCAAAGGTGATACTGGTAAGACTCCTTATGAGCTATGGTGTGGTCATAACCTACTGTTAGATACTTAAAAATCTTTGGGAGTAAATGATATATCAAAAGAGATGAAGATATAGGAAAGTTTGATGCTAGAAGTGACAAAGGAATCTTTATTGGTTTTTTCACTAAAATTAAAGCCTACCGGTGCTACAATAAGAGATTAAGGAAAGTAATTGAAAGTGATAATGTAAAGGTTGATGAAGACACATTTAGACCATCCAAAACCTATGGATATGATTTAGATGATCAGAATAGTAGTACAGATAAAGGAAAGAAATATCAGACTCTAAATCGGGAAAATTAAGAGGAAGAAACTAGTGAAAGTGCAGAAGTAAGATCACAAGAGCCTGAAGTTCAAGAACCGCCTAAGACTCCAAGGTATGTAAGAATAAATCATTCAAAAGATCATATTATAGGTGATAAGAACAAAGGTGTTCAAACTAGGAGAATAATTGTAGAAAAATATTGTTTAATCTCAAAGATTGAGCTTAATAATGTCAATGAAGCATGCAAAGATGAACATTGGGTGGAAGCAATGAAAGAAGAACTACTACAAATTAAGAAGAATGATACATGGATTCTTGTTCCTAGACCTAAGGACAAAAATGTAAGTGGAAATAAATGAGTATTTTGAAACAAACAAAATGAGCAAGGTGAAGTTGTTAGAAACAAAGGAAGATTGGTGTGTAAAGGATATTCTCAGATGGAAGGAATTGAATTTGAAGAAAATTTTCATCTTGTTGCTAGGAATGAAGCTGTGAGACTATTTCTTGCTTATGTTGCTTACAAAAACTTCAAGGTTTATCAGATGGATGTCAAGTCAACATTTCTAAATGGAAAGCTAGATGAAGAAGTGTATATTGAGCAACCTAATGGATTTGAATTGATTGATCAGGGAGATACAATTTGTTGATTGAAGAAAACATTGTATGAATTAAGCAAGCCCCAAGAGAAAGGTATGCCAGATTGGACAAGTATTTTTTGAAGCTTGGATTTAATAAAGGTATTGTTGATAGTAATTTTTATTTCAAGATTGATCATGATAAAAAATTTGATTGTTGAATTCTTTGTTGATGATATCATTTTTGGAGGAGATGATAGTTTGTGCATGAATTTTGTTGATGAGATGCAAAGTGAGTTTGAGATGTATATGATTGGAGAAATAAAATAATTTTTGGGATTGAAAATTTCTCAACTAGATAAAGGGATCTTTATATCTCAGTCCAAGTATGTGAAATAATTGCTAAAGAATTTTGGTATGAAAGATTCAAAGCCAGTTGGTACACCTATGGTGACTAGATGTAAGTTGACACAAGATGATGAATCTCGTAAAAAAAATCGGACTAGATACATATCCATGATTGGTGGATTGCTCTATTTGACTCAAACTAGACATGATATCATGAATCTCATATGCATTGTTGCAGTATTTTAAGCTAATCCTAAGGAATCTCATGTGACATCTATGAAGAGGATTTTTCAGGTACTTGAAAGGGATGGTTGATTTTGGCCTATGGTATCCTAAAGAAGATGACCTTACTTTGAGTGCTTTTATTGATGTTGATTGGGTAGGAGATGTGGATGATAGAAATATTACTAGTGGTGGTTCATTTTTCTTGGGAAATAAGATAATTTCATGGTTAAGTAAGAAGCAAAATGTCATTTCTTTATCTATTGCAGAGGCATAATACATTGTTGTTTCTAGAAATTGTACTCAAGTATTGTGGATGAAGTCGATGTTGAAGGCTATCAAAGTTGTGTATGATGAATCTATTTCTATATTCTATGATAATTCAAGTGCAATTAATATTTCTAAGAATCTGGTGCTGCATTAAAAAACCAAGCATATATCTATCAGGTTTCACTTTTTGAGAGAGAAGGTGAGTGAAAAGGTAGTCAGATTGGAGTATGTGCCTACTAAGGAAAAAATTGCAGATATCTTTACTAAGCCCTTGCCTAAGGATAGTTTTGAGTATATCAGATGGAATCTAGGGGTGATTACCCCTCCTAATCAGAATTAAGATGCAATGACTTGCATCAGTTCGTGCATTTCATAGTCCTATCCTGTGATCTAGATTGATGTTGTGGTGGATGCTACTCAAGGGGATTAGTCAGATGTTCAAAGCTTGTGTGGAGAAAGATAATGTGTACCTTTTTCATTGATGTCAAAGGGGGAGAAGCGTCATGTGAAAATTTGTGAAAGAGTTAAGGAGAAAATAGTCAAAACCTAAGGGGGAGAAAGTGTTAAGAGAAAGTATCATTGATGGTTTTTTTCACATCATGTGTTTTCATCAATGCCAAAGGGGGAGATTGTTCGATATTGTTGGATATTTCTGATATGTAGTTTTCATTGATGTCAACACTATTGGCATTAATGCCTTTAAGGCTATATATGTTGAGGATATTGAGAAAATTGTAATAAATTAAGTTGCAGGTTGTTAGTGATGCAATGAAGTTCAGTGTGATGGTTAGATCAACATATTGAGGATAAGGAGTTGCGGATTAAAGGGTTTTTTCAAAATTATATCTAGTTTATCAACCTAAAGTTTCAAAGGTTTGCATGAAGATTTGATCAAGTTATGAGTATCAGTGTTTCGACGGTTGTTTTGTTGTTGTAGCTGGTGTTCCAGAAAGAAGATGATGTGATTCTAGTAATCTAAGTTGTTGTAGATGCTTTTGTGCTGATTCATGATGCTTGTGGATGTTTCTAGATCGTGCTCTATGTGTGTTGTTAGTTTTCATCTATTTTTGTTCTTGTGATTGGTGATTTTCTTTTGAGAGTTCATGTTTTTCATGATCATGGCCGACAGGGTGATTGTAGCATGTTGTAAATCTTTGAGGCTAATTGTTTAAGGTGTTTCATGTTTGAGACATGTTGTTTTGGGTCCTTGCTATGTTTTGGATGACATTATTTGATTCACATCGATAAATTGTTTATTAATTTGGACCGACATTTTGTACAAATTTCATATTTTGTTGGGCCAACATGTAGTTGATGTTATCCTTAGTTGCGGATATATATGATCGATTGTTTATACCATTTGATGCATGGTGTGAAGTGGAGAGTGAGATGTGTGAATAATGTTATAATCTTTTGAAGGCATAAGTAAAGTGTGAAGAAGAGTGAGTAGAAGGAACTGTTCATATGTTTAACCGAAACTATAATCAGGCATTAGCAGATGCTATTTTATTAGTTCAAATCTTTGGGTGTAATCTGAATGTGACTGTAAGACAATGTGTCTTCGTTTGGACAATAAGCCTTTTGTATTTGAGCAATGAGCTCTAGGCAGTGTGTGTGAATGCATGTGCATTCCCCATTTGCAATATTTTTAACAGCATATAATCTTGTGGATTAACCTCCCCCGTGGTTTTTCCCCTAACAGGGTTTCCACACAAAAATATTGGTGTTATGTGTTTTTTTGATGTGGTGATGGTTTATGCTTTTATGTTTAGTTAACAGATATGAGAATAAGTTTAATAAGTATAATTTTTGTGACAACTAATTCACCCCCCTCTCATTTTTCTTCCCTTGTGTTGCCAACATTCCATCCATTCAATAATTCAAGACCTCCAAGGTATAAGCATTTCCCTCACATCTCATGATAATCCTAAACTTTCACAACATCCCATTCATGAACTACAAATATATAAGCTTGGTTCATGCACCTTTATAAAAGCTGGTTTTCTCGTACAATACCACACACCTCATGAATTCCATTTACCTACACACCCTAATATTAAAACACATCTAAATTCTTATGGCCTTGGCTTCATACCTTCTTAAGATGTTGGTAGCTCTTTCAAATACAAGAGGCGTCCCTTTAGATCAATACATCCACCTCCTCCATCATATTCGCCATCTATTGTTGGATCGTATCCATGAACCCTTCCATCCATCATGGGCCAATATGTTCCTAATGCATATCCTTAGGTGCCCTTTCAATAAAAACAAAGGAACATACCCTTGAATTCATTCCAACACCTTCCACTTCAAAATCCACTCATTTCATAAATCCCTCTATGGCCTATCCAAGCAATTGGGATACCAATCAAGAAATGCATAAATCGAAGAATCCACAAAAACCTAAATATCATCATGTCTCACTAAAAATATATGCCAAAATAAAGAAAAAAATGCACCAAAATCAAAAGAAAAACACTTTCAAGAAAATGGAAGATGCACATTAAGAAAAAAATGAAAAGTGAAAACAATGTGGGTTCCAAATAAAGCAAAAAAATCCATGCATTCAAATAAAAAATAAAAATTGGTATCCCTACTTGCTAATCAAAAAGACTCCATTATTCCACCATTATTCATCATCCAAATCCGTTTTCCATCCTTATATGCCCAACTTTATTATCCCAACCCTCTCTCAATCCTTCAAGTTCACCACTCTTCAAGGTGTGTGCCAATTTTGTTCTTGCCCACATTCCCTCATAACCAATCCATTCCATACTTCCATCCAAGACTCATCCGTCATTCCATAGATTTAATCCAATCCTTTGCATGAATCCTTAACCCACTTCTGCCTACCCCTATCCATTCCATTATCTTTACCAATTTTCCTACCAACTTCTTTAAGTGGGAACATGTTAGCCATGGTCTATAAGAAACATTTAGTTAGTGGGGTACTATCTTCTGCAAAGAGACAATTGAGTCCTCCATTCATATCCATACACCTTCATCAGCTTCCATCTCCATGGCCATTCATATTCACTAGCTTTCACATCCATACACATACCCTTGCTTGTACACTTGGGGGAATTTTTTTTCCATTTGTATGTACATTATTTATTATCCTATTTCCACTTAGCCATCATATTCCTTCATTTATATTCCATACTATCCACTTTATCCATTCACCTTCCTTTGATCTTGCATAAAGTATTGCGGAAAAATAGCAAGAAATTGAATCTAATGCATGCTTTATACCATGTGTGTCTCCCATCCTCCATATCACTTGTCATCCATGTCATATTTACTTTCATGTCCATTTATCTTCCATATCCATGTCATGTCGTTATAAATTTTTATGCCTCTTACCATGGGGGCATGTTATTACTTTGTGTTGATCATCAAAGCTTGTGCCTCTTCGACAGTCTTAAGGGAAATTTAGTGAGTGGGGGAACAATATGTGCCTCACTGAATACCTACAAGATTTTTATAGAAATTCATCTATTCTCTGAGTTTGGGAAAAGGGGTAGAAATAAATGTAAACATAAAACATGAAAGTGGCGATGTGCCAACACTTTTACAATATTTCAAAGCCTCAAGTTCTTTTCTATGAATGATATGATAGACACATAAATCCACAACCCTTCATTGTTGGGAAGAGAACGAGAAACAAAGGCTAGATACAAGAATAGTGTAGTCATTCAATCTACCTACATAAAGT
Source organism: Sequoiadendron giganteum (assembly GCA_007115665.2). Taxonomy (NCBI): domain Eukaryota; kingdom Viridiplantae; phylum Streptophyta; class Pinopsida; order Cupressales; family Cupressaceae; genus Sequoiadendron; species Sequoiadendron giganteum. The sequence goes on from CM021103.1 coordinate 719,129,138, forward strand.
GTCCATTAAGATCTGAAAAAACATAGATGTTTCAAAAGTTAACAGGAAAAATTCAAAATCTACATGAAACCTTCCTCTTAATATAACATATCATGAAGAAATAATAACCCTTAAAGAAGACAGAGAAGTCCAATGACATAATCCAACTTCTATAGATTATAAATTTATCATGCAAACATATAGCATGAAAATCAAATAATAAAACTATTCAAATTAAGCTAGACACAATGTTTTATTATGGATCAAGATATTAAGAAGTAAATATTGATAGAGGCCATATCATGCACAATTTCAAATGTTTCTCCCAAATAACTCATACTTCAAATATTATATGAACTTTAAAATAGAGGATGAAGATATTAAGAACTAAATATTGATAGAGGCCATATCATACACAATTTCAAATGTTTCTCCCAAATAACTCATACTTCAAATATTCTATGAACTTTAAAATAGAGGTCAGATTCCAATCCGACAATAGTTTGAATAAAAAAATAGATATAACATGCTAGAGTGAAGTAGTGTTCTATAAAATTTAATGAAAATACTTCCTATAAATATGAAAAACTAAACAAACTTTTTTCCAAAAGGAAAACTTCAGGAACCTCCTCTTTCTGTTGTCGCCTCCAATTCATAGCCGTTAAGGAGATAGAACCACCAACTCCATTCAGAAGTAATGACTGCCAGATGTTTGCAACTGATAGCTCAAAATACGATCCTAGATCTTTAATTAGGTCACAACAATATTTATCATCAACTCTCAACTTCTGCATTAATATCCTTTAGATATTTAATAGGATTTCCCTCCATAAACACTCAGATCCTTAAAAATAGTCTGGAAAAAGTCTTGTTGATCGATCAAGTGGCTTTGGCGGCATCGACTCACATCCTCTTCCTAAAGAACAGAGCAAAGAAAGCTCTGAAAAACTCTGAAGGAAAAATTTCTAAAGTAAAACTTCCCTACAACGAAGAGATGGCATTTCACATGGATGAACATTCTCAGATTCATGAAAAGTGTTTTTGAGAAATCTTCCACCAGACTGACACGTGGTTCGACTTCCATCTAAGATGAAAGTGATAAAAAAAACATTTGAATTCACCACGTGGAACATTGCGCGCCCTTTGGAAACCAACTTCTTTTTGTGCGCGGATTCTCTCGAAGCCAAAAGTAAAAGCCAAAAATAAAAAAGACTAAGGAAAAATTTTGCTTCACATTTTGACATGCCATCTTTGGAGTCCTCCATAGGTCCTCTATTTCTCCTTTGTATAAGAGAAAAAATTTTGGGTTCCCTTGTCATTGGTTTCCTCTACCCATAGCTTTCCATATCTTGATCCATCTATCTTCATCCTCCATATAGTGTGTATCATTAACCTATATCGTTGATCCCTATCCATCCATATCTCCTTTGGTTTTCAGCTTGACTAAGGAATAAGATATTGTTTATCATTATCATTTAAATTCTTATTTATCATTTTTTTATCATTGTTATGAGTACCACATTTAAACAAACCATAAAATATTTAACATACTAAAACATTGGGCTCTACTGAGTCACGACCCACTGTGTTTTCCATCATACAAATGTTTTGTGCACTGGTCCTTATCATATGCATTAGCATTTTCATTTTTTCATTATCATGATCTTGCATATTTATCATTTTCATATTGCATGCATGACAAATTCTACTTTGTATTAACTTTTGTCTCTTGTCTCCATCAATGTCACTATCTCTTTATATCTTTTCTTTTCTTGTCACATTGTGAGGAAGCTCAAGGATCTCTACACCTTGTTATGTACAAAGGAGAGTGAGGAATGGGGCATGAGTCTTTCTTATGTGTGTGTATTGAGTGAGTCCAACCTATGATGATTAAAAAAAGAATAACCTAAAACAAAGGGGGAGCCATTCCAGTCTATGATGAAACAAATGATCACTTCATAACCTTTCCATTCCATTCATTTCCATATCCAACCTTCCATATCCTTTCCTCCCATATCAAATACATTTCATAAGCCATTTTTATGCTTTCCTTGCATCACATCAATGCATTGCATTCATTTCTTCTTTGGATCCACCTAGGTCATTCACATTTCTAAATCTTGCATATCATTTCTATCTACAACTAAAAAATGATGAATTGATAGAATTTCAATTCCATTCATTTGTATATCCATCCTTTCATATCATTCCCTCCCATATCAAATAATTTTCATAAGCCATTTATATGATTTGCTTGCATCTAATCAACATGTCGTATTCCTTTCTTTATTGTACCCACCTAGGTCATTCATATTTCCAAATCTCACATATCATTATCTATCTACAACTCAAACCTACCTTCACCTATCATAACAAGATTCACACCATACCATACAAAGAACAATATGAAGGAAATATCAAGGTTATGCAATCAAATACTAAGGGGAAAAACCATATCAACAATCCATGTTCAGTGCCAGTTTTTTTCATTTCATCCATGCATTATCTTCTAGCACTTAGACACAATTGAGGTTTTCAATTGGTGTTTATAGATCTCAAGTGTTAGCATGTTCATATAGAAGTTTGAAATATGTATCTTCTTGCTTGAAAAGTGTTACACAAGTTTTCTTATTTGTTGTGACTGAAAAACGTATGAGTTACAATGTTGTGTTCTACTTGTATACTCATGTTCTAAGTGGTTGTTGATATTCATGTCAAAGTCCTTGTTGTTCACTCATTACTTGTTCACATGGTGTTGGTGTAAAAGGTATTGATAGTTGTTGCAAAATTTTGACACTAGAGTTGTTTCATGAAAAAGTCAAAGGTATTGAAAAAGTACTCATTTCACATTCATCATTCACATTTTATTTTGATGGCTAATATATTTTGATGTTGTGACTCTAAGGTGTTCAGTGGATAGGTTTTTGGCATAAAGAAATGATTAGTGTTTGTTGATGAGATCTTCGTGCTTCTACATGGATCTAAACAAATGTCAAAAGCATAATATTTTGCATCAAAGGTATATGGTAAGAATGAAAGGTTACATATAAATTACATGTTTTGAATCCCATTGAGTTTGTTTGAACTTGTTTTACGTTCTTTCATTTCTTGCAAATTGGTTCTTAAACATTATATGAGGTTCATTATGCAGAGTTTATATCAGGTTTACTCTTGTTTGCAAAGGTTCATTATGATTGAGTGTAATTAAACTTCCTTTTAAGGGGTGTCTGATTGATTTCATGTGATTGGATTTTTGGGCAATCATTAATAGGTTTACTATGTTCAATAATTTACTATTATGCTTTGATAGATTTTTTGCAAGAATGCATAGCTTGATCAAAAGCACCTGTTTTAGGATTTTAGCCATAGTAGCAAGGCACTCAACTGTTTGATTAAATCCTTTAGTAGAATGCATGAAAGATGTGGTAGCATAGATAAGGAAATGAACTGTTTCATAAAATGCCTCAAAGAAATCTAGTCTCATGGTGATGGAATGCCATGACAATCCATATAGAAACAAGACAACAATATGGATTGTCATGGAATTCCATCGCCATGTGACCACATTTATTTTAGGTATTTTATCAAAATATTCATTGTCTTGTCTATAGTGTTGCTTACTATTATGCTTTGATAGATTTTTTGTAAGAATGTGTACCTTTTTCAAAAGAACCTATTTTAGGATTTTAGCCATAGCAACAAGGCAGTGAACTATTTGATAGAATGCTTTGGTAGACATATATTAAAAATGTGGTAGCATAGTCAACTGTTTGATATAATGCCTCCGGGATGGTGAATGAATGCCATGACAATCCATATTGTAGCAAATACAATATAGATTGTCATGGCATTCCATCACCAAAAGACTAGATTTCTTTGAGGAATTTTATGAAACAATTCACTATGCTACCACATTTTTCATACATGTATAATAAAGCAATCTATCAAATAGTTCACTATCTTGCTGCTATGGCTAAAATCCTAAAACAGGTTCTTTTGAACAAGCTACACATGCTTGCAAAAGATATATCAAAGCATACTAGTAAATATGGATTGTCATGGCTTCCAACACCATGGCTAAATAGTAAATATGGATTGTTGAAAAATATATCAAAGCATAATTGTAAATATAGATTGTCATTGCATTTCAGCACCATGGTCTTGGAATTCCATGAAAAGACATAATCATGCTCATAAATAGTTTATTTCCTAGTCTATGGCATTCCAATCACCATGGTGTTGCAATGCCATGACAATCCATATTTACTATTAATGCTTTGATAGTAAACACACGATGTTTTCTAACAAGCATATACGTGCACAATATGATTGCAAGTTGGAAAACACGGTGTGAGGTGAGTATATGTATGCCAAAACAAAGTGGCAACCCATAGATAAACAATCATACACAAAAATAGTTCATTTCCTAGTCTTTGGATTTTCATGGCATTCCAATCACCATGGTGTTGCAATGACATGAAAATCCATATTTACTACTATGCTTTGATAGTAAACACCTGATGTTTTCCAACAAGCATATACATGCACAATACGGTTGTAAGTTGGAAAACACAGTGTGAGGTGAGTATATGTCTGCCAAAAAAAAGTGGCAACCCATAGATAAGCAATCTTGCTAAAAAATAGTTCATTTCCTAGTCTATGGATTTTCATGGCATTCCAATCACCATGGTGTTGCAATGCCATGGCAATCCATATTTACTATTATGCTTTGATAGTAAACACTTGATATTTTCCAACAAGAAAATACATGCACAGTATGATTGCAAGTTGGAAAACACAGTTTGAGGTGAGTATATGTCTGCCAAAAAAAAGTGGCAACCCATAGATAAGAAATCATACATAGAAACAGTTCATTTCCTAGTACATGGATTGCCATGGAATTCCAATCACCATGGTGTTGCAATTCCATGCCAATCCATATTACTATTATTCTTTGATAGTAAACACCAGATGTTTTCTAACAAGAATATACATGCACAATACGATTGCAAGTTGGAAAACACAGTGTGGTGAATATATGTCTTCCAAAACACAATTTCAACCCATAGACAAGAAATCATGCACAAAAAAAATTCATTGCCTTGTCTACATAAATCGACCTTTATATAGTATTGTCCAGCTTATGTTGAAGAATATGCAATCAACCAATCAGGTTGACTAAGATCTGTTCATGACATATATGATTGTCCTAATGCAATGTAGATCCATCCTAATACCCTTATGATACTAGTCACAAAAAAATCCATTAATTTTTTGGTATGCCTTAGGTTGGAGATGTCATACATTAAGCCTCCATGATTCTTGTTCAGAACTGCAAGTTGTCTTAGACTGAACCTGCTTGGATAATTCTTCATTGTATTGAGGGATATTTGAAAAAAACAAATTATTGATGCTTCAAGTACATACACCATACTATCAACCACGTGGTTGATCAATTGGATATCAAAACCAATATCAGAACCTACGCATTTGAATGCTTCGATTGGCTATTGTTCAATTGGGACTGTTTCATTTTATAGTTTTCTCTTGCTTCAGTTCCAATTGGTATGTGTCAAATTTATTATTGTTTCTATTTTCATTTTTCCCTTCTTTGGAGGGCTAATATGTATCTTAATTAGATGGATGCTACGTAACTGTACTAGTTATGGCTATTGTTTTCTAATAGTCATGGTTCTCTGTATTTTTCTTGACAACTATAATTCGATAAAAAAGAAAAAACTATGCTATGCAATTGTTCAAATAGAAAAATTTTGCCAACAAAAATTATGCAACTTTAGAATCAAACATATAGAATTAAAAAAATGTAGTAATATGTATTATGACAATTCTACAACATAAATCCATTAAGTCAGTACTACAATAGCCCAAAATTGATATCAAGTTCACCTTCCATCAGAGAATTTCCTAATTTATGTCCTCAATCATAACCACAATTATACTCTACATTTCTATTGTACCATCTATATCACAAGAAACTCATTTCTATGCAAAAAGATAAAACAAGGTTATCATATATCACAAAGACAAATGGAACTTATATTTTAGGGATTTCTTTTGTCGAGCTGTGGAAACCTACTTTTGCTAGCATGCAAAACAGGGTCATAATTTGGAATCGGTAGCATGTAGGAGTATTAAATAGTCAATATTATTCTAGTGTATACCCTTGTGCATGGACATATTGGATATGTGTATTAAGTTGAAGATTAGAAATACATGTAGATTATCCTAGTTTGAGCTTAGCATGCCTTTAAATTCAAACTCCATATCAATACAACAAAGCAAGTATATTATAAGCTTTGATGTCTAACTTGCATATTTGTATTCTAGATTTATAAATTTCTTTTGGCAGTTGAAATTGGAAATATGCAACAAATGGTGTGTTGTTTGGAAAAGAGAGGGAAGAAAATTATTGAAATTAGTTTATAAATGCACCCGAGGCTAGTTCTTGCGATCATTTTGCATGCATGGCACAAAGATGAAATAATAATATCAAGAAAAAACAATGTAAACTAACCCCATAAAGTGGAAGATTTATTTCAAAAGATTAATCATTTCATTAAAATGCAAGAAATAAATCAGAATATTGAAGACAATATTTGAATCTTACCTAGGAGGATATGGATTGCTTCCCAATCCTTAGCCCATAAAGTTGCAAAGTTATCACAAAAAATAAATATTAATACTAATCTTGTCATTCTAATGCAAGCAATAAAAATAACAATGAAAATGGTCTTTCAATCTTACCTGATCACTATGGGTTACCTTGTAGTTTGTAGTCCCCAAAAAAGAATAAAAATGCAATAGAACAAAAACATTGAAGTGCACAATAGAGAATACACTTCTAACAATAATTATGGTATGATGCATGGAAGCTTACACAACACAATGTGCAATGGGTTCTCGTTGTTAGGTTTAATGAAACCATACCATAAAATATCTACAACACTCGAAAGTAAATAGTAAAATACATATAAGATAATGGACAGTGTGATTTCAAGTTGGAAAACATAGTGTGAGGTGAGTATATGTCTACAAAAACACAATGACATGCCATAGATAAGAAATCAAACATATAAATAGTTCATTGCCTTGTCTATGGCTTGTCATGTCATTCCAATTACCATGGTGTTGGAATTCCATGATAATCCAGATCTACTATTATGCTTTGATAGTAAACACACAATGTTTTCCAACAACCATATACATGCACAGTGTGATTGCAAGTTGGAAAGCATAGTGTGATTGCAAGTTGGAAAGCATAGTGTGAGGTGAGTATATGCCTGCCAAAACATAATGGCATGCCATAGATAAGCAATCATACATAGAAATAGTCCATTTCCTTATCTATGGCTTGTCATGTCATTCCAATCACCATGGTGTTTGAATGCCATGAAAATCCAAATCTACTATTATGGTTTGATAGTAAACACACATTATTTTCCAACAACCATATACATGCATTCTATAATTACAAGTTGTAAAACACAGTGTGAGGTGAGTATATGTCTACCAAAACACAATGGCAAGTAATAGATAGGAAATCATACTTACAAAATATTCATTGCCTTGTCTATGGCTTGTCACGACATTCCAATCACCATGAAACCACATTTATTTGAGGCAATTTTCAAACTGTTCACTACCTTGTCTCTGTTGTTTCTTACTATTATGCTTACTAATATACTTTCGTACACAAGGCAGTTAACTGTTTGAAAAAATGCCTCAAACAAATTTGGTCTCTTGGAATGTCATGACAAACAAATTCAATTTTCAGCTGCAATTATCACTCTAGTATGAATGAATTAATATCTTTGACAATAGAATTTGGTTGCATAGGTCAAGTTCCCTATAGTTGTGGGTATAATTTCACAATATATTTTTGATACCTCTATTGAAGATGACAATATATATCTCCAAGCCAAATTGCATTTTTTGTTAAATAAGGTGTTTCCCATTTTCTAAAAAAATCTGGTTAGGGGGTCTCCATGTGCAAATATCACTCTAATTATCATTATATATCTACAATTATCACTCTAAATGTTTGCAATTATTTTGTAAAAATAGTGCGAGATGAGAATGTCTACCAAAACATAGTGGAAATCCATAGATAACCAATCACACATAGAAATAGTTCATTTCCTTGTCTATGGATTAGCATGGCATTTCATTGACCATGAGACCACATTTATTTCAACCATTTTTCCAAACATTTCACTGCCTTTTCTTTGTTCTTGCTTACTATTATGCTTCCATAGACAAGGCAGTGAACCGTTTCAAAAAATACCTCAAAAAAATGTGTTGCCATGACAAAACAATACAATTGGCAGTTGCAATTATCATTCTAGAATGAAGAAATTAATATATTTTAGAATAGTACTTGGTTGTGCAGGTGGAGTTCCCTATACTTGTGGGTATAGTTAGTACCTATGCAATGTGAAATAACTGCATAACTACTTTTATGTTCACTATGTAAAAAAACTATATTGTAATTTAAATTTTGTCATCTATCTATGAGCATCTACTTATTAGTTATGCAATGTGAAATAATGCTTTCGGTTTGAAAGATGTACAATGCAATGAAATGGAAAACACTTGGTGTTTATAAAACTACAACTCGCATCACAACATATCCAAACCTCATGGTTTTCAACCCTGTATATGTATGTGTGTATTACAAATAACAACAACACCAATTTCTTGACATTATCGCTGATAATAAGTAAACTTGTTCAAAGAGGTGAAACACAGTATTAATTATTCTTGGAAAATAATGGTTGTTTATAAAGCAATGCCTTTCATTACATTCCTAAGGTCTAAATAAAAAAAACTTGTAAATAAATTCATATTATTTTGTAAAATTCTAAGATGCAAAACACCAGGTTTTACAAAAATCGCAACCCACTTAAAGTTTGAAAAAAAATTATAAACAAAAACCCTCATAACGTTTTAAACTCCTTTACAACTAACAACCTAAATGATTAGAAACCCCTCAACTCACTTTTTTTAGTCTCCCCTTTCTCTCCAACCTTTCACTTGCAACTCCACTCTCCAACCTTTCACTTTCAACCTATAGAATAAAAGAGCAGAATACATAGTGTCAAAGGTTGTTGAAAACAATGGGTGTTTATAAAATGATCCAAATTTTATTACATTCCTACGCTTTAAAAAATAAAATATTTTGAAGACATTCATATGTTTTCTAAGATTCCAAGTTCCCAAAACACTAAGAAACCTACAACCCACAACAACAACACACCTATATACATACAAAAACACATAAAATAATACATAAAAACATTCACCATTGCATATAGTCAGTTAAAAAATCCCCACCTCAAGTCGGTTGATCCTCTCCCCTACCTGCAATGTGCCTTTGCTCTCTAACGTTTCAATTTTAACCCGCAGAATGAGAAAAACCAAAGCACAACGTGTTTTCCAAGAACAGTACCCGTTCAATTTAAATTGAATGTCTTAATCACAACCATTCCCGTGCATAATAGATAGAATCTTGCACAAGGACAAAAAATGCTAGCGTAATTCAGTGACAGGACACCTCCTCACTTCCCTCGCCATGACGTTTCCTTCCATTGCCAGTTCCGTCACTTCTACCATCTGTCTAGAGAGCCCCACACTACATCGTATCTTCATGTTATGTATGTTACCATGTATATTGTTATGTATGTTTTCATGTGTTTTTGTATGTACATAGGTGCTTATTGTCTAGGAGTTAGCCGGTTCCAAGCCACCCTATCTTGCGTGGTCCACATGGAGCACCACATGAGACAAAGACCCATTTTTTCTCTGGTGAACAACAAAGACTAATATTCAATTTAATTGAATTGAATATAAGCAGGAACAAAAAAATGAAAGTTACAATAATTTTTTTGTTGTACCATTTTGATTACCATTTTGAAAGTACTGGTTTGTAACTATAATTTTGTAGATCATAGTGATGGTTGAGCTAAAGATTGAATTGCAATTTGATTTTCATAATTTTTGTTTGTGAGAAGGTAACCTAAACTTATAATACTTATAGATTATCTTGTATAATATTTTGTGCATCATGTTTTCTAATGTAGGGTTTATAATTTAAATATGTTTGGCTATATAATATTATGTGTATCTTTCTCCTTTGAACCTACACAGTAGAAAAATCTATTTAAATTGTAGCCTCTACATCAAGAAACATGATAAAAAAATAGTATATAATATAAACTGTAACTGCTAGATATGGACAATTACCATTTTTTGAGTTGAAATAGGCTTGGCCATAAAAGATGATATGTGTCTTTCTCCTTTGAACTTATAGATAGTAGAAATTTTTATTAAATTGTAAACCCTACATCACAAAACATGATAGGGCAAACATTATAAAAGAAAAACTATAACTATTATAGGTAATATTTACACTATCATGTGTGATGCATCTTTCTCCTTTGAACCTACATATAGTAGCATCTTATTACTATATTAGTAATATTAGTTACAATTTGTCTAGTGTAACATTTTTATCTATCATGTTTTACAATAGAGGGTTTATAATTTAAATATATTTAGCATATTTATGTCTTCCATTTGGAAATGAAATAATATTTCATTGATAAATGGAAGGCCCATATCTGAAATGCTCAATATAAAACATGTTTACATAATAATAAATATAAAATTTGAAATTGATTTGGTTGAATTATTGTTTGGTTTGAAGTCATAAAGTTACAAATATTATAAAATGAATAATAATTCAGAGTAAAATAAATTATATAAGAATTTATAGTATAGTGTGAACTTAGAGTTGATTGAGTAGATAACAACATGCAATTTGAACTATGCAAGATTTTTTTTGAAGGGTTTCTAGAAAAAATTATTACGAAAATGGATGTATTTGTAGGAATATGTGAGAGGATGTTGTTGATTTGTGCACTTTCATTTGATTGGTTGAATTAAATTTCTATGGACAATTCATTTGAGATGAACAAATAAATTCGATGGATGTTTAAAATTTTGAATTTGATAATAAGTTTGTCAGTTGATTGATTTTGTTGAATTCTTATTTGGCCTAAAGTCTTAAATTTATGTCCTTTTGTGTTTGACGACTTGATTGCTAAGCCTTACACCTTCAAGTGTGCTAGTTGTAGGTATTCATGGAGGAAGTGGCTGATAGTTGGGTAATTATCTCTTAATAAAATTATGTTGATGATGAGATATGTGGAGTATCTATTTGTTTGATGAAACACTTGGCAAACCACGTCATTTCTGAATATTTATATTAGCTAAACACAATTTTATTATGGGTCATCGCTTCATATGTAGTTGGGAAAATTAATATGTTGATGTTTTAAAGTGTCATGTGTATCCAAGATAATTAAACTATATTTTTTTCCATCCATGGACTTAGTATTACAAAAAGGGTTTCAAATATTTTAATGGTTAATGTGTACAATTTGTGTTAGTTTGGAATATTGGTAGGTGGATTTATAAGTTTCTTATCTCTAGCATACATTTTGTTTAAATAATAACTAAAGAGTAAACATAAATACTATTATTATTGAATGGATACCAAGTTAACTATGTTGGTATAATAAAGAGACAATTTTAGGAATATTTTAACTACTTTATTAGGTAAAAAAGGTACATGAGTTGGGCCTATCATGTTCAATCTATTGTAAGGTGTGCGCCCATGGTCTCCTTGTGCTATGTAGTGCATCACTCAGGCTCATGACATGGATTAATCGCCTCTCGTGGATTCATTAACTCTGGCAATTGTATCGAGCATTAACAAGTCGACCTTTTGGTGCAATGACAATTGCCTTTGCAACAATTGGTATTAGAGCTTGGGTGATGGGTATGAACGCATTCCCTGCATTGGGGGGATTGTTGCAAGGTGTTCACCCTTGGTATCCTTGTGTTGTGTAGCATAACTCTTGGGTTTGTGACATGGCTTAACTTCCCCCCGTGGATTCATTAAATCTAGTGGTTGTATCAGGCATTAACTGGTTGATCTTTTGGTGCAATGGAAACTATCTTTGCAACATAATCAATGTACCCATTATAGGAACCTACCCAAATATCAAGCCCTCTCCCTTAATTCCTTAGACTCTTTTCACATACATACTTTTGAGATTTTCAAAAGGTTTAATTCCCTCATCTCATTTGTTTCATGTTGAAGAATTTTGTGTCTCATTTTTTACTCTTTCTTGTCTCTCCTAGATATTCATTGCTTATTTGGGTTGTCATCCAATTTAATCATGTGTCACATCCACTTGTCAATACCCCTATAAAACGTTTCCTATAATTATATTGGTAGTATTAGGTCAAGTTGTTCTTGTCATGTTATTTAATGTTAATGGAGTTTTTCTCTAGTCAAGTTGTAAATGTGTTTATTTATGGTCTAGTTTTTCAACTAACTCTTGAAAATTGTTCAAGGTTTCACTATGTTAGGTGAAAGATGAAGTTCTTGAATATTAGAGGAACAAATAATGAAAATACATAGAAGGAAATGGAAAGGGTTTGGGCCTAAAAATATCAAAGATTGATAGATAGCTAATAAAATTCCTCCAATACTCCATTCAAGTGGCACATTGACATAAGGTAAAGCAAGGACAAGTCTTAGTATAGGTACATAATTTGAATGTCAATACCACAAGGAAAGGGTGCCTAAGGTGGATAATAGTATCCAAAACTATGTCAGGGATCAAAAGGTGGTGAAAAAAGTTCAAAATTTTCCAATACAAAGGATTTAAGTGAAGATTATGAAACAATGCAACTTTATCTTGGAATTGCTAGCCAAAAATTCCAATAAAGGTGGTTGAGGTGTTGTAAAAGTGCACTAATGAGGAAATTTGTAAAATGTAAGCAAATTTCACACTTAATTGATGGAAATACTAGTCTAAAACTTTCATCAAGATGACAAAGCTAGTAATAAAATGCAACCAAGCATATGAGTGAAGGAAATACATTAGTCGCAAATTTTAAGTGTTTATTCCATTAGCAAATGGTGACTTACAATGGCAAGTACTGAGTAAAATTGTGATGGTGGAGTGGTGATGTCATAAGAAGAATAAAACCAACATGTTAAGTGAACATAGTTTAAGTGTTACATATTTAAGATGGCTATGCCAATAGAAAAGTGTGACAAAGAGGTGATATGAATATTATAAAACCATAATAGGCATGTAGGTAAAAGAAAATAAATAGAAATTGCAAATTTTAAGTGTAAATCCACATTAAAAAGATCACTTAAGTGGCTATTGACCTATGAAAATACAATAGCTCAAAACATGGTGAAATTTTCACTTTGAGTGAAAATTTCTAGCCCTTCACATGTCATGCAAAGACTAACCAAAGAAAAAAGGGTGATGGAATCGAGAAAGTCGCCCCTTTCAAGAGAGATTATGAATCTAGGGAAACCAACTAGAAAGTTTCGCTCTAAAGCTTTGGTGGATGAGATTGAGATTATTTAATTATTATTTGATTCCTAAAATTTACCTTTGACGAGCTTATAAACGAGTGCCTTAAACATATAATCTATAATAAGAGTTAATGACAAACTTACATTGCAAAAAATATCATTCCAATTGTGAATTCAAGTACTTTTCGTTTATTTATTAAATGCATGTAAGATTAGTTGATGTTAAGACTATGCTACAAAAATCGTTGTTCAAGTGAAATTATTATTTTATCATGTTTATGATCTCATCAAATAAATTGAATTGAATAATTTTGTCAAACTTTGTATTGATTTTCATCATTCATTAAGCGATAACTTTGTGTATCACTTAGTAATTTTTTTTTTTAATCCCATGATTATTTATTTAGAAATTTCTTATTAATTCAAATTTATTAGTCTCTAATTTAGCAAATAGTTTAAATTCATTGGTGTTATCCCACCAAATATTTATTCACAACTCAATAATAGTGTCTATTTTAGCTAATAGAAAGTTGTGATCATTCATACCTGATTTTTTTTAATTTAATTTAATTTTTTTCATACTTGAATTTTGTATCCTCCTTAAATATAAAAATCCCATCATAAGCCTTGATTGTTGATAGTCTAGTGCTTGCATGCTAGGAAAATACAATCAATTATATATTTATATTTATTCATTTAACCCTCACATAAAATTTTGTGTAGTGTGGATACATGAAATTTTTATAGTGTGTATACTCGTGGGTTTTGTTAATAGCTTTAAAGTTAGGTCTCAAAGAGTTTCCCCTTACAATTTGAAGAATAGTTTAAACATATGTGCTATTCTAATTTTATGCTTGGCAAAAATTAAATTAAAATACTATTAATTTTTGATGATTATATTAGTGATGAGATAAAACATGTTGAGATTTCAAGAAAAAACTATTATCACTTTCGATTGAAGACTTTTTTATTGTGGTTGATAAGGTATACATTAAATCATGAAGGAAGGAAAGAATTTATGATCCTACATTTTAGATGCCTCTCAAGCACATATAATTGAAAGTTCATCTTCATCTCATCTAGGAATTTATTAGAATTTTTGTAGAGAAACTAAACCCAAATAAAATACCATTTTAGGCAATGGGTGATAATAACCATTACTGAGATCACAATGATCCACCTCCATTTTCTCTATCATGAGGAGTTAGTATTGGTATCTTATAACTTGAAAATTTTCAAAATTATTTTCCAAGGTACAAAAGATTTTCTCTTTTATAGTGAAGGAATTTAACATTATGATGATCATATATCAACATTTAGCATAGATTTCAACATTTTGGGGTTCCACGTGAAGATACAATTGTTATAATTTTTTTAAAAGCCTAGTTGATGTTGAAACATAGTGGTTCAATCATCTCATTGTCATTACCATTACCAAATGAGAAAATATGCATCCAAAATTTTAATCACACTTTAAATCAACTAAAGGTAGTCAATTTATCTTTTCCTAGATGTAAAATATAAAGAAAGATAGTAAAAATCCCATGATATATTCTATTGTATGATTCAAATGACATACTAGAACCATCATTAATTCTTTTAATTCCTTCAAAAAAACTTTTGAGTTTCTTTGTGTTGGTTAACAGGTTTGTCATTTTAATTAATTTACTCTGGCCCACACAAATGACAACCTAGCCAACAGTTGAGTCACTTGCGGTGATAACTGCAAGTGCTCTCTACTTATTTTACAAGGCACAACTAACTTTGAATAATCTACAATGAATGGATACATTGGGTATGCTTTTAACTAGAAAGCAGGAAAGGTAATTGACATATACTCATATCCACAAAAATAGATGCGATAATTTGATGCTTAAAGTAAATAATGAGTGAATAAATGATGCAAAGTTCACTCACCCCATATTCACAAATTCTATCAAAGGAGGATGAACAAAAAATTTACTTTATGGGTGGATTAATCTAAATTCAAAGCTTTAGAGATAACACAACCATAATCTCATAGAACAAGGCACATAAAGAAGATTAATTACAAAGATTCAAAGCTCAGTTGTAATCAATAGAAAATAGTAGCAAATGCACAGATCAAAAATATTTTCTTTATTTTTTCAATGCCAAAATTGAGTTCAAAACCTCAAGTTCCCGTACCATAAGACTATGTCACCTAAAAGCTAGCTGACCTCCCCTTAAAGGCGTCGTATAGCTTATTAAATGGGATGAAACTTTGAAAGTCAAGCATCCTGTTGAGGTCACTTCATCGCCGAGGGATAGAACTTTATAATCATTTTTCATAAGTTCTATAGTTTTAAGAACCTCTGATATGTTGACTGCATGGGATATCATTGGATAAGGCTTGAAACTTTGAGAGATACAAGTAGGTTGGGCGATCGGGTAGTTTTGAAACTTTAGAACCTGATGACTTGGTTAGGAAATTTGGCAGGGCCATGACTAGGTTATAAAGCTTTATGGAAACTACGACATCATCAAACTCATTTATTAAAGAGGAAAAAATATATTTTTTTGAAATAAAAATTTGACAAATAAAATTGGCTCTGATTGGGAACTGAATTTTTGAAGAAAATGTAGAGAACTCCAAAACTTTGGTACAAACCAGTTCAATTCCATTAGGCAACGAAGTCAAAATAAAGGTAGAAGAACTAGGTGTCGCATTGCAAATGGGGTGGAGGGGAATGAGGCACAAACCAAAAATGGGACCAAACCAAAAGACTCGAAGAAAAGTGACCTAAGACACCTATGCACTCAGACAAAGTGCGACAATTGAATCCCCAAAGACTATGCAAAACCATTGACTGGCATGGAGAAATAAATGCCATTGTGAAACAGGGGCATCCATGCATGAAACAACCACAAAATCATTAATATGTTAAAAACCTTCAATGTAAATCTGAATCTTTTGAAATGAAGTGATTCATAAAGATGCCTACCAAACAACCATTTTTCATCAAAAATTTCCGAATCTTCTTGATCTTTCTGACACTTGCTCTGTATATTGTTGATAGTGTTTTCATGGCTAAATAATAAACTATAGAATAGCGTCTTGTGAAAATAACCAGGGTTCTCAAAAATAACAGCTACATTATTTCCTATATTTCCATTATTAGACTCATCATGCATAAAGCCACTTTTGATATCTTGATTATCCCCTAGTTTGAAAGGAATATGGACCTCATAAAGCACAGGGTCCATTTTGATTATAGAGACTTCATCTTCCTTTATTACAACTAAACTAGAAAATCCTTTATCTACAACTAAAGGGGTGGATATATCCATACCTGGAGCTTGAAAAGGGGAATCCTTTCCTTCAATATATGATAAAAATTGAAGTATAATTTCTTCTTCACAAAGAGGGACGTCATCCAAAGCTATTGATTTTTTCAAAGTTGATCCAATCTCCGGTTTTTCAAAAATTTCTTTCTCTTTTGGGATCTGAAATCTGAGAGGGTCATTAATTAGAAAAGCATTCACTTCATTTTCAATATAGAGCTTGTTCCTCAAAGCTATAAGAGATAAATTTCCTTCGTCTTCAAAGTGAAATAAATCAAAGGTGTATTCATTAAATTCCTTTTCATCATCTTGACCATGAAACTCAAAAGATGCATACTCTGACAATGAATCAATCTAAAGATTCTTATCTTCCTCAACAGTATAAAAATTAAATATTTCTAACTCCAAAGTAGAAAGAAATCTCATCAATTCATTGTCAACTTCATTTTTCTCTAGTGATGTAAAATTCTCATGAGATTTGATAAAAACCAATTCCCGAGCATCAAAAGTTGAAAAGAAAAGAGGACTAGAGAGACCCGGAGAGTCGTTACTTTTAACTCGAAGTTCCTCTTGGAGTTGCCTTATCTCGTTCTCCTAGGTTTGTAGAGAACACTTTTTTTCTTTAAGCTCCTTTAGTTTGAAAAACCTAACATGGAGACTTCTCAATAAAAGTGTAGATTTGTGATTCTCTTCAATACTCAAACCAATTTTTGTAACTTCGAAAGTGCTCTGTTTACATTGTTCTAGAAAATCATGGAGTACTTCATCATCCATAGAAAGAACCTTTGGGATAGTAGGCCAAGGTCTTTCCCCATTTCTTGGAGATTTCTGATTTTGCATCACGATCTTTTCAAAATTTCAAACGGAGTCGCCAATCTCCCTATATATAGAGATATTTTCAAAAATGTGAGAATAAAACACCAATCTTTCAAATCAAGATCCCCAACGGAGTTGCAAAATTTTTCTTGGTTCATAGGATTGTTATTTTAATTAATTTACTCTGGCCCACACAAATGACAACCTAGCCAATAGTTGATTCACTTGCGGTGATAACTGCAAGTTGTCTCTACTTATTTTACAAGACACAACTACCTTCAAAAAATGTGCAATGAATGGATACAATGGGTATGCTTTTTTCTAGAAAGTGGGAAAGGTAACTGACATCTACTCATAACCACAATAATTTGATGCTTAAAGTAAAGAATGTGCAAATAAATGATGCAAAGTTCACTCATCCCATATTCACAAATGCTATCAAAGAAGGATGAACAAAAAATTCACTTTATAGGTGGATTAATCCAAATTCAAAGCTTTAGAGATAACACAAACATAATCTCATAGAACAAGGCACATAGAGAAGATTAATTATAAAGATTCAAAGCTCAGTTGTAATTGAAATTTATAACCGTTTGTCAGAAGTTCTATAGTTTTAAGAACCTCTGATATGTTGACTGCATGGGATATCATTGGATAAGGCTTGAAAATTTGAGAGATACAAGTAGGTCGGGCAATTGGGTGGTTTTGAAACTTCAGAACTTGACAACTTGGTTAGGAAATTTGGCAGGGTCGCGACCAAGTTATAAAGCTTTATGGAAACCATGACATCATCAAACTCGTTTATTAAAGAGGAAAGATTAACTTTTTTTGAAATGAAAATTTGATGGGTAACACTTTGTTAATGCGCTTCCATCAAAAAATACCTTTTTGATCAAAGTTTGTGAAGTTGGTGAGCTTAAATAATTTTAGGCACAAGTAGCCATTCTCAAAGATGACATGATCACTACTGTTGAAATGAGGAAAGACTATTAAGCCCACAATACCAAGTTTTGTTAATGCTTTATTGAAAATAGTGGTGAATGATATAAAAATATTAAGAGGAAATTTTAGTGAAATGGTCCATCGCAATAATATTAAGGATAGTTTCAAGGGAATGACATAAGTGAGAGATTTAGATTTTCATCCTCCACTTGAAAGATTCACCTTGGAGGAACCTCTTGATGATAACACAAACAATATTTTTTCTTTCCATGGGACTAGCAACTAGTATGCTTAGCATTGTCTAGAGATGAATTGTATGATGCATCTCATATTAGCTTCCAATTCAAATTATCAAAGGTTTTTGAGTTTAGCCTTAAGAATATTCAAGATGAGCTTGTGTTTGTTAGTGTAGGTTTTTTAATTTCCTTATGTTAGGGGGTATTTATTTTTCCTACACATTATTATTTAAGCTTGCTTAGGTTTATTAGATGTGGTAATATGAGGACACATAACAAAATACAAAAACTACATGTGTCACTCTCTCCCCACACATGGGTAATTGAGTTACACATCCTCTTTTGGCTTGTTGTGCCACCTCTCATAACCACAATTTTTTTTTTACCTGAGTAGTTTATGGGGTGTTTGGGTTTCTCACCCTCTTCTGGCTTTATGTGCCACCTCTCTCTTGTCTTCACTTGAGGAGGTTATGCCACATGTCTTGTCATTTACCAAGTAGGTGATAACCTCCCACCTTTTATGGGTAGTAGGAGTTAATGTACCTCTTGGATGTATTTGCCCTTATTTTTCTATATATTGAGCACTTTCCTCTCATTGTCACTAGTTCGGCTAGTTCAGTGATTGTTTGGTGAGAATCACGAGAATATTCTCAAATTCTCTTGCTTTGTCTCCATTGTTCTCTCATTTTAGATTTCTCTTCATTCCGCTATTTTGATCTTCGATCATCTATTGAGTGAAGTTGCATGTGATCTACGACTGACATCAGATCCTGACTCGATTATTGTTTCTAGAAGATTCTAACATGGTATTAGAGCCAGGTTGTTTGGTTTAGTTCACTTTTATTATCTGATTTCTTAAAGAGATTTGAGACTAATCCAAAGCTAGCATTTTCCTCTAATGTGAACAGTTTGAAGGAAAAATAAGTATCTACATAATCTAGGTTGCATATTTGGTTCTTGTGAGATTTGGGTGATTGAAGTTTTCTGGTAATACTGGAGGTGTTTTCAACATTTCCATAGCATCTAGAAGGTCAGAAAAAGTCAAAATTAGCTTTCATTTCACCAAAATTGGAAATCGGAGGAGCCAATTGCAAAACAGGGGTTTTAGTGTGGTTCTTGGAGGTAGTCGTTAAATTGGAGCACTTCCAACCCAAACAAACTTCACCATCGCACTCAGAAGGCCCAAGAACCTAATGACCAACTGTAAAATCATTGAAATCGAAGTCTAGAATCTTTCTGAGCCAATTTTTTTCAACCTGAGTCATACGGATTTTGTATTGTACAACTTTGCAGAAAAAATGTCTATCTTAAATTTGACGGTCAAATGACTGTCATAGAACGTGGGCTTGAATTTGACATTCATTTTCTAGTCATAAATATTGTGTTAAATTTGACGTTCAAACGACTGTCACATATGCCATTGTCTTAAATTTCACGTCTAAATGACTGTCAGTAGGCCAACCCCTCTCCATTTCCATTTTTTATTTGGCAGTCCAACTTCAAATGACAATAACTTGAGCATACAAACTCCTTTTTTGATGTAATTTTTTTTGTTTTGGGGTAGAATTTTGTGCTCTACACAGTGGTGAAGTTGGTTTTCTTTTTTGATACTTCAGATTTTCAGAAATCAAAGATTGTCTCAGAATTTTCTGCACAATGCTCGTTTTGAGACCTTTCGGGAGCCATAACTTGTGCAAAAGGACTCCGTTTTTTATGCTATTTTTTCAAAGTTCATATTTTTCTTTGCACTATACATTGGTGCTCTCAATTTGATCTCATATTGTACTTGAATTGTAGTTTCATTTTCTTGGCCATTTTGAGCCCTGTAAGTGTTGGCAACACAAGGGCAGACAACTAAGAGGGAGGGGGTGAATCAGTTGTCACAAAATTTCAAACTTATTAAAATTATTAAATTTTATTCTTAGATATGATTAATAATAGTGAAAGAATGAATCTAAAACACATCAATAATACACATGACACAAATATTTTTGTGTGGAAACCCTGTTAGGGGAAAAACCACGGTGGAGGTTAATCCACAGGTTATACCTTGTTAAAAGTATAAGAAGAATAAATGAGGAATCCACATGAATTCAGGCACACTACCTAGAGCTCACTACTCAAAGGAAGAATCATTGTATTACATAAAACATTCAGATTAAATTCATCTGAAGAATTTGAACTGAGAAAGTAGCATCTGCTAATGCTTGAGTACATTTTTGATTAAGCACATAAACACTTCTTCACTATCTTTCACTCTTCTTCACACTTTGCTCTTCCTTGGAATGATCTAAACATTTTTCACACATAGAACTCACACACTTCGCATCACACACACTTCACATGCATCTCAAATGAAGAAACAATCACTTATATATATTTGCAACAAGAAATTATATTGCTTCATGTTAGCTTCAACAAAATAATAGAATGAATGCAAACCGTCGGACCAAAACAATAAAGATTATCAATACACATCAACCAAGGTCGGCCACAACATAGTAGAGATCCAAAACAATGTTCTCAAACACAAAACACCTTCAAAGATTCTTCCTCGAAGATCCACAACATGCTTTAAACACCTTGTCGGCCATGAACATGGAAAACATGAACATGCAAGAGAAAATATTGGATCATGAGTATAATGATCAATGCAGATGTGCAACATAGATAGAATATCATCTAGAAACATCCACAAACACCATAGTAACATACACAACAACTCAGATTACCAAAATCACATTATCTTCTTCCATGAACACCATTTGTAGTAACAAAATAGTTGTCAGAACACAAAAAATTATAACTTGCTCAAATATTCATGCACACATCTGAAAATTTCAGAGTAGAAACTAGAGAGGCTTGAAAACAAACCCTTTAATCCACAACATCTAGTTATCAACACACTGAACTTCCTACCATACCGAGCTTCACTGCTCCATAGACAACTTATACATATTTTATTACAATTTTCTCAATATGCTTGACATATATAGTCTTAAAGACGTTAATGCTAATAGTTTTGACACCAAAGAAAACCACATATCAGCAATACAACAACAACATCCAACAATATCCCCTTTGGCATTGATGGAAACACATGATGTGAAAAACACACTGTCAACGTAATTGACTCTTCTTCTGACAATCTCCCCTTTACACGTTGCTCTTCTCACACTGTTCTTCTCCCCCTTACTTTTGGCTCTTCCATAGTTTTTCACATTAATATTCTCCCCCTTTGACATCAATGGAAAAGGTACACATGCTCTGAACCACATATCTGAATCATCTGACTACTCCCCCTAAGTAGCAGCCACCATAACATCAATTTGGATCAAGATATGACTATGAATGCACAAAATGATGTAAATACTATGCATCTTAGTTCTGATTAGGAGGGGTAATAACCCCTAACTTCCCTCTGAGATAATCAAAATTATATTTAGGAAAAGGCTTAGTAAAGATGTCTACAATTTGTTCCTTAGTAGGCACATACTCCAGTCCGACTTCCTTATCACTCACTTTGTCTCTCAAAAAGTGGTACTTGATAGATATATTCTTGGGCTTTGAATGCAACACTGGATTCTTAGAAATGTTTATAGCACTTGAGTTATCATAGAATATGGAAATAGGTTCACCATACAAAACTCTGATATCTTTCAACATCTGTTTGATCCACAATACTTGAGTACAATCGTTAGCAACAACAATATATTTTTCCTCTGCAGTAGACAAGGAAACACCATTCTACTTTTTACTTAACCATGAAATCAGTTTCTTTCCCAAGAAAAATGTGCCATGACTAGTAATTTTCTTGTCATTCACATCTCCTACCCAATCAACATCAGTAAAGGCACTTAAATTAAGATCATCATCTTTAGGATACCATAGGCCAAAATCAACTATTCCCTTCAAGTATCTGAAAATTCTCTTCATGGCAGTCACATGAGATACCTTAGGATTGAATTGAAATCTAGCAACAATGCATACAACATTCATGATATTAGGTCTAGTTTGAGTCAAATAAAGAAATCCACCAATCATTGATTTGTATCTAGTTTTATTTTCCTTCGAAGAATCATCATCTTAGTGTCAACTTACATCTAGTCACCATGGGTGTACTGACTGGATTTGAATCCTCCATACCAAACTTCTTTAGCAGTTCTCTCACATACTTGGACTGAGATATACAGATTCCTTTATCCTTAGTAATTTTCAATCCCAAAAATAATTTCAACTCTCCAATCATTGACATCTCAAACTCATTTTGCATCTCATTAGAAAAATTCATGCATAAACCATCATCTCCTCCAAAAATGATATCATCAACAAAGACTTCCACAAAAAAATATTTATCATCATCAATCTTGAAATATATATTACTATCAACAATACCTTTGTTAAATCCAAGCTTCAACAAATACTTATCCAATATCGCATACAAATCTCTAGGGGCTTGCTTGAGTCCATAAAATTCTTTGTTCAACCAAAAAATCATATCTCCCTGATCAGTCAATTGAAATCCATCAAGTTGCTCAATATACACCTCTTCCTCTAATTCACCATTTAGAAATGCTGACTTGACATCCATCTGATAAAATTTCTAGTTTTTGTAGGCAACATAAGCAAGAAACAGTCTCACAAATTCTCTCCAATGGATATGAGGGACATTTCCTTCCAACATCATAGTTCTAGCAGCATCTTGAACTATCCTATTCTTCCTTTCCACAACTCCATTTTGTTGAGGGGTCTGCGATGCAGATAATTATCTCTTTATCCCATGGTCTTCATAAAAATAATTAAACTCATTGGAATTAAATTCACCACCTCTATTTTGATATCAGACACTTAATATTCAAACCTGTCTCTGTCTCAACCATAGCCTTAAAGATCTTGAAATTTTCTAGTGCTTCAGATTTCTACCTTAAGAAATTAACCCACATAATCCTAGAGTAAGCATGAATAAGCAACATGAAGTAACTATATTCTTGTAGACTTCTGATTCTAGAAAGACCACACAAGTCAGTATACACAAGCTCCAATAATTTATTTGAACAATTTTGTTTGCTCTGAAATGAAATTCTAGTTTGTTTTCCTAATTGAAATTACTTGCATATGGTATTAGTAGGCTTCACCAACTTAGGCAAATCTCTCACAGCCTATGAGGAACTTATCTTGATAATTTTGTCAAAGTTTACATGACACATTCTTCTATGCCATAACCAAATTTCATCAACTTGAGCAATTAGACAACTTTTACTAGAAACATTCAGATGAAAGATGTTACCTTTTGTTTTAGTACCTGAAGCAATCACATTTCCATAACTTCCTAGTATGCTACACTTTCCATCTTTGAATTGAAGATTATATCCCTTATCAACCATTTGTCCAACACTCAAAAGATTATGCTTCAAACCTTCAACATAAAGAACATCATCAGTATTATGCTTACCATCAAAAGAAATACATCCTCTACCATGAATTATACCACCATTGTTATCACCAAATATTACAACACCACCATCATACTTCTCCAGGCTTACAAATTTTCTTTTATCACCTGTCATGTGATGTGAACATCCACTATCAATTACCCATTCATCTTTTTCTTCAACTCGAGCAGCTAGAGCTTTCTCCACATTTGTACAACTAACAGATTCAATAGACACAAAATTATTTTCTTTGATATCAATAAATAAAAACTCATCTTCACTTGCATTCCCTTTGTCAGATTCATCATTTGTCACACCTTCATCAACAACATAGTAACACTTCTTTTGATATTTAGGCTTGTAAGGTCTTAGCTAAGGAACTCTTTCTAAACACCTTGATGCAAAATGACCTATCTTTTTGCAAGAAAAATATTTAATAGGAAAATTTCCTTTATAATTACCTTCTCCTTTGGCTTCCCTTTTGACAATAAGTGCTTCAAGCTCATTCATTTATCTTTCTTCTTTTCTTAATTTGTCTCATTTATTTCTCATATCTGAATACCTTTCTAGAAGAACTTTCACCTAGATCATATATATTTGCTTGTCTCTTCTGGAAGTAGTAGCTTTAAATGAAGATTTTGTCTTTGGAGGGGCATCACTGAATTCAATCAACTCAAAAGTAGTAATTTTTCCAACCAACATATATCTAGTTATATTTGTCACAGTTTGGAGCTCCTCAATGGTTGTAGCTTTAATTTTTTATGCATCAGGCAAGGATCTAAGCACTTTATCAACTATCTTTGATTCATCCACCTATCCACTAGCACATCTATTGCATGTAATGTTCCAGTAGGATTCACCAATGCATCTCATATGACACTCCATTCGAATCTTCCATAGAGAATACTTTGTTTCATCAAATCTTAGACTATCCTTCTTGTATGTCACCATCCCGAATCACCTCAATTTGTTAAAATTCTTCTAAGGAACCTGCTCTGATACCAAATGTTGCAAACACAAGGGTAGACAGCTAAGAGGGGGGGTGAATCAGTTGTCACAAAATTTAAAACTTATTAAACTTATTAACCTTTATTCTTAGATCTGATTAATAAAAATTAAATAATGAATCAACAACACATCAGTAATACACATGACACAGATTTTTGTGTGGAAACCCTTTTAGGGGAAAAACCATGGTGGAGGTTAATTCACAAGTTATACCTTGTTAAAAGTATAAGAAGAATAAATGAGGAATGCACATGCATTCGGGCACACTACCTAGAGCTCACTGCTCAAAGGAAGACTCATTGTCTTAAAAAAAACATTCAGATTAAATCCATCTAAAGAATTTGAACTGAGAAATTAGCGCCTGCTAATGCTTGAGTACAGTTTTGGTTAAGCACATGAAAACTTCTTCACTATCTTTCACGCTTCTTCACACTCTGCTCTACCTTCGAATGATCTGAACCTTTTTCACACATAACACTCACACACTTCGTATCACACACACTTCACATGTATCTCAAATGAAGAAAAAATCACTTATATATATCTACAACAAGAAATTATATTGCTTCGTGCTGGATTCAACAAAATAATAGAATGAATACAAATTGTCAGCCCAAAACAATAAAGATTATCAATGTGCATCAACCAAGGTCATACACAACATAGTAGAGATCCAAAACAATGTTCTCTAACACAAAACACCTTCAAAGATTCTTCCTCGAATATCTAAAACATGCTTGAAACGCCTTGTCGGCCATGAACATGAAAAACATGAACACGCAAGAGAAAATATTGGATCGTGAGCACAATGATCAATGCGGATGTGCATCAAAAATAGAATATGATCTAGAAACTTCCAAAAACACCACAGTAACATACACAACAACTCAGATTACCAGAATCACATTATCTTCTTCCATGAACACCATTTGCAGTAGCAGAATAGCTGTCAGAACACAAAAACTTATAACTTGCTCAAATCTTCATGTGTTAAAACTAGATAGGATTTAAAACAAACCCTTTAATCCACAACATCTAGTTATCAACATACTAAACTTCCTACCATACTGAGCTTCATTGCTTCACAGACAACGTGCAACATATTTTATTAAAATTTTCTCAATATCCTCGACATATACATTCTTAAAGACATTAATGCTAATAGTGTTGACATCAATGATAACCACATATCAGAAATACAACCACAACATCCAACAATAAGAGTCTGAAAGATCTGATTTTTTGCATTGTAATTGCACTAATTATAAAGTGTCGGCATTGTAATTTATGGGGGGGTCATTTCAAAAACTAGTGAAAAGGGGGGTGTGTCTAGTGTTATTTTTCACACTTTTTTCTTCTGCTTTGCAATCTTCTTTTATGCACTCATGGATGCATCCACACTTCCAATTTTAACTCCATATAACTATTTTGAATGGAAATCTAAGATGATAATATATCTGAAAAGACATGGATATCATCGTGAAACAATGAGACTTGAAACTGAACCAAAGGATGATGCAGAAAAGATTAAGTGGTATAATGAATGTGACAAAGCCTTTGGTACTATGTGCATGTTAGTCTCTCTTTACCTCATTTTTCATATTGATTCTGCTAAATCACCAAATAATGTGTGGACTAAATTGGAAAGCCTCTTTGGTAAGAAAGATGAGTTAAGGGGTCATCAATTGGAGAATGAACTCATAGGGTTAAGTCCTTCAAATTTTTACACCATACAAGACTTCTTCACAAAATTGAAGGCCATTAGATTATAGTCAGAATAGTGTGGAATCAAGAATAATGATAAGCAATTGATCTTGAGTACTCTTTCTAATCTTGGTCCTAACTATTATGTATTTGTTTCTACTTTCTATGCTACAAAATGTGCCCTAGGTTTTGTTAATTATATCATATTGGTTAATTAATTAAGTCACTTATTCCTTTACTTGCTTAAGCTAAACTTAGGCTCATTAATAATTGATTAATTATTAAGTGTGAACACTAGGGTTTCCGTTTAGGTCAACATTATGGTTGCATACATTGCTTTTATAAAGCAATTCTCTCATTTTTATTTCTTAATTCTGAATATATCAATTTGCACATCTTCATGCAAAGCTCTTGATTTTTATTATTTTTCTCTTTTGTGGAAGGCTTTTTGGTTTGCATGTCTGATCTTGGTTTCTAACATGCTATTAGAGCCTTGACATGCAACCCTTTCTCAGATTTTGGAGAAAATCATTGCAGAGTTCGTTCGGGGTTCCTCGAGGGTATCATGCCTTGAGTTCATCTATGTGGCATTTTGGATCAAATCGGGCTTCACCATTGGATTTAGAGCATTGGAAAAAGTCAGGATTGACTTTTATTTTTCAGATTTTGGTCATCGCTTGCTAGATCTGTGAGGGTTTCAAGTTTGGTGTTTTTTTGGAAGCTCTGGAGGTAGCCTATTTTTCGGAGCATCTTGGAGCAAAACAGACACCACCATCGCGTTCGCAGTGCCCCAAAACCCTAAGATCACCCTTTGTTTCATTGATTTTAGAGCACTTGATCTAGAAGGAAATTTTTTTCTGCCATGGAGGCCATACAACCTCCCCAACACCCTCCCTAAGGCACTATTTTCGAAAAAAATGCAAAAAAAATTGCATGTTTTTTTTTTTGCATTTCCAGAAGAAATGGGTGCGTCGCCATTGCACCACCAGCGGTGCCACTCTAATCCATCGCCCGCCTCCTTAGCCCCCGTGGCCGCTCTGCAGCTCCGCCTTAGTCTTATGGGGGGTCGGGAGCTCTACGCCCGACTCTCAGCCAACTCCAGCTCCCACTCAGGTCACATGGGTGACCATAGCCCATAAATTTTTTTGCAGGGGACCATTTTTTTGCGGCAATGGCCAGATGGTCGTCAATTTTATGCTCATGAACCGCTAACGTCGGCATCCGTACGGCCCCTCTTTGCCCCCTTCCTAACCCTAGTTTGCCCGAAAGGAGCAGTTGTTTTTAATTTTTGGCATAACTTGGGCATACAATATCAAAATTGAGCAAACAAGATATTGTCGAAAAGTTGGTTCTGAGCACTTTCTTGTGATGCAGTTTATTTTTCAATATTTTTCTATTTAGATGCATTTATTTCTGATTGAAGTCAAATGTTTATTTATCGCTTTCGAACTCATAACTTTTTGCCACGATCTCCGATTTTCACTATCTTTGCGGAATTGGAAAGGTATTGAAGAGCTCTACGTTGTTGTCCATGCATTGTTTTATGTATCTATCCCAGGTTTATCATTATTCCAGATTTGGCCCGATGGATGTTTGGGAGATTACTTGGATATTTTGGCAGTTGGGAGGGTGCAACTTGAATCTTTGCACTTCATTTCAGTATCACATCATTCAATAATCTATTACTACGTCATAGATTCCAGGGTTGTTCCCGATTGGCATTTTCGCGTGTTCCGTGGCATCGGGTTTGTTGTTGCATTATTATGATCGAGATGGTTTCTTGTAAATAGAAGTATCTTTCCTCGCTTGCTGGATTTCGGTTCCAGTGTTACTCCATAGTGTTCTTCGAGTGCTTCTTTGCAACATTTCATCTCATTGTAGGGGGTTTTGTCCCACTAGGTTTTTCTTCTCTACCTCATTCTTGTATTCATGCCTAGTTGTTGGGACCCATCTTTGCTCTCATGCATCTTTTTTCTAGTGTTTTAGCTACTTCCTAAGTTCATCTTAAGGGGGGGTGTTAGAGTAATAAGTTATTACTCTTAATTAATTATATCATATTGGTTAATTAATTAAGTCACTTATTCCTTTAGTTTCTTAAGCTAAACTTAGGCACATTAATAATTGATTAATTATTAAGTGCGCACACTAGGGTTTCCTTTTAGGTCAACATTAGGGTTGCATACATTACTTTCACATTGCTTTTATAAAGCAATTCTCTCATTGTAATTTATAAATTTTGAATATATCAATTTGCACATCTTCATGCAACACTCTTGCTTTTTATTGTTTTTCTCTTTTGTGGAAGGCCTTTTGGTTTGCATGTCTAATCTTGGTTTCTAACAGGTTCAACCTACAAAATGCCTTCTCTCGATGAAATTTTTGTAGAGCTCGCTAGGGAGTAGGACAAATTGGTTCTAATGGGTACAATTATACCCTCTAAGTCACATGCCTTGGTTGTTAATCAAGGCACAAAAGAACAAAAAGGGTCTAATAAGCAAGATAAGAAACAAAATAAATAAGGAGAGAAGAAGAAATATCATACATATGCTACTTCAAAAGTGGATAATCAGACCTCTTCATCAAAAGGCGATCAACCTAAGAAGGAGAAGGTCAAGTTTTCTTACTGTAAGAGACCTGGCCATGATGAACATAAATGTTTAAAGAAACAAATTGACCACCTTTCACATCTTCTAGAAAAGAAAAATATCAAAGTGTTTGATTCAGCTAAACAAAGTTCATCAAAAGGTTCTTCTAAGGACACAGACAAAAGTAAGGGGAAAGGAAAGGGCAAGGCCCTAGTTGTTGTTGCTTCACAACTAGAGTCTTGGATCATTGAATCAGGTGCTTCACACCACATGGCCTCATCAGAGGATGAGTTTTCCTCTTTGGAGCCATGTTATATGCCTACCATATTAATGGATGATGACACTCCTATTGAATTGCATGGGAGAGGGTATTTTGATGTGGGTGAAGGGATATTTTGAGGACGTTCTTTATGTTTGATATTTTTCAACCAATCTCCTATTTGTTTATTAGATCACTCACATTGGTTCTAGCAAGTGAGTTGAGTTCACTCTAGATATAGTGGTAATCATTGAAATACATAATGGGTCTACAATTGTTGTGGGAAAAGAAGATCATCAGTCTATACTATATCAATTTTCTCACTTTGAATCTCCTTCGATAGCCTTACTCGCTCATGCAAATGAGGTGAGTTGTTTTTGGCATCAATGGTTTGGCCACTTGAACTATCGTTACTTGAAACAAATCAGTCAACAGGATATGGTTATAGGGTTGCCTTCTATTTGATTTTTGATGGTGTTTTCCAAGGATGCATTCTTGGTAAGCATGCCGAGGAGAAATATGATAAAGGCAAAGCATGGAGGGCTACACAACTATTGGATTTGGTACACAGTGACTTGGCAGGACCATTTCCACAACCATCTTTCAACAGGGCTAAAGATGTCTTGACATTTATTGATGACCTTTTCAAATACACTTGGGTTTACTTTCTCAAACAAAAGTTTGAGGTCTTTAAGCATTTTCAGGATTTCAAAGCTTTTGCAGAGAAACAATCTAGGAATTTCATCAAGATTTTGGGTACAGATAATGGGGGTGAATATGTTAATCATCAATTTGAATAGTTTTGTGCTTCAGAAGGTATGAACATGCAACACACAGTTCCATACAATCTTCAACAAAATGGTATTGTTGAATGCAAGAATAGGTCCTTAAAAGAGATATAAAATTGTATGATTCACTCCAAATATTTGGCACCTCAATACTGGGTAGAAACCATCAACTATGTGTGTTACATCCATAACAAATTTCTTCACAAATTTTTTAAGTGGGTAACTCCTTTTCAAGCTTGTACTGGTTAAAAACCCACAGTTAAGCACTTTCAAGTGTTTGGTTGTCTTGCATGGGCCCATATTCTAGCAAAGAAACACAAGGCTATGGATCCATAGAGAAAGCCTTGCATATTTGTTGGGTATCTAGGTGATGTCAAAGGCTATAGGCTTCTCCATCCTACCACTCATGAGTAGTTCATTGAGAGGAATGTTTATTTTGAGGAGAGCCCTTTGAGTTCTTCTCTTACGACTTCTCCTTCTAGTATCAGATTGGAGCTCGTGCATCATGATGACATTTCTTTAGAGGATCTTAATCCTCCTAATCTTGATGAGGATTCTTCTTCCTCCACTTCATATGGTGACAATGATGATGTGGATTCACATTATTCTCGTAGTCATCATTTAGAGCTTGATGATTCTCTTCCAAACTCTCCAGCCCCTGCACCTATTTGGGCTCATCAGACTTGGAATCAATGGGTGATTGGGTTGGTGATCCATAAAATACTAGAAGAACCAGGTCACAGTTTCACTAGGATCCTCATCTCTTTGTTGCTTCAGCTTTTGATCCACAATCTTTTCAAGAAGCTTCAGGTATTCTCGAGTGGGATTCTACAATGCAAGAAGAGTTCAATTCCTTAGAGAGGAATCACACATGGGATCTAGTCCCTCTTCCTAAATGAAGGAAACGTGTTATATGCAAGTGGATCTATCGGACAAAATTTGTTGCAAATGGGTTGGTTGATAAGCATAAGGTTCGCTTGGTTGCAAAAGGATTCTCCCAGGTTCTTGGGATTGACTACTTTGAGACTTTTGCACCAGTTTCTAAGATGAATTCAGTCCAACTTGTCCTTGCTATAGCTGCAGCCCATCGTTGGGAAGTTCATCAAATAGATGTGAAGAGTGCCTTTCTTCATGGTGACCTTCAGTAGGAAATCTACATGGAGTAGCCATAGGGGTTCATCTAGGATCCTTCACTTATGTGTCATCTTTAGAAGTCTCTCTACGACCTTAAACAAGCTCCTCAAGCTTGGTATGCCAAGATGGAATCCTTCCTTCTGGCAGTGGGGTTCACTCGATGCCATTCTGATTCGAATGTCTACATTCTACAGCAGGATGATAGTCTCACATTTCTAGTTCTATATGTTGATGGCTTGTTGATCACTGGGAGTCATTCATCCACAATCAAGGCAGTGAAAACTGCTCTACATGATAGATTTTTGATGTCAGACTTAGGTCTTTTGCATTATTTCTTGGGGATTGAGATCATTCAATCATCTTTGGGTATTTTCCTTGGAAAATCCAAATATGCAATTGAAATGCTCTCCAGAATTTGCATGGTTGATTGTAAGCCTGCACTGACTCCATTTCTATCAAGGTTCAAACTTGAGGCTAAGTGTTCTTCACCTTTAATTGATGGCACTTTATACCGACAAATTTTTGGGAGCCTCATTTATCTTATTCATACAAGACCTGACATTTCATATGTTGTGGGCATGGTCTCTCAATTCATGTAGGGGCCACATGAGTTGCATTGGAAAGCAGCTAAATGGATCCTCCACTACATTAAGGGTACTCACAATTATGGGATTCACTATGCAATGGGTGTGGATATTGACTTGGTGGAATATACAGATTCAGATTGGGTAGGTGATTCTCAAGATCGCAAGTCTACTTCTAGGTATTGCTTCTCTCTTGGTTCTGGTCCAGTTTGTTGGTCGAGCAAGAAGCAGTCTTCAATTTCTCTTTCATCTACAAAGGCTGAGTATGAAGGGACAATTATTTCCACCACTGAGGCTATTTGGCTTCAAAATATTCTCACTGAGTTTGGCATTCCATTTAGAAAGCCTACAGTCATATTTTGTGATAATAAGAGTGTTATACAGATCTCAAGGAATCTAGTTCATCACCAGAGGACAAAACACATTGAGATACATGTGCACTACATTCAAGAGCTGATTTAGGAAGGCATCATTGATCTTAAGTATTTTTCTACATTATAGAACATTTCAAACATCTTCACCAAACCCTTCATATAGATAAATTTCCTTCATTTGTGAGCTTTGCTAGGGGTGTGACAGGTGTCTACTTCAAGAGGGGCTTCTTAGTCCTTCTTTCTACTCTCTCTACTTTGGGGGGGGTATTTTCTCTCTCTATTTAGGGGGTTATTCCTCTTATGGGGGGCTTCTTGTTTTGTGGGGGATCTCTATTTGCATGGGTACCTAACATGGCATCATTTGTCGGGACCCATTTTTCACCCACCTAAGCTACACTTAAAGGGGGGTGTTAGTGTAGGTTTTTTAATTTCCTTATGTTAGGGGGTATTTATTTTTCCTACACATTATTATTTAAGCTTGTTGAGGTTTATTAGATGTGGTAATATGAGGAAACATGGAAAAATACAACAACTACATGTGTCACTCTCTCCCCACACATGGGTAGTTGAGTTACACATCCTCTTTTGGCTTGTTGTGCCACCTCTCATAACCACTATTTTGGTTTTACCTGAGTAGTTTATGGGGTAGTTGGGTTTCTCACCCTCTTCTGGATTTATGTGCCACCTCTCTCTTGTCTTCACTTGAGGAGGTTATTCCACATGTCTTTTCATTTACCAAGTAGGTGATAACCTCCCACCTTTTATGGGTAGTAGGATTTAATGCACCTCTTGGATGTATTTGCCCTTATTTTTCTATATATTTAGCACTCTCCTCTCACCTTCACTAGTTCGGCTAGTTTGGTGATTATTTGGTGGAATCACGAGAATATTCTCAAATTCTCTTGATTTGTCTCCATTTTTCTCATTTCATATTTCTCTTCATTTCGCTATTTTGATCTTCAATCATTTGTTGAGTGAATTTGCATGTGAATATGGACCAATTTGTGATAGAAGGGTAGATAAATTAAATCATTGTGTATGCTTATGGAATCAAACAACTAAAAAAGAGAAAATATTCAATGAGAGGAGAGTCTAAGAAGAAAATTCATCATTGGGGTATGATTTTCAAGAGTTTTTGTGCATTCCTATGTTAGATAATTTAGATGATTTTTATCTCCCATTAACTTGAAATTCCTTTCCTATTTTTTATGGAGAAAAATTTCTTGTGTTGGAAGAAATTGAATAGTATTTTTTTGTCAAGAAGAATATGAAATCTCCTAAGCATCCATGAAGCAAAGTGATGATTCAATTGCTTCCATTAAAAAAGAGGGTGGTGACTATGCCAAAAATGGAAAAGAATTGAAATAATTTTCCTCAACCTTCAAATAATTATTCAAATAATTTGCACAAGATTATCTAGAGAAAAATTCATGGCTTCAAGTCCAAAAATTTCTATAAAAAAAAAAGAAAATAGTGAGGTAGTACAATTGGGTGAAGTGCAGTCTCCTCTTTGTAGGGACAATGGAGTTTCAAGTACGAGTGGTGGATCAAATTTGGAGTTGGAATATCCCTTGTCAATCCTAAATATTTACTTACAAGGCCTTAATGAGGCTAACAAGGTCCAATTTTGTAAAGATCCATTAGTAGGTGAAAAGGTTCTACAAGATTTACTTCCAAAGATAGATGTTTTTCTACAATATGTTCATTTTGAATATGACCTAGTGTTTGAAGAGGAAATATAATCATAAGATAAAATTCTTATTGCTTTTGTTCCTAAAAATGAGGGATTGTGAAATTCATTGCCCAAGGATATGTTTCTTTAGCATAAATACTTCAATAATGATTTATTGCTTGAAAATTCAGACCTAGATGAGATGTCTAATGAAGATTCAATGATGGAAATAATAACGAAGTGTTTCAAGATCAAGGTGAATTGCTAATACTAATTGTGGAATTAGAGAGTAAAGGATAAAGTATAGATGTATTTCTCCAGCATCTTTAGTCTTTCTTGAAGAATGATCCTTTAATCTAGTTTAAGTTTATATCCTAAAGTAATGTACATAGAGGATAAAAATAGACATGTAACAATAATATTTCAAATATATGTATTGTAGTCATAATAACTTGCTAGATATCTTGAAAATGAGGCACAATAATGCCAGTTGCTCAAAATATTTTTTATTGTGTAATGAGATCATCCAAAATTGATGCACATTACTCAACTTGTGCTAATTTTTTCTTCATGATCATTCTACCCATATGAACCTTGGACCATCTTGAAAATTATATAAAATCTTTTAGGACATAAGCTACCATGGTTAGAACCCCAACTAAAATGAAGGGGTTGTTACTTTTCCCAACCAACTAATAATTTTGTCTATACAATATGGTTTTTGTACAAAAAAATATGAAATCAAAATACAAACTAAAACCTTATTTCGTACCTAAATTTACCTTAGTTAGAGAAATAAACCATAAAACACAAATATATCTTACCATACAATTCATATTACACCAAAAGTGTTGTGCTTGAAAGATTATTGTTTAAAGGAATGTGGTTGCTCACAATAACAACATGAAAGTGCATTCCTAAAGTTGGTTCCCTTGGAAATGGTTTAGAAATGGTAGATTTATATATTTTAGATTGGATTGATCAACAATTAGGATCGAAGGAGAGATCAACAACTGGGATTAATTTAGTTAAGTAGTTGTGACATGGAGGGTATATATAAAAAAGATGATTTTTAATTGTTTTATAGATTTTAGGTGCTGGTTATTTGGTTATGAGATGCATGGTGTAGATAAAAATGAATTTTTAATTGTTTTATGGATTTTTAGATGTAAAAGGTGAGATTTAATAAATAAATTTATGTGAGATAAAAATGAGAATAACTAATAAATAAATTTATATCTATTTATTCGACTTTAGGGAAATGGATAAGGACTTTAGAAAAATGGGTAAAAATAGTGAAATAATTAAATAGATTTAATAATTCATTCAATTAATAAAAAATGAATATGTATTAGGTGATGTAAAGACATGAGTATTTTTAGGTGCCTACAATGTTTATAGGAAAAAAAGTAGTAGTGTTTATTGTGTTCATCATGTTGTTATGTTTCCCCATTTCATGTGATGTGTTTAATAATAATTATATTTTAAGTTAGGTATTAGAATAGGCTTGATCTATCTCCCATATAATACACTAGAAATATGCTTTGCTATGGATTTTGAATTTCTCCTATGGTCCAAGTTTGTCCCATGGTCCCCTGAAAATGCCATTGTTGGTACCCCTATGAAAAATTTCCTAAAATCATGGTGGTAGCCTTAGATCAAGTCATTCTTGTCATGTTATTAATTTGAGCTAAATTATTTTCCAATTAAGCTGCAAATATGTCCAATCAAGTCTAGTTTTTTAATTAAAAACTCCTAAAAACTGTTTGAGGTTACACTATGCAAATTGAAAGGTAAAATTCCTGACTAATGGAGGAATAAATGGTGATAAGGAAGAGAAGAAAATGACAAAGGCTTCGACCTAAAATTATCAAATATTGAAAAATAGTCAAATATTATTATAGGACTCCATTCAAGTGACACATCGACATAAGATAAAGTAGGGACAAGTCTTACTATTGGTGGGAAATTTGAATGAAAATATTATAGGGAAATAACACCTAAGGTGGATACCTCATCTAAAATTATTCCAAGGGTCAAAAGGTGGAAAAGAGAAGTGAAAGTTCCATCAGTACAAAGGGGTTAAGTGAATATTAAGACATAATACAAAATTTCCTTAGAAATTCCAATCTAAAAATTTGACAAAAGTGATAGAGGTGTTACAAAAGTGTGCCAAGGAGGAAATGTATCACAAAATTAAGTGAAACTTACACTTTAATGATGGAAATTATTGGGTAAAGCTTTGATCAAGGTGGAAAGTCTAGTAAGAAAACACAACCAAGCATGTGAGTAAAGGAGATACCTTTAAGTGTTTGTGCAATTAGAAAATAGAAACTTATAGTGGCAAGTTAAGAGTAAAATCGTGATGGTGGAGAAGCAATGCCATAAGAAAAGTATGCCCAACATTTTAAGTGAAAAAAGTTACGTTTCACACATTTTAGGTGGCTACTCCAATAGAACATCATGACAAAATATGGTAGAAATGTTAATATGGATGTAAGTTAAATAAATTAAATAGTGATGCAGGGGCATCAATACTTCCATCGATACTTCCAATTTTAGTTTGCAATTTTCAGTTTTGTTTTTGTTTCTTTGGCTAGTTGGGTGTCGGTTCCAGTTTCTTTGTTTGTTTGTTTTTTCCTTGTGACATGTGGCATTCTTCACATGGCATCAAGAAAATTACTCCCCTTTTCTCATTGAATAAAAAAGACAAGTCAGTCATGGTAGTTGCAATGAAGAAGGCAAAGAGGTAGAGGGATTCCCATAGTTTGTGAAAAGGGGATTGTCTAAGAAAAGAGGGTGACCCATGGGTTCTTGGTTTGAAAGGAAGCCAATTTTGTAAGCTTGGGAGTGAGAGGCCAAATTCATCTTTGTTGAAGAAATAGGATGAAACTTTAGATAGAAGAGAGAATGTGTTGAAGCTTTTGTGTGGGAAGAATAATTGGGCACAAGGGAAAAAATTGAGAGAAGATTGATCGATTGGTCAGAGAGAGGAGTTGGTTATATTGGAAGTTTTTGCTATCAATGGGTTCATTTGATTGAATTATGTGAACTCAAATTTATTTGTTCCACATGTGTATATGTTTAATGCTTTGTTTCCTTGTTTTGAGATTTTGATATTGTTTTGTTGCATAAGCACATGAACTCTATTTCACTATCATGGGAGTTGGTGAACTTTGAAATTTATGTAACAAATAGTGAAGAATAAAATTGTGGTTTGCTTTAATCATTTTTTACCATGATGTAGCCAGATTAACAACACACCTTCTCTCTATAAACTGTTACATTGGTGTTTGGTAATTGCACATATTCTTGTATTTGAAATATTGCAAACATTTTACAATTAATAGATTGTCATCATATTTTGGTATCAAAGCAGTAAGAAGTTAGGCATTTGGGAAGTGGGAGATATGCCATTGAGGAGAATGAGAAGAGGAGGTGCTCAAGGTGGTGGTTGAAGAGGCCATGAAGAAGGAATTTTGGATATGTTGAAAAAATTGATAGCTAGGATAGATGCCATGAAGTAGACACAACAAAGGGGAGTGGTTGTGGATGATACTAGTGAAATTGAGGAAGAAGATCAACCACAAGCTAAAGATGAAGCTTAAGAAGAACCAAGAGGAGTGGAATAAATATTGATCAGAGTTGTGATGAATGTGGGAGCTAATCCTAGATTTGAAGTTCTTACATAATTGGGAAGCCTGAATGGAGAAGAGCTCATTGACCAGATCAAAGATTTGGACAAATACTTTGAATATGAAGGAGTTGCAGAACAAAGAAAAGTAAAGTTTTCTTGTACAAGGCTTAAAGGTCATGTCACAATGTGGTGTGATTTCATGTAGTTAGAAAGATAAAATAAAAATAAAGAAAAGATCACCTCCTGGGATTGAATGGTTGCCAAATTGAAGATGAAGTTCCTTCTAGTAGATTATCAAACAAATATTTTCAAAAGATTTCAAAATCTTTAGAAAAAGGATATATCAGTCAAAGAATATACGAAAGAGTTCTACAAGTTGGTGATTCAATCAGGCCATAGTGAGGAGGACATGGAAAGGTGGAAAGGTATTTAAATGGATTGAAATATAGTTTGTAGGATGAGTTAAGTCTAGTGTCTTTGAGAACTTTGGAGGAAGCCTATATCATTTGGCCACTAAGGGAGAAGAGAATCTCGTGAGGAAGAAAAATCAATAAGGAAGAAATAGAGGAAGAGGCCCGCAGGTTGGTAGGGGACGAAAAACTCATCAAGATGAAGGGGCTAGTAGTTCTAGATCTAATCAGGAAAGAGGAGGCTATAAAAAAAAGGAGGGAGATATTTTGGGAGAGGTGGTTATCAAGGGAGAGGAATAAGTTTTTCTACTAAATGCTTCAAATGCAATCAATATGTTGGTCATAAGAATTGGGACTTTCTGGAGATCACAAGAGAAGGTCACTCAAGGTTAGAAAGGAGCACTCAAATCATGCAAGAAGAGAAAGAAAGTGTGGGATCACCTTCTCATCACATTGAGGAACCTAAGACTAGAGAGTCTTTTCTATTCAAAATAGTGTTGTTGAAGACACCAAAGGAGAGTAAAGAGAAAAAATGAAGAAGAGGCTTATTCAAGACAAAGTGCAAGGAAAAAGGTAAGTGCTGAAAATTAATTATTTGTAGTGGTAGTAAAAATAATTTAGTGGTTCTAGAAATGGTGGAAAATTTACATCTTATGAGAACTAAACATCCTACACCATATAAAGTTTCTTGGCTTTAGAAAGGGCATCAATTGTTGGTAGATGATTAGGCCTTATAAGTAGAATTTCAGATTGGAAATTATAGGGATAGTATGATTTGTGATATCACACCTATGGATGTGTGCCATGTATTTCTTGGTAGACCTTGACAATTTGATTGGAAAGTTGTACATGATTGAAGGATTAACACTACCTTTGAGAAGGATGGAATCAAACATTATTTGTTGCCTATGCATGAGAAAGAAGAGGACAATAATAGTAGTAGTAGAAACAAGACAAAGTTGGTGAGTGGAAAATATTTCTTGCATATCATGAAGAAGGAAGAAAGGGGAATTGCTTTGGTGCTCAAACCAAAGGAGTTGCTCACCTCTACACAATTGGAAGAATTGCCTAGGGAGGTAGAATATATCTTGGAGGAACATAAGGATATCGTTGTAGTTAATATTCCTAATGAGTTGCCTCCTATGTGTATATTAGTTATCACATGGATTTGATTCCAGGGGATAGCCTTCCAAACACGGTTGCATACAGATTGAATCCCCAAGAGAATGATGAGATTAGAAGGAAAGTTGAGGAATTACTTCAGAAAGGGTTACTAAGAGAGAGTATTAGTCCTTGTGTAGTTCCTACAATATTGGTGCCAAAGAAGGGAAATGAATGGAGAATGTGTAGACTTGAGGGCTATTAATAAGATAATTATCAGATACAAGTTTGCAATTCCAAAATAAAGGATTTGATGGATTGTCTAGTTGGTGCTAAGTATTTTTTGAAGATAGATATGAAAAGTGGTTATCATCAGATTTAGATCAAACCTGGAGATGAGTGGAAAATAACATTTAAAATGAATGATGGACTCTATGAATGGCTGGTTATGCCCTTTAGGCTCACAATTGTACCCAATACTTTTATGAGGCTCACGAATAGTCTTAAAACCATTTCTAGGGAAGTTTTTTATTGTGTATCTTGATGAAATCTTGATGTTTACAAGTCTAAAGAAGAGAATCCAAAACATTTGAGGATGGTGATGACGAGGCTGCATGAAGAGAAGTTGCAGATTAATCTAAAAAAGTGTGTGTTTATGCAAACTGAATTGATTTATTTGGGTTTTGTGGTATCCATTGAAAGGCTGAAAATGGATAAGGATAAGGCACAAGCTACTATTGATTGGTCAACACCAAGGAGTGCACTTGAGGTAAGGAGTTTTCATGGGCTTGCTAGCTTTTACAAGAAGTTTATTAGAAATTTCAGTCATGTAGTTGCTACTATACTTGAAACAATTAAGGGGTCTAAAAGGCAGTTTATATGGACTCGAGGTTGAAAAGAGTTTTAAGTTCTGAGCAACCTATTCTTGCATTTCTTGATTTTAGTAAAGTATTTCAAGTTAAATGTGATGCCAATAGATTGATAATAGGATTTGTTCTTATCTAGGAGGGTAAACCAATGGTTTATTTTAGTGAGAAATTAAATGAAGCTAAAAAAAAATATTCTACCTATTAACTTAAATTTTATGCATTGGTTCAATCATTGAAGAAGTGGAGGCATTACTCAAGCTTCCTACGGATTTTTTTGTTAACACTGATAACCATGCATTACAGTTTATTAATAGTCATCATAAATTATAGGCATGCAAAGTGGGTAGAGTATCTTCAAAGTTATAATTTTGTCTTGAAGTATAAGAGTGGGCAAACAAATAAGGTTGTTGATGCCTTAAGTAGAAGAATTTTATTGTTGCATGAAATTTGAGCTAATAGTGTTGGTTTTGATAGTTTGAAGGATTTGTATACAGATGATGAAAATTTCAAAGATGTTTATGAAGCTTGCAACATTCCAATCATAAGAGATAAGGGTCCTTAGATTGATTATATGTTACATGAAGGTTTTCTATGCAAGGGTAGTCAATTGTGCATACCTAGGGGTTCAATGAGGGAGAATCTCTTGAAAGAGAAGCATAGTGGTAGTCTAGGAGGACACTTTGGACAAGATAACACATATTTGCAGTTGAGTACACACTATTACTAGCCAAGAATGAGGGATGATGTCAAGAAATATGTAGAGAGATGTAGAATTTTTTAGCATGCAAAGGGAAGAAGTCAGAATATAGGGTTGTATCAATCATTGTCAGTTCCATCTTGACCATGGGATTCTATAAGTATGTATTTTTTTATGGGTTTTCCTAGGACTCAAAGGGGAAATTATTATGCATTTGTAGTTGTGGATAGGTTCTCTAAAATGGTGTATTTTATCTCATGAAAAAAGGCTAGTGATGCAACCAATATTGCTAATATTTTTTCAAAGAAGTGGTTGGTTTACATGGCATTCCACGGAGTATTGTGTCAAATAAAGATATTAAATTTTTTGGGCACTTTTGGAGAACCCTTTGGAAAAATTTGGGAACACAACTTAGTTTCAGTTTAGCCTATCACCCCCAAAAAGATGCCCAAATCAAGGTGGTGAATAGTATTCTTGTTGATATGTTGAGGTGCCTTGTTGGGAAAACACTTGGTAGCTAGGATATGGCTTTGGCATAGGCCGAGTTTTCTTACAATGATTCTCCAAATTGAAGTATAGGTTTCAGTCCTTTTTATATATTTTATGGCATGCATCTTAGGGGTGTCTTGGAGCTCAAAATTTTTGGTGATATGGAGAAGAGAAGTGCATATGGTGGAGTTTTCTCAAGTAATTCATGACCTTCATGAGGAGGTGAAGTTGAACATTGAAGGAAGCAATCAACAATACAAACATTATGTTGATAAAAAGCGGAGGTAAGTTCATTTTCAAGTGGGTGATCTTGTGTTAGCACATATTAGGAAAGGAATATTTCCTATAGGTGAATACAATAAACTAAAGATGAAAAAAATTGGTTCGTGAAAGATTCTTCAAAAAAATTCAGCAAATTCCTATGATTAGCCTTCCTCCAAGCATGGGGATTTCACCAATCTTCAATGTGGTAGATTTGTATCCATATGATGGTGCTATAGATGAAGAAACAACAACGTTAGAGTTGAAATCCATTGAAGATCAACATGTTACCAAACCTATTCTGCTGGAAATTGAATGCATTTTGGATAAACAATTGTTGAAGAACACTCATGGCATAGAGTATTTCAAGTATTTGGTGAAGTGGTGTGTTCATACTTTGTAGGATGCTTCATGGCTAACTATACCTGATATTGTTGCTTATGGTCTTTCCATTGATGACCTCATGAATGAGAGTTCATGATCTTGTGCTTCCCCTAGGGAGCCTGATGTAGTGGCATCGATACATTCATTGATACTTCCGATTTTGGTTTGCAATTTTCAGTTTTTTTTTGCTCTGGCTAGTTGGGTGTCAGTTTCTTTGTTTATTTTTTTTCCTTGTGACATGTGGCATTCTTCTAGTGGCGTTAAGAAACTTACTCTCCTTTTTTCATTGAAGAAAAAAGATAAGTTAGTTATGGTAGTTGCAATAAAAAATGTAGGGAGACAAAGGGATTCCCATAGTTTGTGAAAAGGGAACTTTCTGAGAAAAGAGGGCGACCCACAAGTTCTTGGTTTGGTAGGAGGATAATTTTGTAAGTTTGGGAGTGAGAGGCCAAATTGATCTTTACTGAAGAAACATGAAGAAACGTTAGATAGAAGAGAGAATGCATTGAATTTATTGCATCGAAAGTGTTGGCCTCCTCTAATGGTTCAATAAATAAGCCCTTAAATCTATAACTTAGAGATTAGATATCTTCACCAAGTTGTTATCTTGCTTATCATGAAGGTTCATTTCATTATCAACCCAAGGACATCAAATTGAAATGGCTCAACACTATCTGTGCACTAAGACTCAATTGCAGTCATCCTTATCCTATAACTAGAGAGAAAATAGTACTCAAAGTGAAATGATTGAAAGGAATTAGCATAAGTATTGAGAATAAATCAACAATTGAACTGAAATGCATGGCATAAATATAAGGCTCATTAAATAGATAGGAAGTTACTCTATCTACCTTAGCTGTAAGAATAGACACATAACGAAGTTCTAATGGTTGTAGGAACAAACAACTATTAAGAATGTAACTAATTGTTGAACAAAAAAGTAACTACTAAACTGAATGGATGGAATTCTCACCAAGTAGGCCCCCTTGAATGAGTCTCCCCAAAACTAAATCAGATGCAAAAAATTAAAGTATCATTTTATTCATTGAAAAAATTGTTACATAGTAACAACAACATGATTGTATTCCTTGAAACTGAAGATGAAAGTACAATATCAGAACATCCTACCCTATGAAGAGGAACATCTTATCATTATTTATAGAACTAAATATTCTAACTAAATCTAACTAACTGGGCAGTTGACTCTAATAGAATAGGAGGACACCATTTATTGAAAGCGTGAAAAAAAGGAAGGAGGTTGTGCATGCAGAATATTTAGTCAAACCGGTCTTGCCTCAATAAGGATCCAACATAACAACACCTCCTAAATATAATCAACTAATAGACATGAACATTTAAATTTATCACTTCCACATGAGCGGAAAGTTTCCAACCATTGACCTCTTCAATTTCCATCTCTTTATGACTCCTTTAGCAACCGGGTAGCTGGCATGATCTTCTTCCACCTTGCAAGATCCATTTATACCTGCATCTTAATCTGAACCTACATTATGACATTAGCATGCACAAGACAATTGTATATCCATAATCACCTTAGAATAACATTCATTCAATCACATGCAAAAGTTAATATAGATATATCACATAGTAGGTTATTACCATAAAA
Organism: Sequoiadendron giganteum; assembly: GCA_007115665.2. Classification (NCBI taxonomy): domain Eukaryota; kingdom Viridiplantae; phylum Streptophyta; class Pinopsida; order Cupressales; family Cupressaceae; genus Sequoiadendron; species Sequoiadendron giganteum. Next base: position 719,172,858 of record CM021103.1, read on the forward strand.
AAATATAGGGATAAGTTTATGTCTAAAGTTCATAACTTTTAGGGAAATAACATAGAAATTATTAGTAACCAGGTGCTAAAACCCCATAGTAACAATAAAAAACTTATGATAAATCCTAACAAAAATGAGTCATTATTTGGACTCATCATCTCCCCTAACCTATTGATCTGCTGGTCCTCTAGTAGAGGGAACTCAATTCCTTTGCCTTACTAAAGCCTTGAAATCACCAATTTGTGTTTGTCCTTGATTACTCCCTGTAGTTTTTGAATTTGGATCCCCATAGAACCCTTACTTGCTTTCCAGTCTGCCCCACCTTGGCCTCTCAACATCTACATTGTACCGATAGGTTCTATGGTCTCGTACTGGCCACAACAAAATAGGTGGTTGAAATATTAATGAGAGATAATATTGTTGCTTTGTTCTCCCAAGATGTATATACCTAATGCTTTTTTTTCACATTGCATAAATTTTTTACATGGAATGGGGTTCAACCTATTTTAACTAATCTGGCAATTCATTCCATCTTTGTGATAAATATCCCAATACTGTCTTTCCTATAGTGGTAGCTACCTATTCATATTCTAGGTATGATTCCTCTCTAGATGGAAAAATCCTCTTTTTGTACTCTGGATTGTAAAGAAGTATGTGCCAAGTGTAGTAGATATTTGTAGGATTTCTTGATTCAACTCTTAGAGATAGGGGGTATGGAGCTCTTTTTCTCTGTATATTTTGAATTGTTTCCCCCATCTGGTTTCATTTTGAATCCATGAAATTAATGCCCTCAAGTGAACATCCCCAATATAAAGCAATGGATTACATTCATGGTCATTTGGATCAACATATTTGTCTAAATACAACTCACACAGTAAATTATTAACTTTAGGAGGAGAGGATTGGTAATCTCAGAAAAATTCTTATGGGGTTTCAATGGAAGATTTTAGACCATAAATTACCCTTGAAAACTTAAAAGTGAGATTACCCTCCCTTAAATTCAATGCATATACCCTTGGGGGATCCTACATTCCATAATTTGTGGTACTAGAGTCACCACATTGTTTACCTTATCTTTTAATGTAGTAATCTCAACATTCTTCTTCTCAAATTTTTCATTTTTCTTATTGATCTCTTCTTGTAGCTTGAGTTTTTCTCTATTCCATTCTTCTTCTTTCTCCTCCATTTATTTCCATAAATCTAGAGCTATTGATTCCCATGAAAAATTAGGAGGTATGTGCTTTCCAACTACGATCTTCCCCTGCATTGGTTCCTGATGTTCAACTTGCTCTGCAACAACACCGACTTCTACCAATCCTATATTTGTTTTCCCTCCAAGAGCTTCCACCTTCTTTCTAGGTTTCCCTCTGAGTCTATGGCTCCTTCTTGGAGGCACAATACTAGAAAAATCGATCAATTTTGATTTCCTTGGAGGACTTTTACTTTTCCCAACGACTGCAAGATGCTCAATTTCTTTAGTTTTTCGCTTCCTAGGGACAAGATTTACCTTTTTTGGTTTTTGCTTCTTAGTCTTCCCTTTGCCATTTTTTTATTTTCTCATTTTTTCTTCCTCCTTTCAAATAACAGCCCTAGTTCAAACTGTGGTTTTAGGGGAAACATCGACATTGGGGTCCAAAGATGAACTATCTTCATCCACGTGCTTAGATTTAGAGGAAATAGTTTCAGTTGCAGGTTCTTTTATTGAAGGTTTTGTGCTAGGAATTTCCCCAAAAGTTGAATCTCTAAGAGTGAATTTAATAACCTCCTCATCCCCACTAACCTTACGAGTTAGGATTCGACCTCTAGGACCCACATTTTCTAATCTAAACTTCTTAATGTTCAAAAATTCATCCCATGACATATTGGAAACATCTTGAAAAGACTTTTCTACCAACAATTTAATCAAACAATGATGGGAAATAGAGTTTTCCCTACCTTTCTATGTCTTAGTAGCCATGATTGTAAGAAGATTTTACAAGAAATTTGGCACATTCATCATCCTACCATAACTCATGTGATTTAAAACCTTGAAATACACAGAATGAAGGAAGGATTAGCAATCCTCACAGGTAATGTATTTGACAATATAAATAACAACTTGCTTCCATATTTCTGGAAAATAAGTCTTTGTGTTCCTTGTTTTTCTATAACAAGTGGAGGATCACTAGGCTCAATGAATTCTTCTCTAGCTGATCTAGCATCCTTAGAATCAGGGTAGGGTTGTCCTTCAGTGGGAAAACCTCACACTTCAACAATCCTTTCTTCGGTGGCTATAACTTTTAATCCATTCACCATTGCCTCACCATTAGAAAATGTTTGTGCAAATTCTAAGGCAATGTTGTTATTGAAACTATTTAGCTTCAGAAAGTAATCTAGCCATCCATAATTCCTGAATTCAGGCTCACATAGTGCATCTTGTAGGATTACCTAGTGAACTGTTGGTTCACTTCTAATTAACTGACCTCCCATTATCTCCCCTCACACTCTAGAAAATGCCTTTGCCGAGACTACTTTCTTGTAATCCTTCAGTCGAAAACCCAATTTCTCTCCCACTTCTTGCAATTCTCACCAATACTAACACCAATGTCGTATGACCTCTCAATTTTTCCTTTTTAGTGGCATTGTGATTCTGACTAAGGTACTAAAGAAGACATAAAGGAGGGGTATTATCAAAGACAATGGTGGCGTCTTAATGTCATATCATGCATGCAAAACATCATTTCAACTCATTATTTCAAATTTACTGCCATGGTGGTGCATGAAATGGCTTAATGACATGTTTGAAATGTAGGTTCACACTTACCCCCCAACCTAAATAAAGGCATGTGTTTGCACAGGCTAGAATGGAAGTATGAAAAAGAATAGGGCATACTAACAGAATTTGCAATGTGAAATATCAATATTAAAGTATAGTAATCAAATGGATGCATGTAAGGTAATTAATATACATTAAGTGTTGTACCTAAAAATTTGGAATGTCTTTTTTGAAAAGTATGGAAGGAAGTACCAGTTATCAAAAAAGTATGGTTGAGTTGTTAAATGAAGTGATGGTGGAGTGATGTGGAAGAGAGAGAGGGGGTGGAGATGAATGGGTGGGTATTTTTATTGATGGATAAATTAATTCCCACAAAAAGTGGAAATTTTTATTATGTTTGCATGTGTACCTTTGACAAGTCAGAAGGTTGAACAGTAGGTCCACTTCCTTCAGCTGCAGGAACTTCAGAGTTATGGTATTGAATGAATTTTTGCATGAACTCTTGTTTTGAGGCAAGCTTATGGTATAACTTGAGACAATGACCATTGACCAAGAGCTTAAACCTAACATGATAAATTGTTGTAAGTTGAACAACACCATTGGGGAAGACCTCTGCAATCTCAAATGGTCCCAACCACCAAGTTTGAAGTTTTCCTGAGTTGTTTTTATACCTAGAATCATAAAGAAGGTCCCAGTCACCTAGTTGGAACTTATTTTCTTTGATGTGTTTATCATGCCATCTAACTCTCTGGTTTCACACTATTTTAGTATGGTGGAGAGCTAATTGTTAGAGTAATTGGTTATTTACTTGATTAATTAAACAGTATTTGTTTAATTAATTAAAGTTCCCTTTATCTCTTTTATGCTTAGGCTAACATTAGGTGCATAATAGTTAATTATTTTATTAATTATTAATGTGCAAGCCTAGGGTTTTTTGACCTATATGTGGTTGAAATCTTTTATGTTGTATCATTATTCTTTTCACACATTGGTGAATACAAAGCTCCACATATTTGAGCATTTTTACTTTTCTCTTTATTGCTTCTCTTTTCTTCTCCTTGTAACAAGTATTCTTCGCTTGCAGAGGTCACTGGACTCCTATGAAGTTGTATTTTCTCAACTTCTACATGGTATCAGAGCTTCAGATCTGCAGCTACTTATTATTCTTTTGAGAATTTTGCATTGGAAGTAGATCTAGGGTTTCAACAATTTTGTAGGGTGATTTTTGGTGGATCCGACATACTACATTTTTTGGGTTCACTTTGAGTCCAAATGGACCTCACCGTTGGATTCGTAGAGTCCAAAAACCCCTAAATCGACTGTTCATTTGTTGATTTTGGCTACAGTTGATCAAGGAGGCAAAACAAATTTGTTCTAAGGTCATACGGCCCCAGGGCACGCCTTCTACAAAAAAAAGTCGAATTTTTTTTGAAAAAATTCAACTTTTAGGGTTTTTTCAACTCACGGCTAGTACAAATCCACGCGCTGCCGATCGGCGTGCGCCTTGCCTGTGCGTCACCCACGTGCCATCTATGTGCCTCTCGCGCTCCACCTCTTGCACGCCATCCCCCTAGTCAGTCATGTGATCAGGGGCCGAAGGATTTAAGCCCTTGAGGGCTGTGTTAAAAAAAAAAAAAAAAAACCCTTTTATGCTCCTTTCACAAAATCGGGCATATCTCGGGCGTTTTAGCTCGGTTTTTCGAATGAAAATAGTCATTGGAAAGCTGATTCTAGCACTGATCTGATGGTGTAGGATTTTTTTCAACATTTTACCTATCCAATTATTATTTTTCCAGTCAAAGTGGGGTCTTTTTTATGCACTTCTGGGGCCATAGAAGGTGCAAACGGACTTCATTTTTCAAAAACGAATAGGTGTTGGAAAGCTCTCAGCATGCTCTATTCAGATATGTGATCTTTTTTCTCAGAATTTTCATCAGGTACATGAGAATTTGTTTTGAAGTATTTATTTCTTATGCATTACTTCCTCTTTCTTAGTTTGTACTAGGGTTTGGGTTTATCTCTTGTGGGGGTTTTTTTTTTCTCGCTTTCTGTCATTTATATCAGAAAACCAGAATACCAAAACTCTCAAAAAAATCAAACCCTTTTATATCTTCTGTCTATTCTGAAAGATCACATAATAATAAAAAACACAAGCAGGTATAGGTGCAGGGTTTCATGGCAGACTCCTCAGTTGAGTTACTCACATCACACAACTATCACACTTGGAAGTCTTGTATGATGAGGCTTCTCAGGTCACGAGGGTTGTGGTCCTGTTTAGATGAGGTTCAACCTCAGTTGCAGTGTCCTTTTGAGATTATGCAGCAAAGGAACAAGATGGATGAAGCTATGGGTTTGCTATCCATGCACATTTCAGACAGTCTTTTGTTTCACCTTGATGTTTTTATCACTCCTTGAGCCATGTGGTTGAAGTTTGAGACACTTTTTGGGGCCATTAATGAGTTATGAGCATTACAGATTGAGGCAGAGATGACTTCACTGTTACCTGAATCATTTCCCACTATTGAGGATTTTTTGAACAAGTTCAAAACTATCTGCACTATTTTACAGTGTTGTGGCAAGAATAAGTCAAACACAAAGTGCATTTACTTGATCCTTTCGAAGTTTCATGGTCCATTTCATATATTTTCTTCTTCCTTCTATTCCACCATGGATGGCCTAGGTACTCATTTTACCATGCCTACCTTTGATGTGTTTTGTGAGCGTTTGTCTCGTGAGAAGTCACACCTTTCTCAGATGGATATGCTCTCAGGATCAAAGAACAAAGCATTGGTTGCTCAATCATCTAAGGAGAAACAAAAGCAAAAACTAAAGCCCAAGAAAGATTTTGTAGGCAGTGAGCATTCCTCCAAACCACCTCCTAAGTCTGATTCCAAACTACCACTTAATCCAAAATAGGGGAAATCTTCGAAGTTTGGTGAGTCTTCCTCCAAGACTAAGCAGAAATTAGGAGACACTTGCAACTTCTATGGCAAGGAAGGACATCTAGTTTCTAGGTGTTGGAAATGATTAGAGGCTTTAGAGGAAGCCATGCAACAACATGACATCTCCTCACCTCAATCATCTTCTCCTTCCACAGGGAAAGGCCATGCTCTCACTACTCGAGCATCGACCTATGGGCCCACTTGGATTTTAGATTCTGGTGATTCTCACCATATGAATCACACTCAGCAGTTGGTCACTTCTCTTGCCTCTTGTGGCACTTCACAGATTGTCATGGGTGACTCTACACAACTTTCAATCTTGGGTTCAGGTTCTATCTCTTTGGATGGGGGCACTCTACAGGATGTTTTGGTTATTCCTGACATCTCGATGAACCTCCTATCCATTTATCAGATTTTCCATACTGGCTTTGGTAAGACAGTTGAGTTCTCACCACATGATGTGGTTATTCGGGACCTCCATGACTCTGATCTGGTTATGGCTACTGGGAGTGTTGATACTGCATCTCATCTTTACAGATTTGATGGATTTGAGCCTTTTGAGGGTACAGGTTGATCTCTTATAGCACATGCAGATTCAGTGAGTAAGCTTTGGCATGAGCGTTTGGGCCATGTTAATTACAGATATCTTCAACAAATGAGTACACAGGCACTTGTTCTTAGTCTTCCACAGATTTCCTACACAAACGGTGTTTGTCATGGTTGTGTGCTTGGAAAGCATCACAGGGATCCATTTTTGAAGGGAAGAGCCACTCGTGCTTTGGCACCCTTGGAGTTGATTCATAGTGACATCATGTCATTTCCCACTCCTTTTTTTGGGGCCAAGTATGTACTCACATTCATTGATGACTTCTCCAGATGCACATGGGTGTACTTTCTTAAGTAAAAGTTTGATGTCTTTGATTCCTTTCGAATCTTCAAGACATTTGTAGAGAAGCTGTTGGGCCTTTCTATTCGGCGGATACGTACAGATAATGGGGGAAGTATGTGAATCGAGCTTTCAGAGATTTTTGCACTGAGCATGGTTTGCAGCATCAGTTTACTATTCCCTTCACCCCTCAACAGAATGGTGTCACTGAGAGAAAGAACATGACTTTACGGGAGATGACAAATTGTATGACTCAATCCAGGTCCATGGATTCATCTTTTTGGGCTGAGGCAGTTAATTGTGCCGACTATATTTAGAATCGGATGCCTCACAAGGTGATTCAACATATGACTCCTGAGGAGGCTTGGTCTCATGACAAGCCTGATGTTTCATCATTTTGAGTATTTGGTAGTGAGTAATGGGAATTTATTCCTGATTCTCAGAGGAGATCCATGGAGCGGAAGAGTTGACCCCTCATTTTTGTCGACTACTGTGAGGATGTTAAGGCATACAAGTTGTTTGATCCTGATTCCAGAGAGGTCCTGTTTCGACAGGATGTCCAGTTTGATGATCGCCTTCCCACAGTGGATACCCTGTCTCCAGTGTCTACTTCACTACCTACTCCTCCCACTGCAGCTCTTCAGGATTATGTTGAGGATGATTTTGATGAGGATGTTGATGATCCCCCATCTCCACCTCCACTTGCTCCACCTTAGATGCCAAAATGGGCTTGCTTTACTGTTGAGGCAGTAGGATCTATGGCAGGTGATCTTTCAGACACTCATCGCACCCCTTCTCATACTGTGGGTTCTAGTCTTTTGAGTCATGCTCTATCAAAGGATCCTCAAAAGTTTTTAGAGGCAACATGTCACCTTGAGTGGGATAGGGCTATGGAGGAGAAGTATTCTTCTTTGATGAGGAACGGTACTTGGGATCTTTGTCCTCTTCCTAAGGGCAGAAAGATGGTTCAATGCAGATGGTTGTATCGCACCAAGTATGTCATTGATGGTTCTATTGATAAGTACAAAGCACATCTTGTTGCGAAGGGATTCTCTGAGGTTGAGGGTATTGATTACTCTGAGATATTTTCCCCTGTTGCCAAGATGAATTCTATTCACTTTGTACTATCACTTGCAGCTTCTAGGGGATGGACCATTTTTCAGATGGATGTGAAGAGGGCTTTCTTGCATGGTGACATACAAGAGGAGATCTATATGGATTAGCCTCAAGGATTTTTGCAGGATGCTTCTTTCATTTGCAGACTTCGGCGTTCTCTATATGGTCTCAAACAAGCTCTTTTTTGCTCTCCACTGGTTTCACACACTGTCATTCTGATCCCACCATCTATATTCAAAATATTGAGGGTGAGATCTTGATTCTTGTGCTATATGTTGATGATCTCCTCATCACAGGTAGCTCATCCTTTATGATTCAACATGCTCAACAAGCTTTGATGGAGCAGTTTGAGATGACAGATCGCGGTCTTCTGCACTATTTTCTTGGTCTTCAGGTGATTCAATCTTCTGATGGGATTTTCATTTACCAGCAGAAGTATGTTTTTGATATGCTTCAGTGCTTTGGCATGCTTGATTGCAAGCCTACCCCCAAACCTTTTTAGTCAGGGGTTGTTTTGACTACTCCTTGCCCCACTCCTTTAGTAGATTCTACACTTTATAGGCAATTGGTTGGCAGTTTGTTGTAATTGACTCACACTCGTCCTGATCTTTCCTTTGCGGTTGGCCTTGTCTCTCGATTCTCCCATGATCCTCATGAGACTCACTGGCAAGCTACCAAATGTATTTTGAGGTACATTTAGGGCACCATTTCTTATGGCATTCACTACACATCAGGGGATCCTCATATTGTTGGCTACACTGACTCAAATTGGGCTGGTGATGTCAATGATCAGAAGTCTACTTCTAGCTTTGTTTTCTGTCTCGGCTCTGGTCCTATCACATGGTCTTACAAAAAGCAGACTGCTCATGCATTATCATCTACAAAGGCTGAGTACTGAGCTGTTGTGCTCACTAGTCAGGAGATTTTATGGCTTCGATAGTTGATGATTGAGTTTGGTTTTCCTCTTGATAGTCCCACTATTCTCTGGTGTGACAATCAGAGTGCTATAGACATTTCTTGCAACCCGGTGGAGCATCAGTAGAAAAAGCACATTGAGCTTCATATGCATTTCATCAGACAGTTGATTTAGGATGGTTCTCTCATCTTGGAGTATATTCCCACTACCAAGCAGGTTGCTGACATCTTCATGAAGCCTTTTGCATCACCACGCTATCTTCAGTTGCGCTCTATACTCGGGGTGAAGGAAGTTTTCCTTGGGGGGTCTTTATGAGGCCTTCCTTCCTTCATGTTTCTTTTATCATGTTCTTCTATCTCTTTTTGGAGAGGAGTTTTTTCCCACTGGGTTTTCTCCTTTTTCTCCGTTTCATAGAGATTTCCTTATACTTGGGTACCTGATCTGGCCTTGTTGTCAAAACCCATTGTTGTTTTCTTTTAGTAGCTTCTTCTAGGTTTTAGCTTCTTCCTAAGTCTAGCTTAAGGGGGGGGGGTGTTAGATTAATTGGTTATTTACTTGATTAATTAAACAATATTTGTTTAATTAATTAAAGTTCCCTTTATCTCTTTTACGCTTAAGCTAACATTAGGTGCATAATAATTAATTATTTTATTAATTATTAATGTGCAAGCCTAGGGTTTTCCTTTTTAGGGTTTTTTGACCTATATGTGGTTGAAATATTTTCTTTTGTATCATTATTCTTTTCACACATTGGTGAATATAGAGCTCCACATCTTTGAGCATTTTTACTTTTCTCTTTGTTACTTCTCTTTGGTTCTCCTTGTAACAGGCATTCTTCGCTTGCAGAGGTCACTAGGCTCCTATGAAGTTGTATTTTCTCAACTTCTACACTAATTTTCTCATCTCATCTAAGGAATTTGGTTGCATAACCCTGTCCTTTTGTGCCTCAAATATATCTATTCCAAGGTCTAGTGTTGTTCAAATATTTTTGTGCTCAAACTCTATAGGCATCATTGTTGTTTTTCCATATAATAGTTCAAAGGGAGTAAAACCAATGGTGGTTTTCCAAGTGGTTCTATAGGCTTGGACAAATTTTGGAAACCTATTTTCCCAATATTTTTTGTGGATTGCTAATATTTTGGTTAGAATAGATTATATTTCCCTATTTGTTACCTCAAACTAGCCATTGGCTTGAGGGTGATAGGGTGTAGATTTCCTATTCCTAACATTATACTCATTCACCAAAGTTGTCACAAGAGTGGATGTGAACTGAGCCAATTGATCTATGACTATTTCTCTAGGAACTCCATAGCATGTGAAGATTTCTGCATAGAGGAATTTTGCAACTTTATTGTCCCTAGCATGTTTCATGGCTTTGACTTCAACCCATTTAGTCACATAATCAGTACAAACCAAGACGTAAGATTTTCCATTTGATGGTGGATCAATTGGACCTACAAAATCAAGTCCCCATTTATCAAATGGTGTGATAACTACTTGAGGGTATAGAGGCATCTCATATGATTTAGTCGGTCATCCCATCCTTCGACACCTATCACATTTCCTCGTGTACTTTCTTGCATCCTTATGAAGTATAGGCTAGTAATACCCTATATTGAGAATCTTCATGGTTGTTCTCTTAGTTGAAAAGTGTCCCCCATAGGGTTCATCATGGAATGCATGTTGTATATCATGAGTTTCATCCTCTTTTATACATCTTCTCATCACATGATTTGGTCCAATATAGAATAAACAACCTGCCATCCATGAGAATGGAATTTTTTTTCAATAAGAACCCTTCATTATTTTGGAGAGAAATGAGGGGGAACTCTTCCTGTAACCAAATAATTGGCTATATCAGTATACCAAGGTGTGTTCAAACTGATGGAGAATGAATGGTCATCAGGAAATGAGTCATCAATTACTTGAGTGTCCTCTGATGTGATCAATCTAGAGAGAAAATCTACCACAACATTTTCCTTACCTGGCTTGTCTATAAAGGTGATATCAAATTCCTAAATTAACATCAACCACCTTGCTAACCTTCATGTAATTAATGGCTTGTACATAAGGTATTTTATTGCTGCATGGTATGTATGGAAAAAGATATGGTATCCTATGATATAATGTCTGAACTTGTTGAGAGCATAAATGAATACCAACATCTCCTTCTCTGTCATTGTGTAGTTAAAATAAACCCCTTGTAGGTTCTTGTTGACAAAATAGATTGTATTCTCTATTTATCCATCTTTTTTTCCTAAGACAACCCCTATAGCATAATCAAATGCATCTATGTGAATATGAAAAGGAAGTTCCCAATTAGGGCCTGGTTTAATGCTGTTTTTAAATAAGAGAATGCTTTATCACAATCCACTATCCATTGGAACTTAACATCTTTAGTTAAAAGATTATAAAGTAGTGCTTCCATCTTAATTAAATCTTTTATGAAGTGCTTATAGTATCCTACATGTCCCAAGAAACTTCTAACATCTTTTTGCTTGACATGAATAGAAATATTGGTAATTACCTCAATTTTGGTCGGGTCCACTTGAATTCCTTTTTGAGAGATATAATGGCCAAGGACCACTCCTTCCTACATCATCATAAAAAATTTCTCACTATTCAAGGATAGATTATGATCCTCACATCTTTACAAAACCTTTCTTAGGTTTTCTAATGCTTCAGAAAAATCAATACCATAAGTAGTGAAATCATCCATGTAGATCTCCTTACAATCATGTGAAATATCTAAGAATATACTAATAACTACTTTTTGGAAGGTTGTATGTGCATTGCATAGACCAAATGAGAGTAATAAATAGGAATAAGTCTCCCAAGGATAGGTGAAAGTTGTCTTTTCTTGATGTTCAGGTGCAATCTGTATCTGATTATAACCACTGAATCCATCTAAGAAGAAAAAATATTGCTTACCTGCAAGTGAGTCCAATACTTGGTCTATAAAAAGAAGGGGAAAGTGATCCTTTTTGGTGGCAGAGTTTAGTTTTATATAGTCAACATAAACTCTCCATTTATCTCCCTTTTTAGGCACAATTACCAAAGGGGACACCCATTGGTTGTTTGAGATAGGGTAGATAAATCCTTCATCCAATAACTTTTGTAGTTCTCCTTTCACAATCTCCATTAATGCGGGGTTGATCATCCTTTGTAATTTCCTTACTGGTGTGCAGTTATCTCTAATGTAGATCCTATGAGTATAGACTTTGGGATCTAATCCTTTCCTATCATGGAAATCTCATGTAAATGCTTGCTGATTCAACTTTAATAGGTTTGTCAAAGACAATTATTTCTCTTGAATAAGCTTGTTATTAATATTCAAATGTTTCACCTCTGAAACTTGTACTTGTGTGATCAACTCAATCATGCTTGTTTCACTAATGCTTGGCATTTTTATTTCATACGATAAAAATGTATGAATAATATCTATTGTTGTAGGAAGTTCAAGTGTAGGAGAAGCTGGCAGAAGTATCTGCAATGGACATGCAGAACTAGATTCATGAGTGGATGGTTCTTCATATATTTCAAAATGGTTATGAATTATATGGGATAATATTTCATCCTCTTCTTGAAGCTGCATAAAAGGAATTATGCCTATCATCATGATTTATGTCACTGAATTGACCTCCTTAGCCTCTTCTCCAACATGTGGCTAGATGGGGTGGTCCATTTCATGGGATGGTTGAGAAGGAGGATAAAGGACAAGATTTTTAGTGCTTCTCCCATCAAAAATAGTCATGTCCCTTAACCGAAATCCAATGTAAGTATCTGTTGTAGCTAACCATGACCTTCCTAGAATAATGGGATACCCTCCTAATGTAGCTTTAAGGGAAAGGATCATTAAGTCTATTGGATATTCCCAAGAGTCTAGAGTAACACCTAGGTCTTCTACTATACCATTTGGTTTGATAGTGGAATTGTCAGCAAGCTGCGGGACAGTAGAAGTAGGTCTCAGATTCATAACATTCAGTTACTACAAGATATCCTTAGTCATCACATTAATAGATTCTCCCAGGTCTATTAGAGCATTCTTTACTTGGATTCCATTTATAATGACTCAAATTATAGGACTACCTGGGTCAATATATTTAGGAACAATTACTTTCCCAAGCATGATATCTACCAATTGCCCCACCACATGAACGATGGTGGGGTCCTTCTTCCTCCCTAGATTTTTGAGACATGCTTCCTCAATTGCCTTACTATATTTGGGAACATATTTTATGGCCTAGAACAAAGGTATCTTAACACATGTGTGTTTTAACTGATCTAGACTATCAAAGGTTTTTTCTTCCTTTTATTTAACAACTTCTAACCTTTGAGGAAATGGTGGGTCTGGATCAAATTGACAAAATGGTTCAAGATTCTTGGGCACACTTGACTAAGCAGATATATCAAATAAATTTTCATGCTCCTCTTCTTCCATAGGAATCTATGTTATAATAGGAGTGGAAGGAGATGAAAAAGTGGTTCCCGAACGTAGATGAATATCACTAACACTCACAACATTTGCAGGAAATTGGTTGGGATCTGTAGAGTAAACTGGTTGTTGCTATGGTTTATTATTTGGGTTGGGTTTGGGTTGAGTTGGAAACTGAGTAGGTCTAGATGTGCTAGAATTTGAGTGAAGAGGAGGCATTATGGTACGTTGTTGAGGCTGATGCATGTAACCAATTGCCTAGTTTGGCCAATGTTGTTCTCCCCTCAATTGGGATGTCTATTGCCATTTTCCTTGAGGTTTCTACCAATTCCCCTGGGGTTGCTGCCATTGAGATGGAGTTTTTTAATTGAGCCAAGTATTTGGAGGGTTGTTCCAAGTCTAAGGTGGATAGCCTCCAAATTTTTATGGTTATGGGGGTTTCCATTGATTACCAAATGCATAAGAATTCAAATAAAGTCCACTAAAACATAATGGGTCTAGTTGCATACCTTTTCTTGGAGCCCATGGCCTTATTTGTGCAATGTAGAAAACTAGATGATCATCACCCTCAATTGGCTTTAATTCTAGTGGAATTTTTTTGTTGTTAATGTTGTCTACCATTTTACATCTGTAGTCCTTATTTTTCCTGCAATGAGGACAATATTTTGCCAACATTGCCTCTGTAACCTCATGTTTCTTCTTTGCTTGAAGTGTATCTAGCTGAGTGGCCATATTTTTTATGATATCCTACGTGAAATATGACAAAAAATGAGTGATTTCCATCCCTGGAACTCCATTAATGGAGTATTTTCCCATAGAATATTGGTAACCTATTCCTTTCTTTATAGATTCCCTGAAGTAATTCTAGTATATCTTCTTAATATCATCCCAGAGAACTTGGGTGATATCTCCTCCTCCTATCAAGTCCAGAGCATCAATGCAATTTTAATTGATCCCCCTAAGTAAGATAAAAAATTTAGACTCTTCATTAAGTGCATGATGTGGAGATTTCTGCAAACAAAACAAGAACCTTGAAACATAGTCCTCCAAAATTTCATCCTCCTTCTACTGCATCCTGAAGATATCATCTCCTTTCATATCACTTCCTCTATAGTGTTCTAAATATTACTCAAGAAAAATTGATTTCATATCATTCCAAGTATCTACAGGTATTCCTACCTAAGCCCATAAACCATCTTAATTCAACTTCCTTCAAGGTAGCAGGAAACAATTTAAGCCTATGAGAATCAGTAGTGTAATCATAGCTTCAATAGAGGATATCAAATTCAAACAAGAAAGTGTTTGAGTCCTCTATTACAAGTTTATAGAATTTAGGAAGAACAAAAGGGCGTTGTTTTCTTGAGGTTATCAACTTCATTTTGGTGAGAGATAGGGAATGGAAAAGTTGGTTGGTTAGGTCTATTTTTGGCCAGCCATAATTGCTTGATGGATTATCAAAGAAAATGGATTCTTAATTAGGTTTTGGGTAGATTTCTCTTCAAAGGAAGTTTCAGAACTGATCAAATTGACAAATACGTCAGTGAAAGGATTTGCCTCTTCTTCTTCTTCATCTCTTGGAAAATTTTGAAACTCAACTAGCTGGTTATTAGGATGAGGGTCGATAAGAAGGAATCTCCCTAGAGCGTCTCTTCTCATGCCCCTATGCATGCGGTATTAACTCAGTATCAGCCAACTCACACAAAGAACTGGTGAAAGAATAGAGAATCATTACTTTATTCGAGTGAAGGGTATGTTAAAAATAAACTTCAAAGATACTAAAAATAAGAAAGAAACTAGAAATGACTTGAAGAACTTCCTAGTTTGAAACCATCCCCAACAATGATGTAAAAAATGTTGTCCTCCTCTAATGGTTCAATAACTAATCCCTTAAATCTATAACTTAGAGATTAGATATTTGCACCAAGTAGTTATCTTGCTCATCATGAAGGTCCATTTCATTATCAACCCAAGAATGTGAACTTGAAATGGGTCAGCACTATCTGTGCACTAGGACTCAATTGTAGTCATCCTTATCCTATAACTAGAGAACAAATAGTATTGAAAGTGAAATTCTTGAAAGGAATTAGCATAAGTATTGGGCATAAATCAGCAACTGAACTGAAATGAATGACATAAATAAAAGTCTCATTAAAAAAATAGGAAGTTACTCTGTCTGCCTTGGCTGCAAGAACAAACACAAAACAAAATTCTAATGGCTGTAGAAAAAGACAACTGTTAAGATTGTAACTAATTGTTGAACAAAAAATTAACTATTGAATTGAATGGATGGAATTCTCACCAAGTGGCCCCCCTTGAATGAGTCTCCCCAAATCTAACTTAGATGCAACAAATTAAAGTATCATTTTATTCATTGAAAATATTGCTACATAATAACAACAACATGACTGTATTCCTTGAAAATAAAGATGGAAGTACAATATCAAAACATCCAACCCTACGAAGAGGAATATTTGATTGTTATTTATAAAAGGAAAACTTCTAACTAACTAGACAATCAAATCCAACAAACTAGGAGGATACCATTTATTGAAAGCATGAAAAAGAGGAAGGAGGTTATGCATGCACAAGATTTAGTCAAACCGGTCTTGCCTCAATGAGGATCCAGCATAACAACACCTCCTAAATCTACTCAACTAATAGACATGGCTATTTAAAGTTAAGTTATCACTTCCACACGATCTGGAAGTTTCCAACCATTGACCTCTTCAATTTCTATCTCTTTTTGAATCCTTCATCAACTAGGCAGCTGGCATGAACTTCTTCCACCTAGCAAGATCCATTTATATTTGCATCTTAATTTGAACTTGCATTATGACATTAGTGTGCACAATAAAATTGTATATCCATAATCACCTTAGAATAACATTCATTCAATCACATGTAAAATTAATATAGATATATCACATAGTAGGTTAATACAATCAAAATTTACAGGGATAAGTTCATGTCCAAAGTTCATAAGTTTTAGGGAAATAACATATAAATGATTAGTGACCAGGTGCTAAAACCCCATAGTAACAATAACAAACATATGATAAATCCTTACAAAAATGAGTCATTATTTGGATTCATCAGGAAGAAGGACTGAGCACAAGGGAAAATTTGAGAGAATATTGATCGATTGGTTAGAGAGAGGAGTTGATTAGATTGGAATTTTTTGTTGTCAATGGGTTCAGTCAAAATTGTCTTCTATGAACTCAACTTTTTTTGTTTCAAATGTGTATATGTTTGATGCTTTGTTTCCTTGTTCTAAGATTTTAATATTGTTTTGTTGCATAAGCACATGAACTCGATTTCCCTATTGTGGGATTTGGTGAACTTTGAAATTTATATTAATAATAGTGAGGAATGAAATTGTGGTTTCCTTCAATCATTTTTTACCATGATTCATCCAGATTAACAACACACCTCTTTGTAGACCATTGCATTGGTGTTTGGTAATTGCATAGATTCTTGTATTTGAAATATTGCAAACATTTTATAAGTGATAGATCTCCATCAAATAGGATTCACACTTTTTAAACCTTGTAGTACCACCTTAAAAACATGGTTTAATTGACAATTGAATTATGAAAATCTAACATCTCAAAACATGAAGAAAATTACACTTTTGAGTGGTAGTTGCCACATAAAACTCCACCATCACTCAAATGAAAAATAAAATAAATAAAATACACTATTTTAGTGGCATAGCTAAGGGAAAAACATGATAAAAGTGGTAGAGTTGTTATAAAATCATGAGAAAGGTGGCGAAGATAGTCTAAAATGTGACTCAAGTGAAAGATAGTTAAAACATAAAAAAATTGCACTTTTTTGAGTGGAACTGCTTGTAATATAAAATTTAAGTTGCTTCAAATGTATATTAATCAATTGAACAAGGAAATAAAAATAAATAAAATTAGAAATACATAAATAGTTTCAAAAAAATTAGAGCTAGCAAGAAAATAAGGAACCTGTAAAGTGGTCCAATAAACTCACTAGCCTTTTCTCACACTATCATCTACAAAAGTAATAAAAAGGAATTTTGGTGTGGGTTCCAAAAAAAATTTGCAAACAAAGAAAACCAATGTATAGATAGTATATAGAGCGTATAAAAAGACTCACAAAATAAAAGAAATAAGATTTAAACTAGACAAATCACAAAAAGATAGAGTTAGATTAGAAATAGAAAACTTCCATGCAAATAGGATCTCTAGTGTACTTGTATCTAGAACATCAAAAATGTTTAGGATTACTTGGAATATTTTTCAGGAATGGTTTAGCCTCTATTTTGGGCTTTCATCCTCCATGAGCATTCAATGAAATGAGAGAAAATGGATTTAATTTTGTGCATTTAGCCTATATATGTAAGTCTTGAACTAAGAACAATTATAATAAATATTTATATGTGCACAAGATTTTGACACCCGAGTATATATGGCTAAACATAGGAGGTAGAAGCTCTAATTGTACCAAAGGAAACAATGACAAATTAAATAATAAAGAAAGAAGAATAAAAAAAAATCTTCATGATGAAAATGGAGAATGATCAGGAAGTTGTTGCATGATGCTTGAAAGATACAAAGTATTGTAGAGAGCCAAAGAGAGTTTGACCTTGCACCAAGGAATTGTAGATTTGTATGGAGTGAGAATAACTGTTGAAAGAATAAGAGGGAATCCCAGTAGTCATTCAAAATGTAAAGGTGATGGTTGTACTTCCAACCATTATTCATATGACAATTAGAAATGAATACTTGGAAGCTAAAAGGCCACTAGTAAGTTAGAAACCAAATATTGGAAGACTATGTAATTGAAGGAAAATATCAAACTGTGCAAATGTCTAGCACTATGCTAACATCCAAGTACATGTTTGAATAATTCATAACAACACCTAGAAAATGGTTGAATCTAAAAACACAAGACAAGTTCTCTTGTGGTGGTGAGTGTTAGGGTTGCATTTTCTTGTACCATTTTCTTTTTGTTTGAACTCAACACCATTTACATATAAACTAGGTACCGTTAGTGGCATAGACAACATAGAAAGTTGCAAACAGGTATCCTATGCCACAAGGACTACCATAGCAAGAGAATCCACATCCAAAATACAAATTCATATCATTATATGAGACATTGTTGCTGCATAAACTAACTGTGTCAAGAAATGTAGAGACTGGACATTGTTGTTCCAAGTTCTACACAAGTAATATCAAGGCTCTCTACAAATAGTGAGCAAGATATAAGGAAATTTCTCATAAGTAGTGAAATTAAAGGAGGAGAGGACCATAAATACTCTGTTGTGATTTTTCAAAATAGCAGTTATATTAAAGAGTCAGAGCATAGAAAAATAACATGTTCGAATGAAAAATTATTTGAAATTAGAGAGCTTTGATGGTCATTTATTTGTCTTATTGAGGGATGCTAGTATAGTTTCACTAATACCAATGTGGTTGTGCTAGAGTCCTAGGAGTTGGATTTTATAAATTATGACTAAAATGTAAGAAAGTGAAAGGAGATGATCCTAGAAAAGTAGTAAAAAAAGAATTATTGTATGGGTTTCAAGATGTGTATATATGTATGTATACATGCATATATATGTACATATATATCCACACATACATATATATGTAAATATATACAAATATAAATATACACACACACACACATATACATATATACATACACACAAAAACACACATACACATACACATACACATACAAATACACATACACATACACATACACATACACATACAAATACACATACACATACACATACACATACACATACACATACGCATACACATACGCATACGCATACACATATGCATACACATACACATACACATACACATACGCTAATAGGTCTAACAATAGCTTTTTTTTGTTCTTTTTATACATGTTTCAAGATACTTTTAGATAACTTTCCAGACAATATTCCTACATTATTTTTTTCTTTTATATCCATTATGCAGACTTGAACCTTAAATATGATGATGGAATTATAGTTATAATATATTGGCATTATATAGTTAATATGAATATATGTGTGGAATGTTGATGAAATGCTATGAGTAATTGTGATATTTATCCTCGTGTACATGTTTAGCAGAATTAACTTATTTGTAGCTAAAGAGGAACCATGACACAATAGTTGTGGGATGAACTCATAGCAAAAGGAGTGACTAGACACTGAAACAAGGGAGCTTCAGGATAAGTTGAACGTGGTGATCGTTGATCAAAGGCACTTAATGAGGATTGGACGTGCGTTATTATAACCAGTTCAATAAAAGTTGAAGAGGAGGTCTCCTTCACTTATGGAGTTTTGACAAGTGGTTGTATGTTTCCAATATACAACCACTTGTCAAAACTCCATAAGTGAAGGAGACCTCCTCTTCAAATTTTATTGAACTGGTTATAATAATGCACGTCCAATCCTCATTAGGTGCCTTTGATCAACGATCACCACGTTCAACTTATCCCGAAGCTCCCTTGTTTCAGTGTCTAGTCACTCCTTTTGCTATGAGTTCATCCCACAACTGTTGTGTCATGGTTCCTCTTTAGCTACAAATAAGTTAATTCTGCTAAACATGTACATGAGGATAAATATCACAATTACTCATAGCATTTCATCAACATTCCACACATATATTCATATAAACCATATAATGCCAATATATTATAACTATAATTCCATCATCATATTTAAGGTTCAAGTTTGCATAATGGATACAAAAGGATAATATAATGTAGGAATATTGTCTGGAAATTTATCTAAAAGTATCTTGAAACATGTATAAAAACAACAAAAAATAAGCTATTGTTAGACCTATTAGTGTATGTGTATGTGTATGTGTATGTGTATGTGTGTGTGTGTGTGTATGTGTGTGTGTGTGTGTATGTGTATGTGTATGTGTTTGTGTATGTGTATGTGTATGCGTATGCGTATGTGTATGCGTATGTGTATGTGTATGTGTATGTGTATGTGTATGTGTATTTGTATGTGTATGTGTATGTGTATGTGTTTGTGTATGTGTATGTGTACACATATGCATACGCATACACATACAATACACATACACATACACGTACGCATCTTGAAACATGTATAAAAACAATAAAAAATAAGCTATTGTTAGACCTATTAGTGTATGTGTACGTGTATGCGTATGTGTATGTGTATGTGTATGTGTATATGTGTATGTGTATGTGTATGTGTATGTGTGTATGTATGTGTGTATGTGTATGTGTATGTGTATGTGTATATGTGTATGTGTATGTGTATGTGTATGCGTATGTGTATGTGTATGTGTATGTGTATGTGTATGTGTATGTGTGTATGTGTATGTGTATGCATATGCGTATGTGTATGTGTATGTGTACACAACATACACATACACATACACATATGCATACACATACGCATACACATACACATACGCATACGCATACACATATACACATACGTATACACATACACATACACATACACATATGCATACACATACACATACACATACACATACACATACACATACACATACACAAACACATACACATACGCATACACATACACATACACATACACATATGTATATTCATACGCATACACATACACATACACATACACATATAGGTCTAACAATAGCTCATTTTTTGTTGTTTTTATACATGTTTCAAGATACTTTTAGATAACTTTCAGACAATATGCCTGCATTATATTGTCCTTTTATATCCATTATGCAGACTTGAACCTTAAATATGATGATGGAATTATAGTTATAATATATTGGCATTATATGGTTTATATGAATATATGTGTGGAATGTTGATGAAATGCTATGAGTAATTGTGATATTTATCCTCGTGTACATGTTTAGCAAAATTAACTTATTTGTAGCTAAAGAGGAATCACGACACAACAGTTGTGGGATGAACTCATAGCAAAAGGAGTGACTAGATACTAAAACAAGGGAGCTTCGGGATACATTGAACGTGGTGATCGTTGATCAAAGGCACTTAATGAGGATTGGACGTGTGTTATTATAACCAGTTCAATAAAAGTTGAAGAGGAGGTCTCCTTCACTTATGCAGTTTTGACAAGTGGTTGTATGTTTCCACACAATTTTATTTGTCAGAGCTCTAGTTTTGATAGGATTCTCTTTCATTTTTAGTTATAGGCGAATAATTCAAGTCTTAATTCCATGCTCTATTATATGAGAGTGGAGTTAATGAAATATATACACACACACACACATATATACATATATACATACACACAAAAACACACACACACACATACACATACATATACAAATACAAATACACATACACATACACATACACATACACATACACATGCGCATACGCATACGCATACGCATACACAACACATACACTAATAGGTCTAGCAATAGCTTATTTTTCGTTGTTTTTATACATGTTTCAAGATACTCTTAGATAACTTTCCAGACAATATTCCTACATTATATTGTCCTTTTATATCCATTATGCAGACTTGAACCTTAAATATGATGATGGAATTATAGTTATAATATATTGGCATTATATGGTTTATATGAATATATGTGTGGAATGTTGATGAAATGCTATGAGTAATTGTGATATTTATCCTCATGTACATGTTTAGCAGAATTAACTTATTTGTAGCTAAAGAGGAACCATGACACAACAGTTGTGGGATGAACTCATAGCAAAAGGAGTGACTAGACACTGAAACAAGGGAGCTTCAGGATAAGTTGAACATGGTGATCGTTGATCAAAGGCAGTTAATGAGGATTGGATCTGCGTTATTATAACCAGTTCAATAAAAGTTGAAGAGGAGTTCTCCTTCACTTATGGAGTTTTGACAAGTGGTTGTATGTTTCCACATAATTTTATTTGTTTGAGTTCTAGTTTTGATAGGATTCTCTTTCATTTTTAGTTATAGGTGAATAATTCAAGTCTTAATTCCATGCTCTATTATATGAGAGTGGAGTTAATTATTTTAGTTAGTTGTTGCTCTTAATAAAGATTCCCTCAACCTTGTATATAGTTGATGGTTGAATCCGTAGGATAGTTAGTTGGTTTTTCTAAGTTTTATGTTATCAATTACTTTCAATTTTAAGACATGAAAAATATTCCACATGATTGAGTCCAATCTGTGGAAAGATCTTTTGTAATCTTGTACAATATGCAATTAATGGAGTTAATATTATGGGATGCGTAGAATTTATTAGGTAGATTGATTTTAGTTAAAGTGGGAACAGTAACTTGAGCATCCCACTCAAGGTATTGTTCTTCACTTCATTTTCCAGCTATTTATTTCTATTAATAGTTGTTATTAGTTTATCATTGTTTCATGAATCATGTATTGTGAATGAATGTTTTTGAATAATGCATGTTATGGTTAATAATAACACTCTGAAGGATAGTTTAGTTGGGTCATTAGTTTTTATCAAGTTTTTAATTAATAGAATATTATTTTATTAGCAACAGTTTGATTACAATCTAAGTTGTAGGTACCCGTAGTAACTAGTTCTTGTTTATGTTTTTGTTGTTTTACGGTTTTGTGAATTTCTAGCAAGTAGAATAACTTAAGTAGGGTAGTTTAGGTAACTTTAAGTCCATGAAGGCATATATAATGTTGCACCATCATAAAGCCTTGGGTTGACAATTTAATGTGGTCTTAAGCAATGTAAAGTGGACTGTTCAACCAATTAACCCTCTGAATTGAGTAGGTACTACCAAGTTTACAATACATTAGCTTAGACTACATTTTTGGCACCATTTTTGGGGATGGTGCTATCTTCATAGACTAGTTTTTACATTTTTCATAGTTAATTTCTCTTTTCAAGCATTAGGACTGTTAGATACAATATTTTCCAACATTGGAGATATACTAACATTGGGCATGGTCATTGAATCTAAAGCCATATTTCTTGTATGCGAAGGTAGAGAGATTCCTTGGGTAGGTTCCTTCCCTCCACATGCCAAGAATCTATTGCATAAATTGGTGACTATAGTACTTAGAGTGAAGGTACCACTGAAGAATAAATTTCCTTCTCACCAACCTCTAGCACACATACAATAGGAACATACCACACCATTGGTGATGCAACAAATGATGACATTGAATGACCAACAGTTGAGTTTCCCATCACTTACCAAGAAAAGGCTAGAGTGCTAAAGAACATTACTCCTTCGGCCTTGTAAGTTTTCTATGGGTTGATGATTAAGGACCCATATACTTTCTTGTTTGAGTTTGATGTCTTATGCCAAAGTTATGATTGCACTACTGATGCTCATAGGATCAAAATCTTCCCTGTAAATCTTAAGGATGAAACCTTAAGATGGTTCAAGGGATTGGGAAGGGATGTTAATATTGACTGGGAAACTATGAAGACCCTATTCCTAGAAAAGTATCAAGATTATTGTAGGGGACCTGATAGGAGAAAGGATGAAATTTTTAGAATTTCACAAAAGGATGATGAGCCCTTAGAAAACTATGTGGAGAGATTTCAATTTTCTCTGAAGAAAAATCCCTAGAATAAGTTGTCAAAAGAGTCCCTCAAGTTGGTATTTTTGAGGGGAGTTAATGATGATTGCATGGATTACTTGAACCTCATTGGATGAGGGGATATTTAATAGTTACCATTTATAGATATTTGGAATGTCTACAGGAATTATTCTGGGACCTTTACTAAATGCCCAAGAGGAGATAGGACATCTACAATTGGTAAATCATCTATAGAGGTTTCAAAAATAAAGCTAAGCAACCTATTAGCCAACATGAAAGAAGATTAATTAGACATTTGGCCACTCAGTTGGATACACTCCACATTAAGAAGAAGCACGAGGAAGCTAAGGCTATGCTTACTGAATATTGTCCAAGTTGTAGACAAAGAATGGAAAATTGTAAATGCAAAAGAGTGGCAAGTATCCAACAAGATAAACTTGAGAAACCTATTTTTTAGCCAATTGAAGGAGATGATGGAAAAATATTTTATATAGCACAAAGGAGGTCATGGAAAAAAAGGCAAGGTATGCCACAAGATCCTCTTAACTTTAATTCGTCATTTCCTATTGGGAATCAAAAAATTTACGCTTGGAACTCTTAGCCCTGGCAAGTAAATCAAAACTAGTGGAAAAACCATCAACAATGGCCCCAAATCTAGCCAAATTGGAACCAACAACCAAAACCTTGGCCACAAATTTATTTTCAAAGTTCCAATTACAATCCATAATTTCCATGACAACAGAATCAATGACAGCCTTAGTGGTAGAAAGGCCAATAATTACAACTGCAAAATATGAATTATCAACAGCCTATTCTCCCTCCTCCTCCACAACAACAAGATTTAATGCCTCCATCAAATCCTACAAATTATCCACCTAAACAACCACAAATACCCTCCCAACCTGCACCTAACCGTATCCAACATGCTCATACTAATGAAGCTATGCAATACCCCACTTATGGGGTAGAGGTAAGGGATGTCCACCTTAGATAAGGGAAACAATTTGTTGGACCTTCATCCCCCCAAATTATAGAAATGGAGGATGAGGAACCTGTAGTTGAGGCTTCTGACAAACCATCTTTGGAACCTGAGTCAAATCAAGTACACCAAACCATTTCAAGTACCAAGCCACCTTTTCTTGACCACCTAGCTATACAAAATCATCACACACAAGATAAAACAAATATTTTAGGACAACTGAAATATGTGAGCATCAATATTCCACTTATCTAAGCTATCAAAGACTTCCCTATATACACTAAATCTATAAGGGTTCTATGTCTTAAGAAACCAGGTAGGAAAAGAAAAGATCCTCAAATAGTCCATGTCTTGGGAAATCTTGCAAATATCATGCTAGGGAACATTATAGTCCCTAAGTATACAAATCCTAGTAGTCTAGTTGTGGATGTTAAGATTAATGGAACCCTCATTAAGAATAATTTTATAGACTTGGGAGAAACAATCAATGCTTTGAAAAAAGGAAAAATGTAGTTGCTCTAATTGGTCAACCTCAAGCCCACACAAACTATTTTACAACTATCTGATAGGTCCATGGTCAATCCTGAGGGGATTATTTAAGACCTAGTCATGCATTGGATTCTTGGGAATACCCTACAAACTTCATAGTGTTACAACCCAAATTCAATCTTGTAGGTTACCCACTCATCTTGGTAGGCCTTGGTTAGCTATAGTTGATGCATTTATAGGTTGTAGATCTGCTAAAATGATAATATCTAAAGGGATAGGTACAAATAAATTGGTTCTTTATCCACCAACCCAACCATATGCAGACCTTGAGAAAACCATTTGGCCCCATTTAGATGAGGAGGAGGATAACTATTCCCTGCAAAAGCTTATGACTATAGAGCGCAACTCCTTATTGGATGAATAGGATGAAGATGATCTCATTGCTCACATAATCCAAAATGACTATGGTAGGAGCCCTCAACAACAAGATTGCCTCAAATGCCTACAAGACCCCTTGCAAAGTATTATACCCACCAATTCTACATAAGAAATATCACAACTATTTCATTCATTACTACCTCAACGATTTATACACATCATACCAAGCCTTGATCTCTCATCAGTTCAAGATTCATCAAAGGAATTGGAAATCATGCTAGGAAGGAAGTTGAATATTAGTAATGCCTTGATAGAGGAACAACACAAATTCTTTGTAATCAGTGTTATAGGTACACTCAACCGCATATGCATGGGATTACCATGATATAAAAGGCATAGATCCTGATTGATGTATGCACATGATTTATATTAATGATGGCTATAGACCCATTCGATAACCAAAAAGGCATATGAATCTTTCCCTTAGGGGGATAGTGAAAGTTGAGTTACAAAATCTCCTTGATGCTAGTTTTATCTATCCAATATCAGATAGTGAATGGGTCTCACCTTTGGTAATTGTTCCCAAAAAAGGTGGGAAATGGAGTATGTGTAGACTACAGGGAATTGAATACAACCACTAGGAAATATCACTTTCCTCTGCCCTTCATAGATCAAGCACTTGATTCTCTAGCTAGGAAGTATTTCTCATTTCTTGATGGTTTTAGTGGTTATAACTAGATTAAAATTGCTCCAAAGGATCAAGACAAAACTACATTTACATGTCTTTAGGGGATGTATGCTTACTTTTTTATTCCCTTTGGATTATGAAATGCTCCATCTACCTTTCAAAGAGCAATACTTACCATATTTTCTAATTATGCACATGACTGCATGGAGATATACATGGGTAACTTCACTACTTATGGCAATTTTTTTGAGGAAGCTCTCAATAATATGGAAAAAGTGTTAAAAAGGTATAAAGAATATAACTTGTCACTTAGCAATGAAAAGTGATTCATGATGATGACACATGGAATTTTATTGGGACACTTTATATCTAGCAGAGGAATTCAAGTTAATCCACACAAAATAGAGATAATATCTACTTTGCATGTTCCTTTAAAATAAAGAGATATCAAGAGCTTCCTTAGTGACGCAAGATACTATAGATGGTTTATCAAATATTTCAATAAAATTTCTACACATTTATTTGTTCTATTGATTAAGGACATTGAATTTGAATGTCAGAAGGATGGCAACAAGGAGCATGAAATTTATTATATCAACAAGAGTCTTCAAGGGATAGAGTTGAACTATACTTTAACAAAAATAGATACTTTTTGTAATCTATGTTGTTAATAAATTCAGGAGCTATATTATTGGCTATTTAGTCTTTGTCCATACAGATCACACAACAATCAGGTATTTGATGAAAAAACCAACAGTTGGAGGCAGATTGGTAAGATGGCTACTGATGAGCCAATACTTTGGCACATTTTGATCATATTCTTATAAGTAATTTTCCATTTTTATTATGCTAAAAACAAACATTCAGTCTAATAATGGGATAGAACATAGACCTTTTTATGACTTAATATGATGAATATATTATGGTAAAAAGCCCCATGATTATTATCTTTAATGTTTTATTAGTCTGATAAATACTTTATGGCTTTTTGTGATCATAAAACCTTCCTGCAGCCTCCACTGCCACACTTCCTACAGCCATATCTGAAATGATGTTTGCTTTAGTTTAATACTTAATGAATGAATGAATGAAGTAATGGATTGTCTTAAAGATGAACGTGTTGAGCTAACCTTCTTCTCTAGGAAAGATGGCGAGTTATTTTGCAGGTGCCACAATTAGAGGAAGGAATTTAAATACCTTAAGAAGAGTAGAAGGCCAAATCTACAAAGACTAGTTCAACAGCTAGAGATGGGGAGACAGTTTCAAACTTATCCACCAAGCAAGAAGAATGTTCCAGGAATCTAGGCCAAGCGTCCTGTTGTTACTCAAATCTAGGATGATGGCACTTTAAGTCTGCCAAACCGTGATGGAATAAAATAGGATGGATGGGATGTAGAGGATGTTAAGACAAAGAGCCAAAGATAGATGGAGGCTCTTTATTTATGCAAGGAACTTGTTTGCCAAGTTTTCACCAAGGTACTTTCCGAAAGCGCCACTAAAGTGGTTTTCACTAGAGGATGATTATTTTTTTTACTTTTCTCATTTTTTTTGGATTTTGATCATTTTATTTTATTTTTTTGTATTTTTAGATTTACACCCTTCAAGCTTAGGCATAAAACTTTTTAATATGCAGACTATTGGTTGGTTCCTACAAGGGTTCACCTTCAAGCGTTGACAATTGATGTGATCTTGATCCATAGCTTGTCGTGATGACCAAGGGGACCTAACCAGTTAGGCTCAAATTTTCCTTTAATGTCTTGATCTGGAAGATTTTTTTGATTCTACTTTAGAACAAGATCCCTTACCTAGAAAGACCAACTCTTGATCTTGTAATAGCTCCATTTTAGTCAGTTTTGGTATACTTGCAAGTGATTAAGGGTGTGAAGGCAACACTCATCCAAGAATTCTAGCTCATTTAGCCGAGATAATTTGTCTTCTTCATCAATGATTAGGTTCTATAGTGACACTCACAGTGATGGGAGCTCAATTTCAATAGGCATGATGGATTGTGATCCGTAGACCAAGGAGAACGAGGTTGCACCTATAAGTGTGCAAATATTTTTTTGATAGGCCCAAAGGGCAGGATTTTACTATAGATGCCAATCACAACCAACTTCATTAACGCTCTTCTTTAGGATCTGTAGAATGGTCTTATTTGTAGCCTCAACTTGATCGTTGCCCTGGGGGTAATATGGGGTAGAGAATCGATGTTGGATGTTGAATCTTTGACATAGCTCTTTCACATCCTGATTCTTAAAGGGTGTTTTGTTGTCTGAGATAAGGGCTTATGAAATATCGTAATGGTAGATAAGGTAATTTAGAATAAATTTAGCAATTTTCTTCCCCATTATGTAGGTCATCAGAATGGATTCCACCCACTTGGTAAAGTACTTAGTGGTTGTTATGATGAACTTGTGGTCATTAGATGAGGTGGGAGTAATATTTCCTATGAGGTCAAGACCCTACTATGAGAAAGGACAAGGTGTGACAATTGGTTGTAACTCTTGAGCTGGGTCATGAATAAGATATCCATGTTATTGACACTAGAAACACTTCTACACATACTAATGGGCTTCTTTTTCCATGGTTGGCCAGTATTACCTCGTCCTCAACAGTTTCTTAACTAAAGTCATACCAGTAGAATGGGAACCACACATGCCATCATGTAATTTTGCTAAGGTAGTCAATGATTCCTCTTGGTTAAGACATCGTAGTAATGTCCCCTTGATGCTTCAACAGTATAAGGTATCACATATTATCATGAATCGGGATGCCTTTTATAAAAAGGTCTTCTTAAGGTTAGAGGTGATATCAGCTAGGAGAGTTACTTTGCTAAGGTAGGTGAATATATCATGATAGCATGGGGATCCAAGACCAACAATGACACACGCAAATTTAGATTCTAGGATTTCAAAAGTTGGTACGAGAAGTTGTTCTACCAATAAATTGCATTTAAGGATGTTGTGCGACATGTCTAACAATGATCCAATGGATTCCATAGCATTTGTTGCTCAGTTGTTCATGCGAGGAATCTGATCAAAATTTATATCAATGAAAAGGTTTGTGATATTTTCTACCATCTTCTTGTAAGGAGTAATCTTATCATCCTTAGTTTGGTAGTCGTCATTGACTTGGTTAATAACTAGTTGTGAGTCTCCATAGACTTTTAACTCTTGTATTTACCATTGAATTGCTCTCCTTAAATCATTTATCAGGGCTTCATACTCTGCAATGTAGTTAGTACATGGAAATGACACCCTATATGAATTTAGGATGCAATCATCTTGAGGGGTGATAAAGAGAATACCCACCCCTAATCCATGTTGGGTGAAATATCCATCAAAGTAAATTTTCCATTGATCAATTAGATTGGCAAGGAACACTGATTCATCAGGGAATTTAGATATCAACAATTTCTTTGCATAGATAGGTGATTTTTCTAGTTGGTCTATGATCACTTGTCCTTTGATTGCCTTGCGCTCCACATACTCTATGTCAAATTCAGTCAAGATTATCACCTGTTTGGCCATTTTCCCTGTGAGAGTTTCTTTGGATAATAGGTATTTTAATGGGATGATCTTTGTAATAAGCTTGGTTTGATGCAATAACATGTAGTGTCTGAAATTTTGTGAAGAAAAAACCACCGCTAAGCATGCTTTCTCAATGGATGAATAGTTCATTTGATAGCCCAAAAAGGTCCTACTAATGTAATAGCTCTTTCCTTTTCATTTTCATCATGTTGTGCTAGAAGAGCACCTAGAGTTGTTGATGTTTTTGAGATATACAGGGTCAATGGTTTATTCGGTATGGACGACATGAGCACTGGAGGTGTCAATAGTTAGTCCTTGATTTTTTGGAAATATTTATCCTACTTCTCATCCCACTTGTACTTTATTAATTTATGGAGAAGATGTGAGAAAGGGTGAATTTTATCTGACAATTGTGCTTCAATGTTTGTGGTGGTTCCATGTTGAGGATGGATTTTAATTTTGTTGGATCGATTTATATCCCTCTTTGTGATACGATATAGCCAAGGAGCTTCCTTGATATAACCCCATAGACACTTTTTTGGATTCATTTGTACCTTGTATTCTTCGAGTTTGTCAAAGATGGGTCCCAATATTTCTATGTGCTCACTCATTTTCTTTGATTTTTCCAAAATATCATCCACATAATCTTCGACTGTTTTGTGGATCATGTCATGAAAGATGAGAGTCATTCTTCAGCCAAAATGACATCATGTTCCAGCAATATGTTTCCCATGGACAAGTGAATGTAGTTTTGTGTTGATCGTCCTTGGCGATCATGATTTGATTGTAGCATAAAAAACCATCCATGAGTGACAACATTTCATGCCCAGTTGTTAAATCAACAATGAGGTTGATGTTAGGAAGAGGGAAATCATCCTTCAGACATGCTTTGTTTAAGTCTCTGAAATCCATGTATATTATGATGCCCCAGTGGCTTTGGAGACTGGTATCAGGTTGGAAACCCACCACTACAACAAATCCTTGTGATTTTCTCCATGTTTTGCTTCCACCCATTGTTTTAATGTATTTTTTGCCAATTTTTTGAAAATGTCGGCACTATTTATCGGGAGGGGGCTATTTTTGGCATTTATTTGTGCTAATCAGGACAAGTCAACACTAATTTAGGTGCTAATTTGTGCCAAAATTAGCGTCGCCTGTAGTGCCAATATTGGCTTTGAGTGTGGCGTCGTTGTTAGTGTCACCTTTGGTTCCGAGCTTAGATTCTATTTTAGCACCACTTTTAGCTTTGAATTTAGCTTCAAGTTTAGCTTTAGGTTTAGCATCGGTTTAGACACCCCTATGTCGAAGAGACTTATTTATATGTCTCATCGACGATGTAAAATAGTGAAATGTCAACAAGATACATGCATATCAAGGAGAGAATAACTTACGTCACATTGATAAGGTATATCTACAAGTGCTCGATGAAACACAACCCTTGGATATAATGAAGTAATGTCAATGAAACATTGAGATATTAGTAAGACAAATAATATTGTCTCATCGACACTCTTCAAGTAATGATCAAAATCATACACTGCTAGACCATTGGGAATGTGAGAAACATATATTGTAGAGTAGTATACATCACAACCCTATAGCAAGAAGCCTTGAGCAAGGCGGTAGTGCAGTAAACACCTGAAGGGAAGGGGAAAACACCGCCATACCACAACAATAATCACGAGTCTCCCCGACATGATAGAGTTACACCGATATATAAATAAATACCGCTGAAGGAAAATATCGATGAGACAGTGGCATATTGGCAAGATATATTAACCTATCTCATCGACACAGGCAACCAAAATCAGAGGAACATAAGATCTAATGTCAATGAGACATTGAGATATCGGTAGGACAAATAAGATTGTCTCATCGACACT
This sequence comes from Sequoiadendron giganteum, assembly GCA_007115665.2. Taxonomy (NCBI): domain Eukaryota; kingdom Viridiplantae; phylum Streptophyta; class Pinopsida; order Cupressales; family Cupressaceae; genus Sequoiadendron; species Sequoiadendron giganteum. Next base: position 719,204,362 of record CM021103.1, read on the forward strand.
CTTCAAGTAATGATCAAAATCATACACCGCTATACCATCAGGAAGGTGAGCAACATGTGTGGTAGAAAGGTATACACCGCAACCCTGCAACAAGAAGCCTTGAGCAAGGCGGTAGTGTGGTAAACAACAAAAGGGAAGGGAAAAACACCTTCATACCATAGTGGGTATAATAAGAGACAACTGTAGTACGATAATCGTGGCATCATTAAAATTTACAACACTAAATGCAACAAATCACATTAGTCACAATCCATTTGAATAAATCATTTAAGGAATCAAGAATATAGCCCACCAAAATTAAAACCTAATAAACATACTCTAAAAATTTCATCGAAATCTTGTTTTCAGGCATAGCCCACCAGAATAGAGTTTTCATTTTAATACACATACAATAAAACCTTTTCTGAAACCTTATTTTCAGGGATAGCCCACCAAAATGGAGAAGTGTTTTGGTAAAGAATGACAAAGAATGGTAAGGAGATGTGTGTGATAGGAGGCATAGGATTCATTATTGTTTATCTCATTCCTGCTCTAATCAACAAGGGTTACAATGTTCGCGCTACTGTTTGTAATCTAGGTATTTAATTGACATATGTTTGCATAATCTCAAATTCCTTCAAATGTTTTTGAAGTATCAATGTATCCTATATAGGTTTTAGAATGAATTCTTTTAATTTTAAAAATAAATCAGATGCTTTTGAAGTATCAATGTGTCCTATATAGGGTTTAAAAAAAATTATTTTAATTTAAATAAATAAATAAATTATTTATTTTCCTGTGATTAGATAATGTGGAGATCTCCTAAATCTTCCCTAGCACATTTTCCTCTTTCGTATTGTGTTCATTACTCCAGCTGCCAAGGTTTTGCATTTGACATCTTTAATATATTCATGATAGTGGCTTTTAAATAGATCTTAGTCTTTTCTTTAATCTTTATCATGGTAACCCTTTAGTTCGATAATCCACCTTCAATCTCTTCTAAGAACATTGTCTTAAGCTAGACTACATAGTATGCATATAAAGCAAGTCCTTCATACCTACCATTGTTCCAAACCACCACTCACTGCCTTGCTTAAAATGTTGCCTCTATAAGAACAATAACATGTTTTAAAATCATGGCTGCCAGTGATTAACCATTAACTTTACTACTTTCACCAAGATACAATGAGATTTTTTACTTCAAACTTAAGGCATTATGCAAGATAACATTGTGAATTGTTATTCTTGTGTTTTTTTCCTCTCCCGCTCCCGCTCCCACTCGTTTTGAAGTTTTGAATTCTGCTTGCATGGTATGCTCTGTCATGGGGGTTCCTATGGGTCCCCTGCCCCCCTCCCCCCCAACTCATGCTCTCCTCCTGTGAGGACGTGTCTGGAGGGTACCCCCCCTATGGGATCTACACCTTCTCCTGCAGGCGTTTTGTGGGATGTGGCGGCTCCGGGCATCTCTTTTGTGCCGACGGCTGAGATTCCTCCGATTGCTACTTAGAAGAATATTCTGACTAGTGGGAACCTGGCCTACTCGTTTTCGGCCACCCTGAGTCGGTCACGTTTGCTGATTCCGTGTTTGAAATTCCTGACACGGTTAGTGATAGGATCCTCTCCTCCATGGAGAATGCGGTGGTGGGAAGATTCCTCTCTTTTCGTCCTATGGTGGATATGGTTCGAAAGTGGGTGTCTAGGAAATGGAGGCTTAAGGGCAGTGTGGAGGTCCACGCGATGGCTGGCAGCCTCTTCCTCTTCCGTTTTGCTGCTGCTGAGGATTTGGTGCATACCTTGTCGTCAGGCCCGTGGGTTTATGGGAAACATAGTTTGGCTTTGTGTAGGTGGAAGCCTGGGTTTGATCCTGCTGTAGACCTTAATTTGTCGTCCCCTATTTGGGTGCGGCTGTCGGGCTTACCTCTTGAGTTCTGGGATGAAGCCATTTTTAAGGTTGTCGGTGACTCATTGGGACAATTTGTTACTTTAGATGCGGTCACTAAATCTAAATCAAGGTTAGTCTTTGCTCGTTTTTGCGTCAACATTTGCATTGATAAAGTTCTTCCCAATTCTATCAAGCTTTGCTCCAAGCTGGGAAACTGGGTTCAACCCGTTTGTTACGAAAACGCAGTTGTGTATTGTCAAAGATGTGCTAAAGCGGTGCACCTTATCACTAATTGTAAATCGGCGATCAGTAAGGTGGTTGTGGGTGTGTCTGCGTCTGACCCCAAGATCCCGACTGAGGATGTTGCGAGGTCGTCGGGTGGTCCGGAGATTGTTCCCCCTGATCCAGTTCGATCTCCTTTGCGTTCTTCGAGTCCTCCTTCACCTGGTGTTTCTCACCCTGTTTCGAAACCTAATGGCTCTGCGATTTTGGAAACCTTATCTCGAGAGGTTTCAGTGCCTCAGGATCCTGGATCCTCGGCTGCTGTCGCTTTGTCTATTAAGGATCTTGATAAGGGTTGTGGCCCTGACTCTTTGGCTATTGATCTGCTGCCTATTACTTTGGGGAACTGTGGGGATTTGGTTGAAGAAGGTGAAATTTGGGAGGAAGAGAGTTTTGGATTGGTTGAAGAATCTATTGAAAATTTGGAATGTTTAAAGCTGGAGAAAGCTGAAGAGGGAGGGTTATGGACCACGCCTAAGAAGAAGGGTAGGAAGAAGAAGGCAGATGTGGGAGGGGATTCCAAGCCTAGGAGACCCTCGTAGAGATCCACCAGAATGCGCAAAACGACAAATGAGATTGCCCTGGGGAAGCAGAGGACATTAGAGGTGTCCTCAAAAAAAGGTCAGAGATGAGGATTATGTCTTGGAATATTCAGGGACTTAATAGTTCGCACAAACAACGTGCCTTGAAGAACTATATAATGGAGCATAAGATTGATGTTTGTCTCCTTCAGGAAACTAAGATGTTGATGGTAAATTTTGGAAAGGTTGTTACTTTTATCTGGCCTAATGCTTCGTTTATTCATAGTGATGCTGAGGGAGTCTCCGGGGGGTTGGTTGTGCTTTGGAATCCTTCCTGTTTGCAGGGCCAGGAATTATTCCATTGTAAAAATAGCATTGGGGTTTCGCTATTTGTTAATGGAGTTGTTTGGTCTATAATTAATATTTATGCTCCCAACCAGAGAAACTCGAGGAATTTTTTTCGGAGGAATATGGTGTCTAAAATTAATATGAATAAGGGCGGTCGATGGCTGGTGGCTGGAGATTTCAACTCTCCCTTATTGCCATTTGAGAAAAGTGGGGGTCTCCTAGATTACACGAACAACATGACTGATCTGGAAAACTTCATGGGTTCTTCGTTGTTAATTGATATTGACCTTCGGGGCCAGCGTTTCACCTGGTCTAATTGAAGGGTGGGTGTTGGTTTGATTCAGGTTAGGCTTGACCGTTTTCTCTGTTCTCCCCATTGGACCAATATCTTAGGATCCAATCTTGTCGCTCTTCCTAGGACGGTTTCTGACCACAACCCTCTTTTGCTGACCATGAATATTTGCCCTTCTAGTGGGCCCTACCCCTTTCGGTTTCAACTAATGTGGAACTCCCATCCCGATTTCAAGATGAAAATTGCTAAGTGGTGGAATATTTTTGTCCAAGGGTTCCCCATGTTTAGGCTATGTTATAAACTCAAACATACTAAACTGATGGTTAAAGGTTGGAACAGGAATGTGTTTGGTGATGTTTTTCAGAAGAAAAAAAAAACAGCTTGAGGGGAGGTTGAGGACCTTGCAGCAAGATATGGATAAGGGAGATGTCAGTCAACGGATTAATAATCAGGAAAAGGATGTCAGAATGGAATGGGAAATTTTTAAAAAAAATGAAGAGGTATTATGGAAGCAAAAATCGAGAATCCAATGGCTGAAGGAAGGAGATAGGAACACTTCCTTTTTTCATGTTTCTACTATCAAACACCAGAAAAGGAACCAAATCTCTAAACTGTTAAATAATTCTGGGGAGGTGATTACTGACCAAGCTCTTATTAAGTCCTGTGTGGCTGATTATTTCAAGGAGGCTCTCTCAACCCCTATAGGGGTTCCAAACTTGAATATGGATGATTGGATGCTCCGACATCTTTCTGAGTCCATCTCTCTGGTGGACAACTTGAGCATTCTTAAGAGTGCTTCCATGGAAGAGGTTAGGCTGGCTACTTTTAGCATGGGGGCATTCAAAGCTCCTGGCCCTGATGGGTTTCCTCTGGGGTTCTTTCAAAATTTTTGGGATACTGTGGGCTGGGACCTGTTGGAGTTGAGAAGATACAACACCACAAACACTCAAAAGATCTTTACAAGCAAATAACCTGTTACAAGGAGAAGCAAAGAGAAGCAACAAAGGAAATGCTCAAGAATGTGGAGCAATGTATTCACCTGAAAATGTAAAATGAATAATGATACAAAAGATAGTTTTCAACTACATATAGATGAAAACCCTAAATAAGGAAAACCCTAGACTTGCACAATAATAATTAATAAAGTAATTAATTATTATGTACCTAATATTAGCTTAAGTGAAAAGAGGTAAAATGGAGCTTTATGTAATTAAACAAATATTGTTTAATTAATGAAGTAAATACCCAATTACTCTAACACCCCCCCTTAAGATAGACATAGGGAGAAGCTAAAACCTAGAAGAAGCTACTAAAAGCAAAAGCAATGAGTCCCAGCAACAAGGCCAGATCAGGTACCCAAGTACAAAGAAATCTCTATGAAACGGAGAAAAGGAGAAAACCTAGTGGGAAAAACTCCTCTCCAAAAAGAGATAGAACAACATGCTGAAAGAAACATGAAGGAAGGAAGGCCTCATAAAGACCCCCCAAGGACAACTTCCTTCACCCCAAGCATAGAGCACAACAGAAGATAGCGCGGAGATGCAAAATGTTTCGTGAAGATGTCTGCAACCTGCTCGGCAGTGGGAACATACTCCAAGATGAGAGAACCATCATGAATCAACTGTCTGATGAAATGCATATGAAGCTCAATGTGCTTCATTTGTTGATGCTCCACCAGGTGGCGCGAAATATGTATAGCACTCTAATTGTCACACCAAAGAATAGTGGGACTATCAATAGGAAAACCAAACTCAGTCATCAACTGACGAAGCCATAAAATCTTCTGACTAGCGAGCATAGCAGCTCGGTACTTAGCCTCTGTAGATGATAATGCATGAGCAGTCTGCTTCTTGCACGACCATGTGATAGGACCAGAGCCAAGACAAAAAACAAAGCCAGAAGTAGACTTCCAATCATTGACATCACCAGCCCAATGTAAGTCAGTGTAGCCAACAATGTGAGGATCCCCTAATGTGTAGTGAATGCCATATGAAGTGGTGCCCTGAATGTACCTCAAAATATGCTTGGTAGCTTGCCAATAACACTCATGAGGATCATGTGAGAATCGAGAGACAAGACCAACTGCAAAGGAAAGATTAGGACAAGTGTGAGTCAGGTACAACAAACTGCCAACCAACTGCCTGTAAAGTGTAGAATCTACTGAAGGAGTGAGGCAAGTAGTAGTCAAAACAACCCCTGACTGAAAAGGTGTGGGGGCAGGTTTGCAATCAAGCATTCCAAAGCGCTAAAGCATATCAAAAGAATATTTTTGTTGGTAAATGGAGATCCCCTCTGAAGATTGAATCACCTGAAGACCAAGGAAATAGTGCAGAAGGCCAAGATCTGTCATCTCAAACTGCTCCATCAAGGCTAGCTGAGAATTCTGAATCATAGAGGATGAGCTACCTATGATGAGAAGATCATCAACATATAGCACAAGAATTAGGATCTCACCCTCAAGATGCTGAATATAGACCGTGTGATCAGAATGACGATGAGTGAAACCAGTGGAGAGAAAAAAGGAGTCCATCTTCTCATACCAAGCCCGAGGGGCCTGTTTGAGACCATATAATGAACGCTGAAGTCTGTAAACCAAGGAAGCATCATGAACAAATCCCTGAGGCTGCTCCATATAGATCTCCTCCTGTAGGTCACCATGTAAGAAGGCACACTTCACATCCATCTTAAAAATGAGCCATCCTCTAGAAGCTGCAAGTGATAATACAAAGCGAATAGAATTCATCTTGGTGATAGGGGCAAATGTCTCAGAGTAATCAATACCCTCAACCTATGAGAAACCCTTCGCAACAAGACGTGCTTTGTACTTATCAATAGAACCATCAGTAGCATACTTGGTGCGATACAACCATCGACACCGAACCATCTTTCTACCCTTAGGAAGAGGACAGAGATCCCATGTATTATTCCTCATCAAAGAAGAATACTCCTCCTCCATGGCACCATCCCACTCAGGGTGACCTGTCACCTCTGAAAATCTCTGAGGATCCTCTGAAAGAGCATGAGTCAAAAGACTAGAACCCGTAGTATGAGAACGAGTGCGATGAGTGTCTGAAGGATCACCGGCCATAGATCCTGCTGCCTCAATAGTAAAGCGAGCCCATTTGGGCCTCTGAGGTGGAGCAAGTGGAGGTGGAGATGGGGGATCATCAATATCCTCATTAGAATCCTCAAAATAATCCTGAAGAGCTGTAGTGGGTGGAGTAGGTAGTGAAGTGGACACTGGAGACAGGGTATCAACTGGAGGAAGGTGCTCATCAAACTGAACATCCCGTCGAAACAGGACCTCTCTGGAATTAGGATCAAACAACCTGTACGCCTTAACATCCTCACAGTAGCTAACAAAAATGAGGGGTCGACTCTTCTGCTCCATAGCTCTCATGTGAGCATTAGGAATAAAATCCCATGCCTCACTACCAAATACTCAAAATGATGAAATATCAGGCTTGTCATGATACCAAGCCTCCTCAGGAGTCATATGTCGAATCGCCTTGTGAGGCATCCGATTTTGAATATAGTTGGCACAATTGACTGCCTCAGCCCAAAAGGACGAATCCATGGACCTGGACTGAATCATACAATTAGCCATCTCCCATAAAGTTTTATTCTTTCGCTCAGCGATACCATTCTGCTGAGGGGTGTAGGGAATAGAAAACTGATGCTGCAAACCATGCTCAGTACAAAAATCTTTGAAAGCCTGATTCACATACTCCCCCCATTATCTGTACATATCCGTTGGATAGAAATACCAGACTGCTTCTCTACAAATGTCTTGAAGACACGAAAGGAATCAAAGACATCAAACTTGTACTTAAAAAAGTACAACCATGTGCATCTAGAGAAGTCATCAATGAATGTGAGTACATACTTGGCCCTTGAAAAAGAAGGAGTGGGAAATGACATGAGGTCACTATGAATCAACTCCAAGGGTTCCAAAGCATGAGTGATACTTCCGAAGTCCCTGTGATGATTGTCAAACACACAACCATGACAAACACCGTCAGTGCAGGAGATCTGTGGAAGACCAAGAACAAGTGACTGTGTACTCATCTGCTGAAGATATCTGTAATTGACATGGCCCAAACGCTCATGCCAAAGCTGACTCACCGAATCTGCATGTGCTATAAGAGATGAACCTGTACCCTCAGAAGGTGCAAATCCATCAAATCTATAAAGACGAGATGCAGTATCAACACTACCAGTAGCCACAACCAAATCAGAATCATGGAGGTCTCGAATAACTACATCATGTGGTGAAAACTCAATTGTCTTACCAGAGCCAGTGTGGCAAATCTAATAAATGGACAAGAGGTTCGTCGAAATGTTAGGAACAACCAAAACATCCTATAGAGTGCCCCCAGCCAAAGAGACAGAACCTGAACCCAAGACGGAAAGCTATGAAGAGTCACCCACTGCAATCTGTGAAGTACCATAAGAGGCAAGAGAAGTGACCAACTACTGAGTGTGAGTCATATGGTGAGAAGCACTAGAGTCTAAAATCCAAGTGGACCCATTGGTCGATGCTCGTGCAGTGAGAGCATGACCCTTCCTTGTGGTGGAAGAAGAAGAAGACTGAGGTGAGGAGATATGTTGTTGTTGCATGGAATCTTCTAAAGCCTCTAATCGTTTCCAACACCTGGAAACTAGATGACGTTGCTTGCCACAGAAACTGCAAGTGTCTCCTGATTTCTCCTTAGTTTGGAGGAAGACTCACCAGACTTCGAAGATTTCCCATGTTTTGGATTAAATGGTGGTTTAGAATCAAACTTAGGAGGCGATTTGGAGGAATGCTCACTACCTGCAAAATCTTTCTTAGGCCTCGGTTTCTGCTTTTGTTTCCCCTTTGGTGACTGAGCAACCAATGCTTTGCTCTTCAAACCTAAGAGCATATCCATCTGAGAAAGGTGAGACTGTTCCTGAGACAATCCCTCACAAAACAAATCAAAGGAAGGCATGGTAAAACTGGCACCCAAACCATCCATGGTGGAGTAGAAAGAGGAAGCAAATATCTGAAATGGACCATGAAGCTTCAAAAGAATCAAGTAAATGCACTCTATGTCTGTCTTGTTCTTTCCACAATCCTGTAAAATGGTGCAGATAGTTTTGAACTTGTTCGAAAAATCCTCAATAGTGGGAAATGAATCAGGTAACAATGAAGTCAGCTCTGCCTCAATCTGTAATGTGCAGAACTCATTAACGGCCCCAAAACGTGTCTCAAACTTTAGCCACATGGCTCGAGGAGTGAGCAAAGCATCAAGGTGAAACAAAAGACTGTCTGAAACATGCATGCATAACAAACCTATAGCCTCATCCATCTTGTTCTTGTGTTGCATAATCTCAAAAGGATGTTGCAACTGAGGCTGAACCTCATCTAAACAAGACCATAACCTGCGTGACCTGAGTAGCCTCATCATACGTGACTTCTAAGTGTTATAGTTATGTGATGTGAGTAGCTCAACTGAAGAGTCTGCCATGAAACCCTGCACCTATACCTGCTTGTATTTTTTATTATTATGTGATCTTTCAGAGTAGACAGAAGATGCAGAAGGGTTTGTATTTTGGAGAGTTTTTGTGTTCTGGTTTTCTGATATAAATGATAGAAAGCAAGAGAAAAACACCCCCCACAAAAGATAAACCCAAACCCTAGTACAAACTGAGAAGAAGGAACCAATGCATAAGAAAAAAATACTTCAAAACAAATTCTCATGTACCTGGTGAAGATTCTGGAAAAATAAATCACATTACTAAATAGAGCATGTTGAAATCTTTCCAACGCCTATTCAAATTTGAAAAACGGAGTCCGTTTGCATCTTCTATGACCCTGAAAGTGAAGAAAGAAGACCTCACTTTGACTGGAAAAAAATATCCAGAATGGTAACAAAATTAAAAATATTCCTATACCATCATATCGGTGCTATTCTCAGCTTTCCAATGCCTTTTTCCATTCGAAAAATCGAGCTAGGATGCCCAAGTTATGCTCGTTTGACCAAAAATGACATAATAGGGGTGTCAGAGAGAAAAAAATAGCCCTCAAGGGCTTAAAAATCGGCGGCCCCAGAGCACATGGTGGACCGGGGGTTGGCATGCAGGTGCTGGCGGCGCACGGCAGTATGGGTGGGTAGGGTAGGGGCGACAGTGTTGGCCACAGTCGGTGGTAGCCGCTAGTGGCAGTGGCTTGGCCGTTGGTGGGCTCGGTGTGGTTTTGCATGGCTTGCAGCAAAAAAAAAAAAAATGAATTTTTTTAAATTTTTTTTTCGATTTTTTCTGCATTTTTTTCGCGTTTTTTTGAGGGGGCCGTACGGCCAAATCCTAAAATTTTTTTGCAACCCTGGATGACTGTGGCCAAAATCGACAATTTGACAGTTGTTTTAGGGGTTTTTGGGTGCTACGAATCCAATGGCACTATCCATTTGAGCCCAAAGTGAACCTAAAATTCAGAGTAGGCTGAATCCATCCAAAAAGAACTTAGAACCCTAGATTTGCTTCCAATGCAAAAATCTCAAAACAAGAACAAGCAGCTGCAAATCTGAAGCTCTGATACCATGTTGGAGTTGAGAAGATACAACACCATAGAAGCCCAAAATATCTTTGCAAGAAAATAACCTGTTACAAGGAGAATCAAAGAGAAGCAACAAAGGAAATGCTCAAGAATGTGGAGCAATGTACTCCCCTGAAAATGTAAAATGAATAATGATACAAAAGATAGTTTTCAACTACATATAGATGAAAACCCTAAAAAAGGAAAACCCTAGGCTTGCACAATAATAATTAATAAAGTAATTAATTATTATGTACCTAATGTTAGCTTAAGTGAAAAGAGGTAAAAGGGAATTTTACGTAATTAAACAAATATTGTTTAATTAATAAAGTAAATACCCAATTACTCTAATAGGACCTGGTACTTGCGGCTAGGGATTTCTTCCAATCTAATAAGATTCTTAAACAATGAATCACAATTTCATTGCTCTTATACCTAAGATTAGTGAGCCACTTTCAATGTCTGACTTCCAGCCTATTAGCCTATGTAACACTATCTACAAAATTCTCTCTAAGATTCTTGTTAACTGTCTCAAACCTCTTCTTGACAAAATTATTAGCCACACTCAAAAGGGGTTTGTCCCAGGGAGGCATATTCTTGATGCTGCTTTGACTACCCATGAACTATTCCACTCTATGGATAGATGTAATAATGCGGGGATGGCGCTTAAACTTGATATATCCAAAGCCTATGACAAGGTTCTATGGGAATTCATTCCAAAGGTCCTAGCTAAGTTTGGCTTTAACAGTCAGGTCATTGAGCTCATTATGGAATGTGTTAGAACTGTTAAATTGTCGGTCCTGGTTAATGGATCCCCCTGCGGGTTCTTCTCTGTTGGTAGGGGGCTCAAGCAGGGAGATCCTCTCTCTCCCTACCTCTTTATTATAGTTGTTGATGTGCTTAGTAGAAATTTTACTAGTCTGCTGTCAGAGGGCTCCATATCTGGTGTTAGAGCGGCTACCTCCCTCTGTTTGATTGTTATGCAACAATTTATGGATGATACTTTCTTATTTGGGAAGCCTTCTGTTTTGGAAGCTAGGAAATGGAAAGCCTGTCTTAATAGCCATGCCTCCTACTCTGGGCAGTGCATCAACTACAACAAGAGTAAGATTTACTTCTTTAATTTCTCTCCTAATTTGAAAAATAGGGTGACTGCGATTCTTGGATGTGTCTGTGATTCTCTCCCGTCGGTTTATCTGTGGCTTCCATTTACGGTCAAGGAGGTTCAACCAGAGTTTTGGAACTCTATTCTGGAAAATATTCAGAGGAAGTTGGCTGGGTGGAAAGGATCCTTACTTAGTCATGCTGGCAAGTTGCAACTCTTTACTGCGGCCATACAAGGTATCCCCACCTACTTTTTGACTATCTTTAGGATTCCTATGTATATAATGGAAAAGTTGGAAAGGATTCAAAGGAATTTTCTTTGGTCCGGGACTGAGGAGAAAAAGAAGATTGCTCTGGTTAAATGGGAAAAAGTCAGTCGGGCTAAATCTAATGGGGGGCTTGGAATAAGGAAGATTGCTCCCTCTAATAGAGCACTAGTTGCTATGGTTGGGTGGGATCATTTAAGGAATTCCAAGGATTGGTGTAAAATCCTGAATGCCAAGTACCTTCAAAATAGGCATCTGATTGATTGTCTTTCGGAACCCCACCCTCTCGGTTCAGTAATCTGGAGGAGTACTTGTAGTATTCAAGGTCTACTAAAAAAGGGGATAAAATGGAAAATGGGGAATGGGATCAAAATTAAATTTTGGGAAGACGCTTGGCTCTTAGATTTCCCTTTGGTTGCTTCCAACTTTCAGGGGGTGATGATTGCTGCTCAAAGTTTCTTTGGGACTTACATCAGTGATTATGTGTCTAGCCCTCCTGGTGCTAGGATTTGGAGAGAGCTAGCCCTTTGTTTCCCCCACTCACAAGATCTTAGTCATCTTGCTAGATCGATTCAGGTGTTACTATCCAGTTTTAGATTTCCTTCCTATGACAGAGAGGATGAATTCTTTTGGGCTTTAGATAAACAGGGGGATCTCTTAGTCAGATCCACTTACAGTCTGCTGACTAATGTTAGTTTTGTGGAAGAACACTGGAGGAGAGTTTGGAATAGACGCTTGATCCCTAAAATAAATTTTTTTTGGTGGATGGCCTCTCACAATAGGATTCTGACCCAGGATAATTTGAGAATCCAAGGATTATGTTTTCCCAATCGATGCTTTCTCTGCAAAGAGGGGGAAGAAACTATCAATCATCTCTTGCTTCACCGCCCGTTTACTGCTGAAGTATGGGGGATGGCCTATGAGAAACTTGAGGTTCAGTGGGTAATGAGCAAGGATCTTTTATCATTTATTATGGGCTGGAATGGGCCTTTTTTGCATCCTCTGGTTTGCAAAATTTGGAGGCAGACCCCCTATCATGGGTTGGTGTTTATGGAAGGAGAGGAATAATCGGGTCTTCAGGAATACTGAGCGAAGCCCCAAGGAGGTGTTTGGGATTGGTGTTAGGCTCATAGAGGAGAATATCTTCCTCTTTGATGGAAAACTTCCTGAGTTTGGGCCGAGGGACTTTGAAATAAAAATGGCTAAGAAATGGCACCAGGACCTAAATGCTAATGCCTTCGACAATAGGAAACTATTAGCTAGGAGGAACGCCAAATGGGAGCCTCTAGATCTTGGATGGTTTAAAATTAATTTTGATGGTGCTGCTAAAGGGAGCCCAAGAAGGGCAAGTATAGGTGGGATTATAAGAGATTCTATGGGAAACATGGTGGCAGGGTTTGTTGGTGGCATAGGGATTCAGTCGGCCCTTGTTGTTGAGGCTCGTGCGCTGTTCATGGGACTCAAAATTGTTGTTTCTCTAGGAATTGTTAATCTTCATATTGAAGGAGATTCCAAGGTGGTGATGGATGCTGTGGAAAAGGAAAGATTTATAGGTTGGAACACCAAGGATATTTTATTGGATGCTAGCTTTCTTATGTCTAAATTAAGAGACAAAAAAGTGACTCATATTTACAGAGAAGGTAATAGTGTGGTGGATGCATTGGCAAATCTTGGCTTGGGGTGGGACTCGGCTAGATGTTGGAGGAAAATAGAACAACTGTCGCCAAACATTCAAGCTTTGATTGAGCGGGAAAAGGCTTACATGGTCAATAATGACTTACAACTTCTGGATGACGAGGACTGATGGGGGGGCCCACTGGCATTTTTGGGTGTGGTGGTGGATTAATGCCTTTTGGGGTATGAAGGACAGGTGGAGTGCCACGGGTAAAGATGAGAGGGTGTGGAGTAGGGGAAAGGGCATTCACGTGTTGTTTCTTTGGGATGGGAGAATGGGTATAGCTTATAAAAATATGATGATGAGATGGCAGGGAGGAAACTTAATTGATATGATCAAGCTTAGATTTGGTGACGTGATATAGGTTATTTGGAATGCCATGATTGCTTCTTGGGAGGATGACAGTACTATGAGTATTAAGTTTTGGGGAAAAGGGTATTTGGTTTATCTCCTAATTATTTTTGGAGATGTGAGTGTATGAATAATAATGGGACCATCCAAGATGCGTACTGGTTGTATTCTAGAGGTTTCGCGCTGGCTAATTTAACTGGTGGTTCCTTCGGCTTCTTATGGTTGGTTACTAATTTTAGCTTGTTGGGTTATCTGCATGGGATGTTGTGCCTTTCCTACCTTTTTGCCAACTTTTGGCTCCTCCACTGTTATCAAAAAATCATCAATTGTGGTGTCTTTTCTCACTGTTGCTTAGTTCCCCTCCGCGCGTGTAAATGGCTTGAGGGGATTAATTGTCATAATCCTTGCATTAAACATCCTTGTTTGATTTTTGTGCGCAACGTTTGGCTTTGGTATTTTCTGCATTTCAGTGTTTTTCCTGATCTTCCTGACAGAATGGGTGGAGATCGGGTTCCGATGGAGCCGGATAGCTGTGATGAATTCTGAAATAACCCTCTGGTCTGGCACATCTACGTTGAGGGAGGTATTTTCCCGCTTATGGAATGGTTGGTTGGCCATGATCCCATCCTTTCAAGACAATTTGCATGTTCTTGGAAGGATAGAAGGGTTTTTGTTGGGGGGATTTTGTTTGAAGTTAGCGAGGAGGTCATTGCGCAGGCCACGGGCTTGAGCTGCGATGGGAAAAAATACCCTAAGCACACCAAAAAGCCAGACCACGAGAGCCTTAAGGCTTTCTTCAGAGGTGAGGAGACTCCGGTCAGGAATTAGGCGGGGTTCGAAAGAGCTGAGCTCCCCAAATAGTGGGATATGGTCTGCATGGCTCTGATGAAATATGTGACACTGGAAGGTAGGTATAAAACTTGTTTTTTCTATTACTTCCCTCTACTTAACCATCTCAGACATAAAATGCTACTTAGCTTTTTGTTTTTCGTTCTTATGGACCTGAAGAGCTCGATGGATAAATGAAATGCAGCGGCCTGTCATAATCCTGGTGATCTCCCACCTCTCCCACTCCATTGGGGGCTTATCTTTCGCCTCTACCACTTCCATCTTGCCCTCTGCCCACCTAAAGTCATATCTGTCTGTGTTGAGAATATTGATCCCATTTCTTCGATTCACATCTCCCCAACCAAGTCCATGAGCCCTCCTCGAAAGCCTGTTGCTAATAATGTGGGGAGTGTAAAAACCAATTTGGTCAATAAGTAGCTTAAGGGTGGGTTAGGCTTGGCTCATGCGAGGGCGGAGGAAGGGTTCTGTGAGCTAAAGGCCACCCAGGTTGACATGGCTGCTAATTTCACTAAGCCGAAGAAAGGCAAGGAGAAAGGTTTGCAGGCTACGATTGCTAAGGAAAGCAAGGGCAAGGGCAAGAATGTGGTTGGGATTGATTCCAGAGGGGAAATGGTTGTTGGGACCATGGAGCTGACTGGTGGGGAAAGTGGTAGGAGGAGATCGTGGAGGCTGGCCAGCAACAGCAAAAAGAGACCGATTATTGAGGACTCGGAGGTAGAGCATTCAGACAACAAGGGTTACAAGGAGGAAAAGTTTGACGATGAGACTGATGATTTGGGGGAGAAGCCCCTGCCTACTCCAATGGACAGCAAGACTCCTTGCCATGGTTCTGACTCACACATTTTGTTGGTGACTGAGCCTGGTGAGATGCAGGAGACTAGGGATATTGGAGAAGATTCGGATATGGTGGCGAAGAGATTGAACACCTTGGACAAAAGATTTAGGGGCTTGACCCGCTTTACAATGAAACTGAGCCACTTTGTTACTAGTGCGTTGTCAAATGTCATAAAAGAGGAACTGGAGGGGAATAATAGCCAGGAAAACAAAGAATGGGTGGGCGATGAGGCAGTGGACCTCCTGATCAAGAACTGGGATGATGCCAGTTACCTGCGCTTGTTGGTGGTCTGTCGGCTATTTTTTGGCTGTCAGTGTGTTGTCCCTGGGTTGTCTCTAGTTTTTTTTTCTGTTATTTTTTCTGTTGTTGTTTAGTTCCTTTTTGGCCCTAGTGTCTCATTGTGAGGGGTACAGCTCCCCGTAAATGCTGTTTAACTTTTCAAAAACATTGTGAATTATTTGTTGTGTACAATTTTATTTTCTTGCACATTTACTGCTTTGCTAACTGCCTTTAAGACCGGGTATTGCACCATCAACTGCAATCTCAAACAACTCACTCACTTTCACTTGAATATTCCTTTCATGAGCACCCTTGTATAAAATCAAACTATGCCCTATAGACTACCTACTTACTTACTAATATAGGGGACTCATTGTTTCATGGTATTTTGAGTTTTATTTAGAAGGGGTTAATATGTGGTATTTTTATGTGCAGGAAGAATAGATTGTGATGCAACTTCGGGTATGGAAGGTTCAGGAAAAATTAGATTGCTATCAGTGTCATAACCAGGTTGGATTGTACCTTGAGCCGGTGTGAAACACTTTTGAGTGTTTTCGCTCCGAAGAAGAACTTGTGTGTAGGAATTTCCAAATATCTGATAGAGGAAGTTCCTACATTCTAAAGATAAAATCATAAATCTGTTTATCCAGTTTATGATCCAACCTGACATCATTAATATCCAATAGAGAAATTTTGTACATTCTAAAGATAAAATCGTAAATTTTATCAGTACAATTGGAGATCCAATTTCAGGTCATGAAGCTTTGACAAAGAAAGTTCCTACATTCTAAAGATAATATCATAAATTTGTTTGGTCCAATTTGAGGTCCAATTATAAGGATTTGTCTTTCTAATTATACTTTCTGACATTTTTCTTGATACAAATTGTTACTTTAGAATTATGGTATTTCTTTTCTTCCAATTTTTTCAACCCTCATTTCAGGGAAGAGCTCTGAAGATGGTTCCTTCAGATGGAGACTACACTTTTCCACTATAGGTTCCATCTAGAAACACCAAAAGCTCATGTACTGTCATACTAAGGTACAATGGAGTTTGAGGTTACCTTGTTCTACTTGATACAAAATTTTGTTCTTCAATCCCTCTTAAGAAAAATTTACTATTATGGACTTCATCATTGTACCTTTCATGCATTTGATTTAATTTGTTATGTGAAAACATGTTGTCTTTTTCTTTTCAAGTGATGACTATTATGTAAGCTTTTAATCTACATGACTGCCCCTCGTGTTCAATTCTTGTGATTGTTATGATGCTTGGGGATGCTTACTTTTAACTAGACTATTTATGAAAACTATCTCGAAATCCTTGATGATCAATTTTGTTAGAATCATGGCTATGTTGATAAAACACAATTTTGACAAGATAGTTTATAAAACATTAGTCCACACTCATTTATTATTCTTTGGTTTTAATCGATTGTAGGAGGCATACTACTGATTGGAAGCTCATCATTTATGTAATGTTTATCTACAATCACTCATTTGAATTGTTTCTTTCCACGACATACAAAACATCCACAAACAATAATTTTCTCAAAGTATTCATCCCCTATACTATAGTCCTGATCTACCTCTTCTCAATGCAATCATTTTTTGTGTCTACAATATCCATTGTCATATGATCTTCCACCTACTGTCATCTACGTGATTTAACAGTCCAGGCAACCTCTAAACTGTTTCGTCATTATAAATTGTAAAACCTTTGAGAAACCAGCAAAAAATTTTACCCTACCCATTTGAGCTTTGGCTCAAAATATTATACCACAAAGCCAAGATGCCTTTGTATTCTTTCCCTAACTTTGGTATCAAGGAAATAATGAACTTCTTGGAAAATCTAGGAATTGGGTCAGACACTGGTGAGAAACTACTGAAAATAAACGTAGAAACCGCTTGGTTTTGCCTAATCATGCCATAGTCATCGATACCATGAAAACTTCGTGCAAGATTGCATTACGAAAGATTTTTCATGATAAGGTTATCAACACTAAGAAAACCCAACAGACATATTTTCCCTAGGTTATCAACACTAAGCAAACCCAACAAACATATTTTCCCACAAAATAAAACTTTCATACCAAAAATTGGACGAAAAAATTTCATACTTGACAATGTGTACTTCGTTTGCCTCCACAGACTGGATGAAAATGATTTTCCCTAGGTCACCTCAAAATGTCAAGCAATAGAAGGAAGTGAGCATTGTCAACAGACTCTAGCCGCAATGAGGTAATTCATTGTCAATTTATAAATTTGTAAATGTTTCCATTGTTTATTTAAATTTCACTTTTTATTTTTTTATTTCTAAATTTAAAAGAAGAAATATATATATTTTTAAAAATATATATGTATAGGGACATGAGACTGACAAAGATAAAGAGGAATTGGCTTTCATATTGGGGGTAGAGGCAGTGAAAAAATTGGTTAATGTGGACTGGATAACGCTTTCCAGATACATAGAAAAACAATCTAGTAACACCCCTCAAACATTGCAAACAAATAAATTGTGTAAAAGGGAAACAATTGATTTCCCAACCAATCCTGGATCGAGTAAAAGATCCAGGAGGAAATTAGTGATAGTAAAGTCTAAGAATGTGGAACAAGGAGCAGAGACTTCCAATGTCCCAACCACACTTAGGACACAGACTTCTTCCACCACGCCATGTTATCAATCTTGCATTGGTAGCTACAATACGAAGATAAAATACAAGGTGGTTTCAGGGAAGTCTGAATGACGAATTTTGGGAAAAAAATTGTGAATAGGTTGAAGGAATCATGCCTTCAATGGTTCAAAGACCATCTACATTTTCCATTCTCAAAAATACTCATGCAATTGAAAAAAGCAGCTATCCATGACATGAAGACTGAATTTGGCAGAAGTTCATCTGTAAAGAAGATAAAGCTACGAATGTCTCAAAACTGCAAGATATTTCGATGCAACCAAACAAAGAAGATAAAAAAATCCCTCCTAAGCTAAGGCAAAAAATAAGGCCAATTGATGTAAGTGTGAAAGTATGGAAAGAGCTTGTACAAGAATATGAGAATTTTGATGCATGGAGGAAGTCCAGTGAGGAGAGTATGCAAGTATTTAAATTTTCTCATAAGATTATATCAAATTTATTAAACAATATTTAAATGTCATTTGTACATAGTTAAATTGAAATAGTATATGTTTGAAGACAAGGCCTTCAAGGCTAGGCTTGAGAAACTTCATGCCACACATTGCAGTGTCCAGAAAGGTCTACAGGCCTTGATATGTACATTTGTAAGTATATTTAATATGTTAAATGATATATTTTTTATTTCCTTGGAAAAAGTAAATGATTGCATATTAATTAATTTAACTAGTCCATGTGCCATGTTTTGACAGGAGGAGAAATATGGCCGCCATCCAAAGAAAATTGAAAAGAATATGTTACAAAACAAAAAGTGGAATGATTTTGTAATTTGGATGGAGAACGAGGTATCAATAGTTGAGTTTCAATAACTTATTTGGATATTTTTGTGTTAATATGTCAATTTTCATCTCTTGTGTTGAGTTTTTTATTGATGCATAGGATGAGTAAATAGAGCTCAAATATTATGATTACAAGATGATCATTTATGTGCATGAATAAATATTAGAAGGATGTAGATGAACTCAATTCATCTGACTTTATGCCTCTTGGCAGGAATTTTTCTTGAATCTCTAATATCAGGTGCCCGAGACTTCCTTGTAGCTTTTATCTTTCATAATCGCCTTTCCTCTTCATTGTTAGACTCATCTCCTTTTTCCTTATCTGCATTTATGGCTTCATCTTCTAATTCATCCCATGTTTTACCTTCCTCCTCTTCAGAATATTCTTCTTCTTCATCCTCCTCTATGACTCTTCTAAATTATCAGAATCAAAATCACTAGCTTCCATTTTCAAAAATTCCCAACCACCATCTTCAATAAATTTATTTGGATCATCAGTAATAGTCTTCAAAGTTGGCCACCAGTTCAAGTTCATTTTTCTTTCATAATACTTTATATCCATGGAGTTCATCCATTCATTGATTCCATCAAGCGGAGATTGAGGAATGGCGTACATGCAAAGTACGCCCCTATTGAAATTTTTGAAAAAAATAGCCATATCAAATGCCTTTTTCCCAAGTCCTACCCTCTCAAGGTTAACAATTCTCAATCTCACTAATAGCGATTACTAAGAAAGGTAATTCCACCAACTCTACCAAATAGTTTACCGTAGGAATAAAAAAAGCAGAGGCTTTGAAAGGAACTCCATGAAAACCAAGCTCTCTAAATGGTATATCAAACTCTAGTCCAAAATATTTTAGATGAGGTTGCTCCCATAGCTCTCTTACTCACTTGACAAATCCTTCAAACTCTAACTTCTTAACATTCAAAAGATAAATGGAATGCCCTCAACACCTAGTAGACATATCCAAAAAAGTTGACTAAAAATACAAACATGCTCCCGCACACAATGGCCTAATGGTTGGTTGTCATAGAAGTCAAACTACCGAAGTAACAACACTGATCAAGTTAACATATATGCATCATTTGCATAAATAGCTAAAATTTGTAAGAAATGTTAATCAATACATTGAATTTTGAGATGCATTGAAATAAAATAAAAAATATGTTTTGGGGAAAATATCAGTAGTGTGGGGGAAGAAAGCATTAACCTTAATAAAATAATTTTTGGTTGTTCTTGATACACCATCTATAAGTTTTCCTTGGATGACAGTACTAAATTTTTATATGTTGTACCCCTTAAATTTCCTACATGTTACAAATATGCAATAACAATTCACAACTTTGTATCGAGTCAAAGGCCAAGGCATTCTGAATAAGGGTAGCCAAATTTGATAAGGATGCAGTCACTATTACACGTATTGACAATCCATAATAGTCATGTAAAGATAATTTCCTGTGAAAACCATAATCACTCAAATTATGCACATTCAAATCTAAGTTTGAAAGCTTGCATTTTAGTCCATGCATCTAAGCCCTCGTTGAAGATTGAGGGTGTCAACAAAAAATCTAGAACAAATCTCCTTAAACCATAGCTAGTTTTAAAGTGTAGTATTTCCAAATTCAAATCCACTTCTTAGCTAAGCAAAGGAGGTAGGATTGGCAGGTGCTACCTCAAACAGACAAGGCCATAGAAAATATTTAAATAGAAGATCCAATGAGTGAGATGACATAGTTGTAGACCATAGATAATCAAAATTCTTGCAATGCATAGATGCTTGTGATACAAAGAAAATATGCTTACACATTGGCTGAATATATCCTCATCAAAATGACTAGAAAGAAATTTCAAATTTGTAAGTAAACTCTGACAGTCAAGAAAAAAAGTCATAAAAATTGGAAGTAAACTTTGGCAGACATGTAGATGAACTTAATTCATCTAACTTTATGCCTCTTGGAATACATCAAGATCTCCCCTCCTAAAGTTTGGACTACATCCATTACCTCCACATAAAAATGGACATCATTGGTCTTCTTGGTTCCCACGCCATGATATGGTTATGCGAATGAAAATGAAGCAAAGTAATCATCTCCTTCTCCACTGGTTGGAAGAATGCATGCTTAATTTTTTGATACATGATATCATCTCTCTCTTATATGCTCTCATGGTTGAATACCAAAATCCATTATGGTGGGCCTCCAGAGTCCCAATCATCTTGCGTCCTCTTCCACCAAATGCAGGCCTGATCCACATGTTTTCTAACCTAATTGGCTTTTTTTTTGAAAGCTGAAGTTTCTCCTAAGTCACCAGTGTAGCTCTCTCTACCTTTTCAGACTCTTTCATTGCTACAGATCATCTCTGGGATTTAATCATTTGTACCACATGGTTGACGTGCTTTGAATCCTTGCATCTAAATTAAAATTCCTTAAAATAAATACTACTAGGGAATTTCAATGTTGCCATTGTAGTTGGCATTAAATCTGGTACCTGCAACATTGAAAATTATCCTTATATAATAATTCCCTCCATCTTGTTGGCTTGTAACACTCTTGATGGTGTCTACATGAAATCTGATTTTGATTCCTCTTCTACATCATAGGGTTCATATCCTTGATTTGACACTTTTGAATTATCAAAATCAAAATCACTAGCTTCCCTATTCAAAAATTCCCAACCACCATCTTCAATAAATTTATCTGGATCATCAGTAATACTCTTCAAAATTGGTCGCCAGTTCAAGTTCATTCTTCTTTCATAATATTTTATATCCATGGAGTTTAGCCATTCCTTGATGCCATCAAGTGAATATTGAGAAATGGTATCAATGTGGAGTACATACCGCTTGAAGTCTTTGAAAATAATAGCCATATCAAATGACTTTTTCCCAAGTCCTACTCTCTCAAGGTTAACAATCTCAATCTCACTAATAGTGATTACTAAGAAAGGTAATTCCACCAACTATATCAAATAGTTTATCATAGGAAAAATAAAAGAAAAGGATTTGAAAGGAACTCCATGAAAAAAAACTTCCTAAATGGTATATCAAACTCTAGTTCAAAATATTTTAGATGAGGTTGTTCCCATAGCTCTCTTACTCACTTGAAAAATCCTTGAAACTTTGTATTGATTTTATTTTTTGTGTTCCTCTCTTGTTGTTCTTCCTTGATTTAATTAGGATCATACATTGACCTTCTTTCCCCTACTAAATTTTGGACCACATCCATCACCTCCACATAAAATTGGACATCCTTGGTCTTCTTGGTTCCCACGTCATGATATGGTTATGCAAATGAAAATGAAGCAAAGTAATCATCTCCTTCTCCGCTGGCTGGAAGGATGCATGCTTAGTGTTTTGATACATGATATCATCTCTCTCTTATGATCTCATGGTTGAATACTGAAATCCATTATGGTGGGCCTCCAGAGCTCCAGTCATCTTTCTTCCTCTTCCACCAAATGTTGGCCTGATCCACAAGTTTGTCAACCTAAATGGCTTTGATTTTGAAAGTTGAAGTTTTTCCTGACTCACCAGTATTAGTTGTAACATTTTTGAAATTTTATTATGGTATGTTCACTTTGATATGATGTAATATGATTATGGATTCATCTAATATGTTGTAATATTAGATATATAACAAAATAATAATTTATCGCATGAAATAAATAATAAATTTTCATTTTAAATGTTCTTTTTGTAGAACACGGGTCTTCCAGAAGATCAAGATGATCCTCAACATGATATAGATCCACAAAATTATGGATCTGTTGGCACAAATCACATGGCAAAGGAGGAGGATGATGCAAATATAGAAGACATCAAGGTCGATGACAATGATGATGATGATGATGATCACGATGGTGATGATGATGAGACAGTTGGTGATAGTAACTAGTGACATTCATGATCATATAGACTACATCATGGATCATTTTTGATATATCGTTATGATGACTCTTTCAAGGTTACTATCATATGTATCATTTTCATGACCTACAGTACTATATTGTTGAGTTGTATTATATTGACATGTATTATTTTCACTATATCATTTGGACATGTATCATTTTGACTTGTATCAATTTGAGTTACATTATTTATCAATTTTATTTATATCATTTGTACATGTATCATTTTCACTTATGTCGATTGTTGGACATGTATCATTTTGACATGTTTTTCATGTACTAGCATATTTGACTTTCACTTGTTTTAGTTATATATGATGATGATCTTATCAATATTGACTTATCAATTTATATATATTAAAAGTGGTCGATGATTTTTGAATGGATATTTATTTGGTATGATGGTTTTAATTTACTGCTCAGGATGGATGTTGTAAAATTCAATTAAATTAAAGATATTTTACTCATTTGTTTTAATTATAGATGATGATCATGTTACAATAATTATATTGTTATTTAATCATATGAGTTAAATAATTAAATTACTTACTCTATAATCATATGAGTTATTTAAGAGGCGTGATATATTTAACTAATTAAATTGAAATAAAACATATTAAATTAATAAATGGAAGCAAAACAAGAAGAATTTTTAGAAGCAGAAAAGGAAGCGACAATGGAAGCCAAACTAGAAGCAAACCATAATAAATCTTGGAAGCAAAATTGGAAGAAAAACCGGAAGCAAAACTGGAAGCAAACCTAGAAGCAAAACTGGAAGCAAATCTGGAAGCAAAACTAGAAGCAAACCTGGAAGCAAAATTGGAAGCAAAACCAAATGCAAAATTGGAAGAAAACCTGGAAGAAAAATTAGAAGCAAAACGAGAAGCAAAACCGGAAGAAAAAGCGGAAGAAAAACTAGAAGAAAAATCAGAAGCTTGGAAGCAAAACCAGAAGCAAAGAAAAACCAAAAGCAAAGCTAGAAGAAAAATCGGAAGCGAAACTGGAAGCAAAACTGGAAGCAAACTTGGAAGCAAAATCGGAAGAAAAATTGGAAGCAAAATCGAAAGAAAAACTAGAAGCAAACCTGGAAGCAAAATTGGAAGCAAACTTGGAAGAAAAATTGGAAGCAAATCTAGAGGCAAAACTAAAAGCAAAATTGGAAGCAAAACTAGAAGCAAAAATGGGAGTAGACATGGAAGAAAAACCAAAAGCCAAATTGGGCACCCATTTCGGTGTAAATTTTGATGTTACTTATTGGCGCTAATGGAGGCGCTATGATTTTCCAACGCTAAATCCGACACAAAATCAGGCGAAAAAGTCGACGCAAAATCCGACACAAAATCAGGTGAAAAAGTCGATGCAAAATTAGATGCCAAGTTGACCATGCCTGTTTACACCGAGTTGAGTGCCGAACAATTTTTTTTATTCATGTACTCAAAAAATAGTAAAATTCGGCAGAAAATTCGGCGCTAATTTCCTATTGTGCTATTGTTCACTCAGGATAATCTATCGATCAAATGAATCTAACATCAAGAAGCTTTTGTTTCTCAAGTTTTACCAAGAGTTTTATCTGAGGGTGCATCTTTCTCAATTTTTTTTTCACTAGTTTGGCTTCAAGATAAATTTCTAAGTGATGCACAACCACTTCTAGATTGAGCCCTGGAATATCTATGTATGACCATGCAAAGTTCACTCTTTTCTCTTTTAGGAACACTACTAGGTTCTTATATTCTTCATCCAATAAGGATTCAACATAGAAAGTGATCTTGGGTGATTCTTTTGTTTTGACATTGATTGGAGTAACCTTCTCTGCTAGAACTGCTAAATTCTCTAGATGCATTGCACTAAGGAGGAGATTGAATCCCTCATCCTTGGGTACCTCTTAGAGGCTTTCACCCTCAGATATGTCCTTTCTTTTTACTATTTTAGAATTAGAAAGTGCGACAGTGTGGTTTTCACTCAAAGATCTGCATGTTATTTGTATATCGTCAATTTTGTGACTGAAGGATTCAATCATCTCCTTGTAGTGCATCATGTTTCTAGCTCTATATCAAAACCAGCTTTGTGATATTCCCATGGTAATTTTTCATAGAGTCCCATGAGTTATGAGGTTGCTTCATTATTTTTGAATAAATCTAGAATTGGTGGTCCTCATTGGTTCAAGTCAATGAGTTGTGGGTATACTAGGCTTATTTCAGTTGGTTGATCACTCAGGTTGAAGGATGTTGTGGATATCATGAAGAGAGAGTTATTTTAAAATAGGTCAACAACATCAAGGGGGATGTCATATAGGGTTGTGTCATGGGATGTTGGTAACCAAGAGGAAGCCTCATCCTGTTTAGCGGAAGTACCTTTGCCAAGAACGGTGACCTTACTAGTGGTACAACCTAATCCAATATTTTTAAGACATTGTTTAGGAATGATGGGTTCTAGAAAACCATTTTCATTTTTTCCCAGTTTCTCATTCTTGTTATAGCCCCATCCCTCTATTAGTTGCAAGCCTTTATTGTCATCTTCCATTGGAAGGGGAAGGTCATTCATCTTGATATAGTAGTTTAGAGACATCCTCCTCATTGACATCTTCTTTGTTCAAATCCCCCCACTTGGTGAAGGTGTTAGCTGCCATCTTGATTGTTTCAAGTACTTTATTTCTAAGTGTAGGTTTCCCATGAGATTTGGGAGATATAGGTAGCTCCCCCAACACAAAAGTATCCTTCATTAATTCATAGTTTCCACAACCATCATCCTGGATCATTGCTTTGATGTCAGGAATGTTCTACACAATAGATGTTTTTATTTATGAGGTAGATGCAAGGGATGATGGGTGAAAAAATGAGAAATATGATGTAGGCCCTTCATCCTTTTTAGGGATCTAGGGTATCTTTTAAAACTTGGCCTCTTGTTTCTTGCAGTAGTAAAAAGGTTTAGGATCTCCATGGATGGTAACTTCTCTATCCTCAAAAGGAAACTTTACACATTGATGGTAGGTTGAAGCTATAACTTTTAGGGCATGGATGCATGGTCGGCCATGTAGGATGTTGTAGGGGAGATCAAGGTCTAACACTTGGAATGTAGTTTCTAAAATGATGGGTCCCAATTGGATGGGTAGTGCAATAATGCCTTGTGATACCAATTTTTGATCGGCATATGATTTGATGGTGGTACTCTTTTCTTTCTCTATAGTATCTTTTGAATATCCCAAGTTCTTAATCAACTAAAGGGTGAAAATGCTCATACCAACACCTCCATCTACTAAGACTATTTTAACCTTGTTCTTATGAATAATGACCTCAAGGTGCAAAGCACAGTTATGAGATGGTTGAGATGGTAGGTCTTGTTCTGAGAAGGTGAGAAGATGGTTAGTGATATGCCCTACCATAGCTTGAAATTGTTTTGTATCAATATCCTCAGGGGTGAATGATGAAGATAAATATTTCTCTAAGATTTCCCTATGTGCGGGGGATAGCCTCAATAGTTCCAAGATAGAAATTTGTGTGGGGGTCTTCTGAAGCTAATCTAGGAGATCATACTTGTTAGGGTTGGATGTAGGCAAAGTAGGTTGTGCCCTAGATTGAGATGGGACTCCTTGGATGGTGAATTTTCCACATTATGTAGTGACTCCACACTCTTCACTAGGCCCTTTGATGGTGACAACGATGATGACACTATCACAGGAAGAAACCACATTGGAATATGTATGTTGTACATTTGTATAATCCTTGGCTTTTCCAGTGTTGTTTCCTTTTATATGATCTGGCATAGGGTTTTTGTATATTTTAAGATCTTGGTTGTCATCTAGTACTTCAAAAAATATGGCTTCACTCTCTATAAGATCTTGGATAATATTTTTGAGCCTCATGCAGTTCGATGTCTTGTGTCCTTTGATTTTGTGAAAGTCACAAAAATCATTTTCATAGTACTAGGGTAGTTTATCCTGTGGTTCTTGGTAGTTTTCAAAATTGGGAAGCGTTATTAGGTTTGATTCTACCAACTTCTTCATGATAGTCTCAATAGTTTCGAAAAACTTTATGTATTTTCCTTTTGGATAGTTTTTTTGGTTAGGGGTTCATCTTGGTTGTGTTTCAGTGTTGTTGATTTGATTGTTTTATGATGGTGTTGTTTGTTGCACGGTTGGTTGAATGTTAGCTATTTGATTTTTGTTCAACCTAGGATCACTTAGGACCACCTTAACATCCACCATGCCATCATTGGACATGTTCTTTTTCTTATCCCAGACACCAGGCTTGTTGTTTGAACTGGTTGATGGGAAATTTTCTTTGTAGGCTTGAGTATTTCCTTGTGAGATCAGAGCTCTTTTGATGTTAAGGGCTCTAGGTACAAGCTCGTCATAAGATGTAATGCATTGCATTTTCAAATGGAAGGATAGATCTGGATCTAGATTTTATATGATGATCCCCACTTGTTGTTCATCAAGAATTGGACACTTGCTTTTACTAGCCCTTTGCCTCCAACGTTGTAAGAAATTGGAAAAATATTATCCTTTGTTTTGCTTGAGAGTGTAAAAATATTCTAGGCTTACGTCCATGTCAAGATTAAAGGAGAAGTGATCTATGAATTTATCGATGATTTCTTGGAAGGTTTTGATACCTGTAGGAAATTGAGAAAACCATTGGATGACTGGGTTTTTCAAGCTTCACAAAAAGAGGTGCATCAAATAGGACTCATTATAGGTGACCTCCATACACATGACATTAAATTATTTGATATGGTCCATAGGACTTCCTCTCCCTTTGTATTTATCAAATTTAGGGACATGAAAAATGGGATGGAATGGTACCATTGTGATGTTTTGATCAAATGGATAAGGACATAAGTTATGTGTATGAGGCTTATTCATTTTACCCATATGAAGATCCTGCATTTCTTGTTATAATGCCTTAAGTTATGATGCTACATCATCTTGTGGGTTTGGTGGAGGAACATACGTTGTGTATTGTGGTATGGAAGATGGATTGTACATGGGATTTTGATATTATGGTGTATTGTATGGTGTGTATGGAGGGGTGGATTATTATGAAGGTGCTTGTGGTGTTGATGTATATGTTCCTAACGTGTTTGTATTGACAATGTTCTGTTGAGGATTATAGTAGGAACCTTCTTGTCATTGTTGTTGTTGTCGGGCATACTACTAAGCTAGTAAAGCTTGTTGTTGATGTTGAGCCACTAGGGCTTGTTGTTGGGCTTTTTGTTTTTTTTGGGCTACTAAAGCTACTTGTTGTTGTTGTGTTGCTAGGGCTGCTAATTTTTGGGCTTCTTGTTGTTGTTGTGCTACTAAGGTTGCTTGATGTTGTTGATATTGTTGTTGTTCTGCTAAGGTTTCTTGATTTTGTTGTTGCTAAGGATGCTTGATTTTGTTTCTATTGTCATTGTGTTGCTAGGGTTGCTTGATGTT
Source organism: Sequoiadendron giganteum (assembly GCA_007115665.2). Classification (NCBI taxonomy): domain Eukaryota; kingdom Viridiplantae; phylum Streptophyta; class Pinopsida; order Cupressales; family Cupressaceae; genus Sequoiadendron; species Sequoiadendron giganteum. The sequence continues at coordinate 719,232,369 of CM021103.1, forward strand.
GTTGCTACTATTGTTGTGTTGCTAAGGTTGCTTTTTGTTATTGTTTTGTTATGCTGCTAAGGTTGCTTGTTGTTCTACTAAGGCTGCTTGTTTTTGTTGTTCTTGTGTTGCTAGGGTTTCTTACTATTTCTATTTTTGTCGTATGGATTTTTTATAAGCCTATTGTGCTTGCTATAAAGCTAATGCATGTGCTTGTTGTTGGAATCAAGTTACACTGAGAGGGGGGGTGAATCAGTGTTCAAAAAATTTCAACTTTATGTTGGTATGTGGTGACTGATCATGCTATACTATACACTCTTTATTAATGTACACTCTTCATGTATCCTTGTCTGGGTCCGAGAGTAGGTTGGGGTCGGGCGGGGGTTTAAGGGTGACAACCCTCAAGAATTTTTTTTCACCTTTTTTTTTCTTTGTCATCGAAAAAGAAAAAAGTTGAATTTGTAAGCCCTAATTTTTGGAAGCTTCTAAAAGCTTGTTATAAGCGGCTGGGATGGATAGTTGTAGCATGGCATTATTCATGATATTGTAATATGTTTTGCACTGGATAATAAAATCATTGGATGGTTACGGTTTTGTGGATGTAGCCCAAATTGGATTGGGTGAACCACGTAAAATTATTTGTGTTGTCTTCTATGTGTGTTTTATTACTCTATTTTATTGTTCAAATATGCATTTAACTTGTTAGATATTTGTCATCTAACCCTAACAAGTAGTATCAGAGCAAGGTTATTTTCAATTATCATCTGTAGGAAAGTCTCACAATTGAGTGGGAGTCTCACGGTTAAGTGGGAGCAATGGCAGACGAGGGTAAGTTGAAGGTTGAGAAGTTCAATGGGTATAACTATCAGTTATGGAAGATGTAGATGGAGGAATATCTCTATCAGAAGGATTTATGGTGACCATTGGAAGGGAAAACCAAGAAACCCTCAGCAATGTCTGATGAGGACTGGGATATTTTAGATAGAAAGGCACTTGGTAGTATTCATTTATGCCTAGCACAATCAGTGGTGTTCAATATTATAAAAGAAAAGACAACTCAAGATTTGATGAAAACCCTAGAAAAGTTATATGAAAATCTGTCCGCTTTGAATAAGGTATTTCTTATGAAGCATTTATTTAATATGAAAATGGTAGAAGGTGGGTCAATTACTGATCATTTAAATGAGTTTAATACAATTACCAGTCAATTAAAATCTATAAATGTAAAATTTGATGAAGAAGTTAGCGCTCTTTTGGTTCTATGTTCTTTTCCAAAAAGATGGAATAGCCTGGTAATCGTTGTTATCAATTTTATTTCTGGTTCAAATACATTGAAATTTGATGATGTTGTTGGTGTTATTTTAAGCGAGGAAATTCATAGGAAAAGCTCAGGTGGAACATCCACATCAGGTAGTGTTTTGAATACAAAAAGCAGGGGTAGAACAAAGGAGAGAGGACACAATTCTGGAAGTCATGGGAAGTCATGAGGAAAATCAAAGGACAGTCCCAATCTAGAGACAAGAGGGATTGTTGGTACTATGGTAAGCCGAGTCATTTAAAGAAAGATTGTTGGTCTCAAAAAATAAAGGAGACAAAAAGGAAGGAAATAAAGAGGAAAATGTGGTAAGTAATAAATCTGATGAGGATGCTTTGATTCTTTCCCTTGACAATATTGATGATTCTTGGGTGTTAGATTCAAGGGCTTCATTTCATGTTGCGCCCCATATAAATTATTTTCTTGATTATGTCCAAGGGGATTTTGGGATGGTTTATTTGGGAGATGACGAACCCTATTAGATTGTTGAAAAGGGAAGAATCAAGATTAAGTTGCAGAATGGGAATCATTGGCTACTACATGAGGTAAGGCACGTTCCAAAGTTAAGAAGAAATTTAATTTCAGCAGGACAACTAGATGATGAAGGTTGTGTTGTTACATTTAGTGATAAAACTTGGAAGGTTAGAAAAGGTGTTTTAATGGCAGCAAAAGGTGTGAAAGTAGGCACCTTATATCTTTGTACAGGCCATACTGTTCCTTCTACTTTAGCTATTTCAGATAAAAATCAATGTTCAGGAACAGTTGTTGCAGTTCAATAGGCAAAAAATCGGATAGTTGTTGTGGATTTTGAATTAGCACTATGGCATAATAGACTTGGGAATATGAGTGGAAAAGGTATGAAAGTGCTTCATTCAAAGAATGTTTTACCAGGTCTAAAATGTGTTTATATGGATTTGTGTGAAAGTTGTGTGTATGGAAAACAAAAGGTAGTTGGTTTTCTCAAAGATGGGAAACAAAAGAAAGATGAGAAATTGGAGCTCGTGCATACTGATGTATGGGGACCAACTCAGGTATCTTCTCTTGGAGGCTCTCAGTACTATGTTACATTCATTGATGATGCAACTAGGAAGGTATGGATTTATTTCCTTAGGCAGAAATCTGATGTATTTAAAAATTTTAAAAAATGGAGAAGCTTGGTTGAGAATGAGATGGGTAAAAAGTTAAAATGTGTTAGATTTGATAATGGTCGTGAGTATTATAGAAAATATTTTGAAGATTGTTGTTCCTCTAATGGTATTCATATGCAGAAAACGGTTCGAAGGACTCCACAGGAAAATAGAGTGGCTGAGGGCATGAATAGAACAATAATGGAGTGTGCACGAAATATGATACTTCATATTGGGTTGCCTTTAAACATGTGGGCAAAGGCTGTAATTTTTTTTGTTTATTTAATTAATAGAGGCCCCTCTAATCCTTTTGGTTGTGGTATTCCAGATGAAGCATGGACATGTAAGAATGTGGGTTATTCTTTTTTCAAAACCTTCAGTTGTGAATAATTTGCACATGTAGATTCTGAAAATAGAACCAAGCTTGATGCAAAATCAAAGAAATGCATATTTTTTGGATATGGCATTGATGATTTTTTATAGGATTTAGTATTTTGAAAATAAGAAAATTGTGAGAAGCAAGGATGTCATATTCAATGAAAAAGTGTTGTACAAAGATCTATTGCAATAACATGAGAAGAAAGAAAAGGATTATGCAGTGTTGGATGATATTACAAAAAACATTGTTCCATTGGTTCCTCGTGCTCCACAACAACAACACCAAGAAATACCACAAACTCCAGTGAATGTGAGGCGATCTCCAAGGATAAGTAGACCTCCAAAAATATTTTCTCCCTCTTTGTATTCTATTTTATTAATTGATGTTGGTGAACTAGAATGCTATCATGAAGCTATGAAAGTGGATACCAAGATTCAGTGGGAGCATGGAATGGAAGAAGAAACGGACTCCTTGCTAAAAAAACAGACTTGGGAATTATGCAAGTTGCCTACAGGTAAAAAGGTTTTACCAAACAAATGGGTTTATAAGCTGAAAGAGGAGGATGGAGGTAATCAAATATTTAAAGCCAAATTAGTTGTAAAGGGATTTGCACATAAAAAGGGTGTTGATTTTGATGAAATATTTTCTCCAGTTTTTAAAATGACTTATATTCGTATTGTTTTAAGTATTGTGGTTGTTGAAAATTTGCATTTAGAACAACTTGATGTTAAAACAACCTTTCTCCATGGTGATTTGGAAGAGGAAATATATATGGAGCAACCACAAGGATTTGAGGTCAAAGGTAAGGAGAAACTAGTGTGCAGATTGAAGAAGATTTGATATGGCTTGAAGTAAGCACCTCGGAAATGGTCTATTAAATTTGATAATTTTATGACTGAGCAAGGCTACGAAAAGTGTAATTCAGACCATTATGTTTACCTTAAGAGATTAGTTGAAGATAGCTACATTATTTTATGTTTATATGTTGATGATATGCTTGTAGCCGAATCTAACATGGATCACATAAAGGAATTAAAACAACAGTTAGAAAATTCATTTGATATGAAGGATTTGGGGGCAGCAAAACAAATCCTTGGTATGAAGATTACAAGAAATAGGAAAAAAAGGAAATTGTTTCTATCTCAGGCTGATTATGTTAAAAAGATGTTGCAGAGATTTCATATGCAGAATGGAAAATTCGTTTGCACACCTTTACCCAGTCATGTCAAATTGACTAAGGATATGTGTCCAAAGACACAAGAGGAGGAAGAAAAAATGTCCAAGGTACCATATATTTCAGCTGTAGGCAGTTTAATGTATGCCATGTTATGCATGAGACTAGATATTGTACATGTTGTAGGATTTGTTAGAAGGTATATGAGTCATCTTGGAGTTGAGCATTGGAATGCGATAAAATGGATTCTCAGGTTCTTGAGAGGTACATCCAATAAATGTTTATGTTTTGGGGTCTCTAATACAGATTTAAAAGGCTATGTTGACTTAGATTTGGCAGGGGATATAGATACCAAGTGGAGTACCACAGGTTATGTATTTACATTTGGTGGGAAAACAGTGAGTTGGATTTCTTGGTTGCAAAAGGTGGTTGCTTTATCCACCACGAAGCCAAAGTATGTTGTTGCAACAAAGCCAACAAACGAGATGATATTGCTGCAATTTTTCATGGAAGAATTGGGAAAACAACAGGTTGTAAATCACTTATTTACAGATATCCAAAGTGTTATACATTTTGCAAATAATTCTTCCTTTCAATCTAAAACCAAACACATACAACTTTGATATCATTTCATTTGGTCAGTGTTGGAAGATGGACAAGTAAAGCTGGAAAAGATACATACAAATGTCAATCCAACAGATATGTTTACAAAGGTAGTGACAAGGGAGAAGCTAAGATCCTCTTCAGCTTTGTTTGGTCTTCATGGTTAAAAGTATAATAGAGCAAAAAGGTCCAAGGTGCTTATTTCCAGTGGGAGTTGTAAGTGCAACGGTGTCATCCAGGATCAGTCTCCAACTGGGAGATTGTGTTGGTGTGGAGCCCGATCAGCCTACAAGTGGGATATTGTATGGTATGTGGTGAATAATCATGATATACTATACACTCTTTAGTACTATACACTCTTCATGTATCCAACAGTCCCTAAGAAATTTTTTTTTTTCACCTTTTTTTGCTTCGTCATCGGAAAAGAAAAAAATTGACTTTGTAAACCCTAATTTATAGAAGCTTCTAAAAGCTTGTTATAAGTGGCTGGGATGGAGATTTGTAGCATGGAATTATTCAAGATATTGTAATATGTTTTGTAGTGGATAATAAAATCATTGGATGGCTGCGGCTTTGTGGATGTAGCCCAGATTGGGTGAACCACGTTAAATTATTTGTGTTGTCTTATGTGTGTTTTTTATTACTCTATTTTATTGTTCAAATCTGCATTTAACTTGTTAGATATATTCTGTCTAACCCTAACACTTTATTGATCAGATCCTTAAAGCACTTATAACATTCATCTAAAAGAAATATGCATGAACATAAATAAAACAACCACAACACCATAACACAAGGATTTTTACGTGGAAACCCTGTTAGGGGAAAAACCATAGTGGAAGGCCAATCCACAATATTATTTTAGTATACTCAAAAATGTTTTACATAATGGGAATGCACTTGCATTTAGGCACACTTGCATAGAGCTCACCGCTCAAAGGAAGACTCACTGTCTTACAAAATATTCAGATTAAAACCATCTGAGAGATTTGAACTGAGAGATTAGCATCTACAGATTCTTGATTATAGTTCTAGTTAGGCTCAACAATCAAATTCTTGACCTTCTGAATGATTCTACTCTTCTTCTCTGATTTTTAACACAAATCATGTATGCACAAGTGAATCTATCCATTATCGCTCTTTTTCACTTCTGATATTCACAACTCGCATCAACACACTTCGCACACAAATCAAAATGGTATAATCGATCACTTATATATATATCCACGACTAAAGATTGATCACCCATATGTTGACTTCAACAAGATATAATTTTTTTTGCAAACTATCATCTCAATCCATGGATAATCCTTAATGCACACCAACCAAAGTCGTCTATAGCATAGCAATGATCAACATCAAGATGTACAAACATAAAATTTCTTAAAAAATTACTTCTCTAGTATTTGCAACATATTACATTCACCAAGTCATCTTTTGTACTGATAATCAGAGAATTAATCAACTGGATCTTCTAACTTGCACACGGATCAATACGAGCCACTAAGATTCAATATCAGTAGAGATCATATACCAAACGCATTCCCTGAGATACACAACACAAAATGATAACAAAAAAATTGCATATGAATTGTTGAACAGAGTTATGTTGGATGCTCTGTTTTGCCTGATAGTTAATCACAAAACTTCATTTTGGCTTCCAATATGAGAAATTTTTGAAGTGTAGATTGATCCACTGACTAGGGTTTCCATCAATGACAACACCAAATGACATATGCAGTGTCTCTTGCCAACAATCTCCCCCTTTGGCATTGATGGCAACACTTCGAGAAAAATGACTAAGTGTCAAATCAATACCAATATGAATTACACTGCCAACCTTCAAAAATTCAAAGACATAAATCCCCTTGAGATGGTTAAGACATTTTTCACTATCCTATTCTCCCCCTTTGAAATCAATGGCAAAGGCAGGAATCCACATATCAAAAATCAAACAAAACTGCTATGAACAAATTGCATATGTACAAATAGGCTTCTTCAACTTACATAAGCTTTAATAAATCAAAAAAAAAATTCTTCCACAGGTTCAAACTTGTGTCCCAAACCTTCTTGAGACTCTCCAAGATAACCACGTGACCACAAAATAAGTAAGATTGCATTTTTGCAAATTCAAGGTTTGTTGGATCACTGACCGCCATAGCGTCGTGTGCTTCTTTTAATGTGCTTAACATTGTTTCCATCTTAGGACCAATTAGTCCTCTGAGCTCACAAACTCATTCAACCATTTTTCTTTCTTCATGCTTCAAGTTTTTGATCTTGTCAAGTAAGGATATTAATTGACCTTCTTGTTTTCCAACAGAGACAGTTAGAGGATTAAATGCTTTAGTGATGTCTACTAACTATTTTTCATATTCTTTTATTTTCTTCTCAAAATCCTCAAAAAAAAAAGATAAAGATAGACATGATTTGTAAATTTTTCCACCTTCAGATAAAGCATTTTGAATATTCTTTATGCAGGCAGCTACCAAATATTTATCCCTAGCTATCATCCCTTTCAATTTACCAAACCTTTTATCATCAAATTCCTTCTGAACTTTATCCTCGGTTGATTTCTCAAGAGACTCAAAATGAGTACTTACAACATTAATAATTTTCTCCAGCTCATCGGAGGGAGTACCAGATGGATCCTTAACATATGTAGGCATTATTTTCTCTAGAACACCGGATGCAAGATTTAACAGTTCACTATCTTCAATATGAGATTTGATAATTTCTTCCCTTGCCTTGTTCTGAGCGAATGAAGCTACCTTCATCTTCTGAATGGGAGATAAAGTGTCCAAGTTGATAGGACCTTTTAGTAGTTCAAAATAAAATTATTTATGTTGTTCTTCCAAAAACTCTTTTACTGCCTTGGCAGTGTCTCTTGCTTTCACTAGAACTTACTTTATATCAAATTTCTTTTCCTCAACCACTATTTCCTCGGCTACAGATTATTGATTATCTTTTTCAACTGATACAATTTTAAGAGCTTCAATCTCCATAGGAATTTATGTATTATCCACATCAAGAGGAATTTGAGTATCCTCAACTGTATCTTATTTTTCCTCTTCTTCTATTAGACCAAATGAGACATCTTTATCATGTTTTTCTTCAGAGACAACATCAATTTTGTTTCTTATCAAAACTTTCTTTAAGATTTTCTCTTTTTTTTTTTCCACTTCTTTAGTTCAACCAATCATGAGCTTGTTTACTCTTGTTTTTCTCTTGAAATATTTCTTGGCACCATTCAAAATTGTCTTCATTTCTTCAATAGACATTACTGGACATAAATCTGCAATAATTTGCTCTCTCAACTGCTCATCTTTAGTTCTTGCATTTACTCTTCTCATTTCTAGAATTTCATAAAGACTTTTATGTAAAGTAGACATTATTTCAATAAGTGCCTTATTGAAATTGTTCAAGTACTTAATTGAAGCTTCCTCAAGAATTCTTTGATGACACTGCCAAAGGTGCCATACCATTCATGAAGAGGCCTAAGATTTCCATCCTTAATCAATGAATTCTCTACTTCTTTTACAAACATACCTAGTTTATCTATTTTCATCTTATTCTTTGCTTTCTCTTCTTTACCAGAGGACTTTTCCTTAGAGACAAGTGATTATTTTGAGCCTTTTTGCTTGATTTCTCTTATTTCTACATCAGATTCAGTCTCTTCATCTCATAAACAACAACATAGACTCTTTTTATTTTGTCGTTCTTCCTTTTACCTTCTTTAGTTTTCACAGGACTTGACTTCTTTGTTAGAATGGAAGGAAGAGTAGAGCTTCTTGTAGATATAGTTCAGGTAGAGGATACTGTCGGACTAGGAGACTTAGTTTTAACTGGCTTTCCAGCTTCAACTTGATCTCTCCTTCTTCTAGATTCTATTATAGCTTCTGCAGATATGCCCATGGTCTCTGCAAAGGCTTCCACTTCTCTTCTTACTCTTATGATTATCACACGTTTCCTTAGTTCATTGTGCACCTGTATATCTTTTTCTGAAAAAGTACCAAAACTTACTTTTGATGGATCCCAAGGTTTGCTCAATGAATGTTCAACATAAATTTCCAAAATTTACTCTTCAACTTCATAGCCCATTGGCATAATCCATACTATTCTAGGATCTGTTGCTTCCATCAAGCATTGATCAATGTCAACCATAAAATAGATAGTATCTTTTTACTTCTCCATAATAGATGTGGGAATTCTTTCTCTAGCATGCATCATACTCTTTTTTTTTTTGAAATATCCTGAAATTGTAGTATTCTTTGTCTTACTGTCAACAAATCTATGCAAGAGATCTCTAATTTGAGTGGCTATAGGTCTATCTCTTTTCCATTGTACCTTTCCAAATCCCAAAACTTCATTCATGAGGTAACAAAACAAACATAACAACAAATTACCATACTTAAAGGAATTCTTCTTATCCTTCTTGATTTTGCCAAGATTTTCAATCAACTGACTTCTAAGCAACTCACATAGATCATAATCTTCATTTTCCTTTACCATCTAATATGTTACATAAATAGTTGTGCCAGATACAAAATTATCTCAGCTAGAATGATAGATTTTGTAACCAATGACCATAAATGCAAATCTGACATCTACATCAATGATATCATCAATTATCATTTCTCTTCTATCATAATTTGAACTGGTTGCATTAGTAACTATTTTATTCTTTACGAACTTCAAAATTGGTAACCCACTAGAGGAATTTAAACATGTAACAACACATATAGCATATTTTGTAATCTTGAAGGGCTGATTAAACCACATAAATTATGCATGAACTCAGCTCAATATATACTAGACCCATTCGCTCTCTTCAAACACGAGAAATTTAACAATCTATGTAAATTTCTTCTCCTCTATGGTTTTAAATTCAGGTTTGACACACAAATATTCTCCTATAATGTGATTGTTATACAAATTCAGTAGTTGTGAGCTTCCTAATTCTTCAATGTTTGCATGAATATATGACCTAATATCTTCAATATGCAAGACGTCGTACGAAATAGATGAAAATGCACCTAAGGGTTGTGTCTCAATAGATTTGAAAGGATGCCACTTGAATTCGGACGGGGTCTGTCCTTTATATCAACCACCAATGGAGTAGCCATTTGCACAAATTCACAAGTTCACAATTTTTTCCAATAATACCTTTTCATCGGTTTGAGGGTTTGATCACTGAAATGCCTTCACACTAAATCTTCACCAAATATCACTCAAGTTGCTTTAGAGCTCTCCAAACTTATTTTTCTTCTCAAAATGCAAGGTGACGAATGAAGAGTACAAATGACCTTTTATCATTCACACAGCTTGAATTTTTGTCGCAATAAATGCTTTTTCCCTAACTTATTCGGATACCCTGTTTTCATGCTCAATGAAGGATAACTCTTCCGCGGACCTTCAATTTTGCACAAATAATTTCTCCAATTGTTTCAGCAGCATATGTAGATCATTAGTGCAATCGTTGCACTCATCCACATCATGGTACCAACTTCAGATAAGGGGTTTGAAGAATTTCTTTGAAAACTCCCCCTAGGCCAGAGGCCATGAACTAATTCTCGGATGAATTACCAGAACCATATTCTGGTGCTAACTCATTTTCTGCAACAAAGGGACTCTTCTTCACCCATGTCTTCCTCATTTGATTCCTTATCTCACCTATAGTGACTTTATCTTTTCCCTTTTCATTATTTTGCATGTTTCTCCTTTGATTTACCAGACCCTTTCTGCTTCTACAGAATCTAGCAATGTGACCGGATTTGTTGCAATTGTAGCACACCACATTTCTTTGTCCAGACCAGTTGTTCCATTCATTTTCTCTTGATTTGCACTAGTTATCAATATAGCCAAATCTATTGCATGTATATCATCTAACATCTCTATAGGAGTTGTTCATCATATTTCTGCATTCATTTGACTTATGACCATACTTATTGCAATTGAAATAGTAACCATAAAATTTTGGACCACTTGAGTTCATTCTACTTCTACATTGAGTAGCCATGTGTCCAAATTTATTGCAACTAAAACAACAACCATTGAATCTTTGAGCATTAGGTTGTCTTACCTGATACCTTCCAGATTTTTTCATTTGACTTCCTTGCCTAAATCTCCTTTGTCCAAAATTTGTTTGTCCATATTTTAAACTTTCTCCTTCCTCATATCCAAGACCTCTCTTGTCACCATCGGTCCTCTAACTTTTAATCAGTTCATCAACATTAATTGATCTAACCTTGAACTTTTCTTTGTATTCATTAGCAGTAGCAAGTTCATATGTGAGGGTAATAATTTGTCTTTCAAGTTCTCCTTCATTGTCTCTAGATTGTTGTAATTCAAGCGCTAGATTAGTGAATCCATCATTAATTCTATTGCATTCTTCAGATTTCTCTTTCAAGGACTGGGCAAGGTTCTCTTCATTCTTCTTTATGTCTTCAATGTCCTTGATCATCCTCATCATGATAGATTCCCTCATGTTGTAGGACTATATTATCTCTGGTAAGATTTTCACATTCTTCTTTCTTTTCCTTCAGAGCTTGACTCTATTGTTCATCTTCCATGCTCTTACTATCATTTTACTTAATTTGATCACAAAGTTCCTTTATTTTCTCCCTGGACTTATTGATATTATCTTTCAACGACTCAATGAATTTTTGAGCATCCATGAGGTTTTCTTGCAATTTCCAAACTTCATATTTTTACTAATCAATATCATCTAGGGCCACCAAAATTTGTTGTTGAAGACTGCTTGAATCCATTTAATTGTTTTCCCGGATCTTCTCCAAGCTGTTAGAATTATTCCAAGGAACTTAGCTTTGATACCAATTGTTGGAATCAAGGTACATTGAGAGGGGGGTGAATCAATGCTCAACAAATTTCAACTTTATTGATCAAATCCTTAAAGCACTTATAACATTCATCTAAAATAAATATGCATGAACATAAATCAAACAACACCATAACACAAGGATTTTTACGTGGAAACCCTGTTAGGGAAAAAACCATGGTGGAAGGCCAATCCACAATATTATCTGAGTATACTCAAAAATGTTTTACAGAATGGGAATGCACTTGCATTCAGGCACACTGCATAGAGCTCACTGCTCAAAGGAAGACTCACTATCTTAAAAAATGTTTAGATTAAAACCATCTGAGATATTCAAACTGAGAGATTAGCATCTACAAATGCCTAATTAAAATTCCAGTTAGGCTCAACAATCAAATTCTTGACCCTCTGATTGATTATACTCTTTTTCTTTGCTCTGTTCTGATTCACAACACAAATCCTTTATGCACAAGTGAAAATATGCATTATCGCTCTTCTGCAGTTTTAATATTCGCAACTCACATAAACACACTTCTCACACACATCAAAATTATATAATCAATCACTTATATATATTGGTGACTAAAGATTTGATGAAGGTGCAACCCGAGACACAGAAAAATCACACAAAAGACCAAGGAATATTATTATTCAAAAGCAATGAAATTCTTACATGGAGAGGATCTCAAATCCTCGAGTTCTGCAATACATGTAAATTACAGAAAGAAACTACATAAATTCCCCTATTCGCAGCATGCAATCTTCTTTCCCCAAAAACTACTCAAACAAATCAGAAACCAACCCATAAATAGCCCCTTTCCCCATTTGGAGCCAAAAACAACATTCTAATTATGTACCAACTTCCGGAAGCCCTAACTCAAGATCTAACCGTCAGATCTTCAATGATAATACCTTTTCGGAAAGGTCTTGTGAAAATGAAGTGCTCAAAAGTGGGGCCTAAAGGCTAACCACTTTTGTTTTTCGCCAATTTTCGGGCCCATCCGGAGCCTTTAAGTCCCTCAAAATTAGCTTCGAAGATTTTGTAGGGCAAAAAGCAGAAACTGAAACTTGAATAACTTTTGAACCGGGAATGATCTTCGCCTGATTCTTTCACCAAAGTGTTTATTATTCTATCCTGAAGCTTCCCTTAAATTTTTATCTCCTCACGCATTCAAATTCATACCTGCTAAAAATAGCAGTTGAGCAGAAAAAGCAAAAAAGCAGTTTTGAAAGTTGGGAATTCTTCTTCGACGAAAAGGGTATCTAGAAATGCAAAAACATCTAAAAAAATCTAAATGAAAGTAAATATATTTTTGAGTGATGTAGGATTGCCCTTACACCATTGGATGCTCCTGCATCAGACACCCAGGGTAATTTGAAAAGTGACCCTGTCACTTCTCAGATGGTTGAGGAAAACCCAAACGGTCAACCTCTGCCTTAGACAACCAGGATGAATCTTCCATAGGCCTTCCTCTCCACTTCACCAGATATTCTTCATACTGCCTGTTTCTGGTACTCCTTCCCGCATGGCTATCCAAGATTTCTTTGATCTCCTCCTTTTCTGAAGTAGGTGTTGGAATACCACACTGTTCCATTGCTGGTACTTCCTCTACGCCACCCTCATGATATTCTGTCAAATCTGCAATGTTGAACACAGGGGAAATGTTGAATCCATCTGGCAACTCTACCTCATATGCGTTCCCTGAATCATGTCTCTTCAAAATTTTACAAGGACCGAACTTCTTCATCTTCAATTTGTTATAGGTTCCTACTGGAAACCTTTCTTTCCTCAAGTGGACCATCACTTTATCACCAAATTGAAACTCCTTATATCTCCTCTTCTGATCTGCCTTAGCCTTATACTGCATATTCATCTTATTAATGTGTTCTTTTACCTTTTCATGCATATTCTTGATGTGTTCTGCAAAGTCTTCAGCTTCATCACTTGTCTTCTTCTCTTGATCTATCTTCCTCAACTCTGGAGCAGTTCTAGAACTACTTCCACACATAATCTGGAATGGTGATCTACCAGTGCTTCTATTGATAGAATTGTTGTAAGCAAATTATGCCTGGGGTAAGATCAAATCCCATCCCTTGGGCTTATCTCCTACCAAACATCTCAGTAGGTTACCCAAACTTTTGTTCACAACCTCAGTCTGCCCATCAGTTTGTGGATGGTGTGCTGAACTAAACTTCAACTCTGTTTTCAACTTCTTCCACAAGGTCCTCCAAAAGTATCCAAAAAATTTGGTGTCACGATTTGAGACTATACTCTTTGGCAAACCATGTAGCCTCACCACCTCTCTGAAGAACAAGTCAGCAATGTGGACTGCATCATGGGTCTTCTGGCATGGGATGAAATGTGCCATCTTCGAAAACCTGTCAACTACCACAAAAACTGAATCATTCCCTCTCTGTGTCCTTGGCAAACCAACAACAAAGTCCATACTTATGTCCTCCCATGGCCTCTCTGGTACAGGTAAGGGCTGATACAACCCCGTATTCTGACTCATTCCTTTAGCCATTTGACATACCCTGCAACTTTGCGCAAACTTCTTCACGTCTTGTGATAATTGAGGCCAATAATAATGCTCACTGATAATGGAAATGGTCTTATCCTGACCAAAATGTCCCACCATTCCTCCACTGTGCTTCTCCTTTATTAGGTTCTCCCTCATGGAACTCCTCGGAATACACAATTGACTTGCCTTAAACAACATTCCTTCTTGAATTATGAAATCCAACCACTTTGTCCTGTCAATTATAACAGGTTCCTTGCAAGCTTTCCAAGCCTCTGCAAAATCAGGATCATTCAGATACAATGTCTTTAGTTCACTGAACCCAACCACCTCAATCTGCATTTCTATCAACAATGTATGCCTCCTACTTAAGGCATCTGCAACCCTATTTGACTTCCCACTCCTATGCTTTAAAACAAAGGTATAACTTTGCAAAAATTCTACCCATTTCATATGCCTCTGATTAAATTTTCCCTGACTACTTAGGTACTGCAATGCTTGATGATCAATATACATAACAAATTCCTTCGGCAACAAATAATGCCTCCATTTCTTTAATGCTTGAACTATTGCATAAAATTCCTGATCATATACAGAGTACTTTCTCTTTGCATCATTTAACTTTTCACTTAAATAGGAAATGGGCTTACCTTCTTGGCTTAACACTACTCCAATAGCACAACCATTGGCATCACAATCCACCTGAAACACCTTATTGAAATCTGGGAGAGCCAAAACAGGTTGTTCTGTCACCTTCTGCTTCAATAGATCAAAACTCTTTGCTGCTCCAGTGCTCCACTTGAACTCTTTTCTATCCCCTCTCATCGTTTCAGTTAGGGGTGCACAAATACTACTGAAGTTTCTAATAAACTTTCTGTAAAAACTGGCCAAACCATGGAAAGATCTCACCTTAGTAGTAGTTCTTGGGGTAGGCCATTCCAGAATAGCCTTCACCTTCTCTAGGTCCATCTTAAGATCTTCTGTCGAGACAACAAACCCCAAGTACACTAACTCCTTCTTCACAAAACTACACTTCTTCAAATTAATCAGCAATTTCTCTTCTCTTAACTTCTCAAAGACTCTACCAATATGCATTATATGCTCATCCAGTGACTTACTGAATATCAAAATATCATCTAAATACACAATAACAAAGCTTCCTAGGAACTCTTTCAGTACCTCATTCATGAGCCGCATGAATGTGCTCAGTGCAGTGGTTAGCCCAAAAGGCATGACTAACCACTCGTACAGGCCCTCTTTGGTCTTGAAGGTAGTCTTCCATTCATCTCCCTCTTGAATCCAGATCCGGTGATATCCACTCTTCAAATCAATCTTAGTGAAGTACTGAGCTCCACTCAAACAGTCCATCAGATCATCCATCCTTGGCAGGGGAAATCTATACTTGATTGTTATCTTGTTTATGGCCCAGGAGTCTATACACATCCTCCACTCCCCATCCTTCTTTGGTGCTAGTACTGTAGGTACTACACATGGATTCAGACTCTCTCGAATCAAACCCTTTCTCAATAACTCCTCAACTTGTTTGTTCAACTCCTCATTTTCTGCAAGAGTCATTCTATGAGCTGCCTTATTCGGCAAACTGGCTCCTAGGATCAAGTCAATTTGATGACTGATCTTCCTCATTGGTGGTAAACCCTCAGGTACATTATCAAAAACAATATCCTGAAACTCATTCAATAACCCAAAAACTTCTACTGGAACCTTCTCACTACCCTCCTTATCCATTTTAGGAATCAATGCATAACACACACACTCATGCTTCATGCCTTCTAAAAATTTCCTTCCATCAACATAACAAATTCTAGCACTATTGCATACCTTTTCTTCGGCCTTCTTCAAGGGTTTCAACTTATGGTGGACTCCATCCTTCATCAGGGAATAAGTGTTTGCATGGCCATCATGTACAACTCGCCTGTCAAACTGCCATGACCTCCCCAACAACATGTGACATGCATCCATGGGGATGATATCACAGATTACCTCATCACGATAGCTTCCGATCTTGAACTTCACCAGGCATTACTCATTGACTAGAACTTTGTGGTCTTTCTGCAACCAGGCAATCCGATATGGATGTGGATGCCTTTCCCTCTTCAGCTTCAACTTTGTAACCATCTCTTCTGACACTAGATTATTAGTGCTCCCACCATCAATAATGATATCACAACATTTGTCTTCACACTTGCACCTTGTGCGGAACATATTCTTCCTCTGTTTTGGCTCCTTCTCTTCAGTCACCAGGGCTCTTCTAACCACTAGGGCTTCTCCCCTTTCAACATCATCTGAATGCTCAGATTGAGCCTCCTCATCTACATGTGCAACCCTTGCACGACCTTCTGGCCTTCTATTTGTCCTTCCTTGGTGTTGTGGACATTAATAGGCTCGATGCCCTTCTTCACCACACCGGAAACAAGTTCCTCTAAAACCACCTCTTTTGGGTCCTTGCCCAAATCTTCCTCGTCCTCTACCTCTCTGATCACCACCATTCTGATCACGTGGGTGGTAGAAGTTATCATTCCTATGGCTTCGACTGGTACCCACATCTTCATTTTTCTTCTCATCCTCATTTCGGCTTCCAAAAGATCTTCTGCTACCCCTTCTGCTTTGGCCTCCTCGTCCTTTTTGCTTGTTGTCAAATCTCTTGTTCAGCTTCTCTTCAACTCTTAGAGAAAATTTGTACGCATCCTCAATGGTGGCCATTCTGACCAGGCTTAGCTCCTCTTGAATGCTCGGTTGTAACCCATTAAGATAAGGGGATACCTTCTCCTTGTTGGCCTCTGCATGTCCCGTTCTGATGATCATCTTGTGAAAATCTTCTGTGTATTCTTTCACAGATCTACTTCCTTGCTTCAACCCTTGCAATTTCTTTAATAGATCTAACTCATAATCCATTGGAATGAACTGCTTCTTCAGTTTCTCCACCATGCGATCCCATCTAGTGATCTTTCCCTTTTCTCTCTTATTTCTTTCTAGTTGGACCTCTTTCCACCAGATACTGGCGTGGCCCTTCAACTTCGTTTTTGCAAACTTAACCCGATCTGGGTCCTCTACTTCTTCATACTCGAAATACTCTTCCAAATCGTTGATCCAATCAATCAACTCTTCCAGGTTCAGACTTCCGAAAAAATTGGGAACTTCTACTCTAGGTCTTTTTTCGATCTTTGAAATGGCTCTTATCAGCTGCATTTGATCTTGATCAATAGCTTCTTCTTCCTCTTCTACATCTAAATATTCCACCTCTTCTTCATCCTCACTTTCTTCTCCCCTTCTCGGGTTTACCCCTCTTCTTAACTCTCTTTGTAATGCATTAATTTGTCTCTGGAGGGCTCTGAAACCCTCGGCCGCTAATGGATCTCTTCTACCATGCAACACTCTTGGAGGCATCTTGAATATCTTGAACCCACAACCACAGTCCTGGCGCGAACTGCCTCACGATCGGCGATCTGTCCACATGCTCAAGAAAACCCGCTTTGATACCACTTGATGAAGGTGCAACCCGAGACAGAAAAATCACACAGAAGACCAGGGAATATTATTATTCAAAAGCAATGAAATTCTTACATGCAGAGGATCTCAAATCCTTGAGTTCTGCAATATATGCAAATTACAGAAAGAAACTACATAAATTCCCCTATTCGCAGCATGCGATCTTCTTTCCCCAAAAACTACTCAAACAAATCAGAAACTAGCCCATAAATAACCCTCTTTCCCCGTTTGGAGCCAAAAACAACATTCTAATTATGCATCTACTTCCGGAAGCCCTAACTCAAGATCTAACCGTCGGATCTTCAATGATAATACCTTTTCGGAAAGGTCTTGCGAAAATAAAGTGCCCAAAAGTGGGGCCTAAAGACTAACCACTTTTGTTTTTTGCTAATTTTCGGGCCCATCCGGAGCCTTTAAGTCCCTCAAAATTAGCTCCGAAGATTTTGTAGGGCAAAAAGCAGAAAATGAAACTTGAATAACTTTTGAACCGGGAATGATCTTTGCCTGATTCTTTCACCAAAGTGTTTATTATTCTATCCTGAAGCTTCCCTTAAATTTCTGTCTCCTCACGCCTTCAAATTCATACTTGCTAAAAATAGCAGTTGAGCAGAAAAAGCAGAAAAGCAGTTCTGAAAGTTTGGATTTCTTCTTCGATGAAAAGGGTATCCAGAAATGCAAAAACATCTACAAAAATCTAAATGAAAGTAAATATATTTTTGGGTGATGTAGGATTTCCCTTACACCACTAGATGCTCTTGCATCAAGATTAATCACCCATATGTCGGCTTCAACAAGATATGAAAACATTTGCAAGTTTTTGACTCAATCCATGCATAATCCTTAATGCACACCAACCAAATTCGGCTATAGCATAGCAATGATCAACATCAGCATGTACGAACACAAAAATACTTAAGAAATTACTTCTCAAGTACTCACAACATATTACATTCACCAAGTCATCTTTTGTACTGATAATCAGAGAATTAATCAACTGGATCTTCTAAATCGCACACGGATCAATATGAGCCACTAAGATTCAATAGCAACAAATATCATATACCAAACAATATTCCCTGAGATACACAACTGAAAATGTTAAAAAAAAATTGGCATATGAATCGTTGAACAAATTTTTGTCAGATTCTCTGCTCTTCCTAATAGTTAATCATAAAACTTCAATCTAGCTTCCAATATGAGCAATTTATGAAGTGTGGATCGATCCACTAACTAGGGTTGCCATCAATGACAACACCAAATGACATCTTTAGCGTCTCTTGCCAACACTTGCAATGTAGGATCAGTTGGTTGTTGGGATATCTATGATGGGTTTTGGGTGTTGATGTTTTGAGTGGGTTGTGGGTTGTTGATGAGAGGTTGGGGGTTCCCTTGGTTTACCATTCCTTACAAGATGGTGGATTGGGATGGAGGATTATAAGTTTGAGGTTCCATTTGACTTTGCATGATGTGAGGGAACGTTGGGAAAGATGATGATGGCGCCATTAGATTTTGTGATGGTAATAGCACATTAGGACCTTGAGTCCATTGATTGAAAAGGTTCCCTTGACTGATGTCTTGATGATTTCCTTGTGTTAGGGATGTAGTCAAGGTATTACCTTGGTTAATGGGATTTGTGACCAAGGGATTTTTTTGATTTGAGTCGATGATGGATGGGATGGATGTATTTTTCAAAACCAACGGTATGGATAAACCAATGAGGTGGTTGGATAAAGATGTCCTTATTTGTGTTAAGGGTTGACTTTGCATTAGGGTGTTAGCATGCCCTTGTTTGTCTATTTGAGACACTTGGCCTATACTACCTTCTGTGATGTTGGGCACACTTGTGGTACTTATGGCGATGGATGAAGAGGGGTACCCTCGATATGTTGATGTTGTCATGGACTCATGAAGTGTGAGTGGTTTATGTTGATGCAAGGGGTGTTTGGGAATGGTATAAGTGCCAAATGTTTGTCCAAGTGGTGGATGGATTGGTGTTTAGGGTACCCACAAGCATGTTCCTTTCAAATTGAAGAGTATGGACAATGTCTTTAACAAGACTAGCTAGAAATACTAGAATGGATGTTTGATTTAGCCCTGGCGATGGAGTTGTTAAGCCTTGTGTCAAAGGTTGCACAAAAAAAGATGTGGAAATTGGAGCCACGCTTTCTAAGGCTTGATGTTCTAGTTTGTATTCCATGATTTCCTCCTTAGTAATTTCAAATGGGTTTTTTGTAATGTCTTCTATCTCATATGGTCCTCATGGAGACGAGGGTTGTTGTGATGGATTAACTTGACTTCTTGGATCAAATTCTTGAGGATTGGGATCAATTGAGGTGAATGTGACTTTTTTTTCTCCATAATTATCTTGTGTTGTGATCTTGTCTTTACCATAAATTTTGGGTAGCCTATGGGAGAGTTGTGTTGATATTTTTAACGTTTAGACTCTCTAGTTGACTCAAATCTAGGTAGAAGGGACGCTCTAAGTATTTTTGGAGAAATGATGATAATGGGAGATGAAAAGATGAATGATGTGGGGAGTGATCTTTGTAAAAATTTTGGGACAACACTTTTGACTTAAGTTTTATTATTTGATGTTTGGATAAAGGATGTTTATGAACTTGAGAATATTTAGGGTAGACTCGTGACATTCAAGATAAACTAGTCCAAAGATGATAACCAACTTAACTAGGTGCATGGAAAAATATTCATTTCACATACAAAGTAGCTAAGTTAGGGTTTGGGTTGATAGATGTCTAAGTCAAAGAGTGTTGGTGTGTTCAATTTTTTTGCAAAGTTTGGTGAGGTGAAGAATGAGTTTTTATGAAGGGGTGGATGAAATGTTTGACCCAATGTTGACCTAGAGTGAACCTTTTATTTTCCAGGACCAAGGTAGTGAGAAAGATACTAAACCTCTAAAGTTCTTAAACCCTAAAGACTCAATATTTGACTTAAACGAGGGGTTCATATTGAGCATACATGTCAGGATCATTCATAGAAATGTGTCTATAATAATTTCTTACCAAGATATTTTTGTTTTGGTAGAGAGCCACAAGGTGTCTTTTGATAACTTTTGGACTATGATGCCTAAGTTTGAAATGACATGTAGAATTTCTCTTGGGGATTTATATTTTACGAGAGATCATTTAGATAAGCTTAAGATTATGGAAAAGAGGATATTTATTGCCACACGGGGATGGTAATATGGGTCTTCCACCCACAATATCGGCTTGTTCCTCTTGTTTGTCTAAGATTTTTGCTGTGTTCCTCCACTGACTTGGTGTTTCCTTTGTTTAAAAAGTGAAGCTTCTCAAACTTGTAATTATATCTATTTGTTCTTCCTCAATTAGTTCAAATTTTGGTTGAATGATGGTTGGTGTAAGGTTAGGTTGTTCAATCGGAGTGATCAGATGCTAAATGGTCATGTGGGGTTCAATTTGTCAATTTATCTTGCTTAAATCAGATTATTTTTACCTTAAATACTTTTTCTTGCTTAAGTTCAAACTAAATGTCTATGTTAAAAACATCATAAATTTCTCAAGGTCCATTTTGTGAAAAGGAAGAATTTCAATCCATAGTTGCCTAGGTTAACTTTGGGAAGTATGGATTGAGATGTAAACCAAAATATTTAGAAGTCTCTAAGAGTAAATCCTTAGGACCAACATCAATATCAAGGTTTTGTCAAAGAGTATGCATACTTAGACCAAAGGGTTTAAAATTTAGAAAAGACTTGTTGATGTTTCTTTGCAATTGTTTTGGAACCAAGCAAGTGTTAAACTAACTCTCAAGAATTTAAAATCCTAGATAGAGCGAATACACATTCCTTAGTATGCTTACCAACCATCAGAAGATATGATTAATCTAAGAAGATGAAGTGGAAATATAGGCTATGTCAAGGAAATGTAACGTCTTGAAGCGCCAAGCAAAGGAGTCCCTTCCCCATTTGCTTTATTTCCTCAATCAAAAATCAGACATGGTAAGTAACTTCTTGGAGAAGTGCTACTCCAATGCACTACCTTAAAATACGTTTTGGCAATTGGACTTGGTTAGCCACTACAAACAAGGATTTTAATGACCACATTCGGGATAAACTAGTGTTATGCATGCAACAAATTCACTCAATGAAGAGGATTTCCATCCCTTAGAAACATCTAAAGGTTTTGATGTATCACATAAATACTAGAGGATATGATCATCAATATAGTGTAACTACACTAGTTGGTCAATGACTTTCATCATGCCAAGTATTTATATTGTAGATTGAAATGAAAGTACCGCTCGAGTCGTTCTCTCTCACAAGTTGGGAGACATGCCCACCAAAGGTAACACATGTTTGAAGCGTAAAATGCCCTTCATCACCCAAGATTGCCAAAATATGCAAGGGGATAGGATAAGTGCTTCCAAGAAGAAAAATTATAATAATGTGTTTCTCTTCACCCAAGATTGCACGAAGCGCAAGGGGAGTGGATACACACAACAAGCATACTCAAACAATTCAGACACATGTTCATTTTAATCCATCATATCAAAATGAGTTCATTTTAAACACCAATTTGAAGTGTGAATACTATGTTTTTGAATTTAAGACAACAATAAAAATGATGTGAGGGTTCATTTTTATCCAATTTGAACGTTCGTTTTAAAGCCCAAAAGAAATCTAGCTTGGTCCCAAAATGTGAAATAAAGCATCATAAATGGGTTATAATTGCCCCATAAGTGTCAAAACACTTGTTACAATTATATTAAAATGGTAATATCCTTCTTCACTTCAAACTTTATTGCTTCAACCTGTAAAACCATTTAGTCTAAAAAGAAAAAAATAAGAAGTCGGTGATGTTAGCGATCAAATAAAGTAGAAAAATTAGAGCACATGTCAAAATTTAGGTTCAATTTTTGTTTACCAATAAATCACGACACTGAAATCAATTACTTCAATGATTTTATTCAATAGCATCATCATATATCAAGTGTATCATTATATTGAGCAATTGATGGCATTAATTTGTAGAAAACAATGACATCATATGTGTCACTATATAAAATTTATGGTGTAATGAAAAATAAAGCTAGCATCGCTATTTTAATATACCGTGATGAAATTTAATGTGTTGCCAAACTAAATATGGGTTGTTGTTTTAAATATAAAATGTGTTGATGTATAGTGACACACCCAAGGTGCATCGGTGATTTACCAATAGCATCGCTATATACCTAAAAATACAAGAAAAATGGAGTTTTAACAAGAAATTGGTCAAATTAGTTAGTTCATACCCTTCTTCTAGTGCCAAAATGTGACTGACGGCCTAGTATGAGATTAATAACTTGATCCATGAGGATTCAAAGTATATTCAAGCCACTAAACATCAGTCCCAATAGAGATCATTCAATTTAAACAAAGACAAGAAGCCATTGAAACTAGCATATTAAATACGAAAGCTTGATAAACCTCTAATCTAATCCATTGAAACTTATCCTATCGAGGGAGTGGTGTCGCATTGATGTGGAATGGCGACCTTTCCCCAATCCCATGGATAAATGATCTTGTTCTAATCAATCCTATTGAAGAGAATCGACGAAACTGATGATAGATGTGTGTGAAAACATGATTTAAAGCTATTTTAACATGATCTTTTCCAAGATGATCAATATGTGTGTATGCAAAGATAATCTAAATGGAGCTTAAGCTAAAAATATTCAAACCCTAAGTTACCATGGAAGCCATTAATGGAAGCTAAGCTAATGATGAAAGTAAATTAAGCTAAAAGATGCTAAATAACTGCTAAATATGAGTGCAAGTGAATGCGATTTTAATAGCATAAGTTTTATCTTAAAAGGTGGATGGATGAGTTTCAACAGTATAAGTTCTCTCTAGAAAAGGTGGATGGATGAGTTTCAACAAAATAATTTTTCTATGAAAAAGTGGATCCATTTGTCTCCAAATAGCGACCTATTTATAGGAGAGAAAATGAGAAATGAAGGATTAAGATTAAAAAGGATAATCAAAGGTCAAAAATGGAGGAGACATGAAACATGGATCATGGATTCACATCAATGGATGAGAATCAATGATCACATGGATCAAGGAAAGAATCAAGGGTTCATATTCTTCCAAAAAAACACACATTAAAAAATTGCACAAGAAGTCTTGTAAGTTAGCTTGCACAAGAAGTCTTGTAAGTTTTTTTTTTTAGACTGTAGGAATCGGTAGGTTATTCATCCCCCTATAAACTGTAGTGTTCTTGGTAATATTTTTTCACGTGACTGGTGACGTTGGCGAGACATGCCCTCTGATATAACCACGGGGATAGTGGGGAGACTAGACCTCATGACCTCTTGCCTGCAATTGGATGCTTTAGCCAATCGAGCTAGGCCCACCGCCCCTAGAAGTTTTGTAAGTTTGTTATGAGGGAGAATATTCCTTTTTTTTAAATGAGTGAAGAGAGAGAATATTCTTTGGAATATTCTCATGGGTGAGGAAAATTAAATATTTAACAAATTAAAACAAATTTTAAATGTGCAAAAAGGGGAAAGAATATTCCATGGGAATGTTCCCTTTTTGGAGGAATGTTCCCAAGGATTATTACCTTACAAGTGGGTGAATTAGATTTATTAGGAATTTGATAATTAAATAAAGTTTCAACTATGCAAATTAGGGGAATTAGACAATATTCATTAAATAAAATGATTTAATGAAAAGGGGAAAGTGATGTGATATTTAATTAAATGACAATGTTTTTTAATTAAATAAGAGGACTTAGGGATTTAAATTAAATAGTTTGATGTATTTAATTTAATAAGACGAAATGTTAGCATAAAAGGGGGTGAATTAACCTAATTAGATTAATCAGATTAATAGACACAAATGATGCAATTAATTAAATAGCTAGGAAAATTTAATCAATTAAGCGAAAAGAGGATAGGTTTTAGGATGAAATTGTGTTATTATATTAGATTCAAGTGAATGATATCATTCAAGACATTTTTAATTGTACACAAACAATTCTTATATTACATTTTTAAAATAAATTAAGGAAAAGAAAACCTAAGAAGTTGTTGCTTCTAAAATGAAGATATCATTTACCTTCAATAATTTTATTAAATGCATCTACATTTATTAAAGGATAAAATAATTTTTAGATTAACATTATCACAAAAATTTAAAAATCCTCAAAAATCCTTCTATATGGTAAATTGGATAAATTAACATTAACACTCAGTTTATATGTGCCATGCCTAATATAATGATTATTTCAATTTATATTATATATAATTTTATTTTATAAAAAATGTGATTTAATATGTGTATGTAGAGTGTAAGCTAATGTATTGTAAACTTGGTGGTACCTACTCAATTCAGAAGGTTAACTGGCTAAACAGTCCACTTTACATTGCTTAAGACCACATTAAATTGTCAGCCAAAGGCTTGTAAGCTTATGATGGTTCAACATTATATATACCTTCATGGACTTAAAGTTACCTAAACTACCCTACTTAAGTTATTCTACTTGTTGGAAATTCACAGAATTACAAAACAGTAAAAACATAAACAAGAACTAGTTGCTACGGGTACCTACAACTTAGACTATAATCAATTTTTTGATAATAAAATAATGTTGTATTAATTAAAAGCTTGATAAAAACTAATGACCTAGCTAAACTATCCTTTTAAGTGATACTATTAACTACTACATGCATTATTCACAAGCATTCATTCACAATAAGCAAGAGATGAAATTCTAATTAACTTGCATATGATTCATGAAACAATGATAAAATAATAATAGTTATTAATAAAAATAAATACCTTGAGTGGGCTGCTCATGTTACTGTTCCCACTTTAACTGAACTCAATCTAGCTAATAAAATCTATGCATCCCATTAGATTAACTCCATTCATTTCATATTGTAAAATATTACAAAAGATCTTTACACGGATTGGAATCAATCATTTGGAATATTTTTCATGTCTTGAAACTAAAAGTAACTGATAACATAAAACTAAGAAAAACCAACTAACTATCCTACGGATTCAACGAACAACTATATACAAGCTTGAGGGAATCTTTATTAAAAGCAACAACTAACCAAAATCATTACTCCACTCCCATATAATAGAGTGTGGAATTAAAACTTGAATTATTCAACTTATAACTGAAAAGGAAAGAGAATCCTATCAAAACTAGAACTCTGTCAAAATAGAATTGTATGAAAACATACAACCACTTGTCAAAACTCCATAAGTGAAGGAGACCTCCTCTTCAAATTTTATTGAACTAGTTATAATAATTGGTGCAGGAGCACCTTTGCAAACCATGTTTTCATCATGCAAATTCTTAAAAAGTGATCAAATTTGGTGTCTTGACCTTGTAACAAGGTTAAATAAGTTATTTTTTATATTTTTAGGTCATTATGAGGTCACTTGATGTTTACTAGGTCCAAAAAGTGCAAAAAGAATGCAAAAAGTTATCATAAAAGTTGTAAAATTGCAAAATTAAGGTAAACTTAGGAAGGTGAAAAGTCATTTTTCATATAGATAGTTAGAAATTAGTTAGAAATTGAAGAGACAACTTGGAATGCCTTTAAAAATTCCATTTGTACAATGAAACAAGTGTGGGTGATGGAGATTTAAAGTTTGAATAAAGAATATATATGTTTTTTTTCATTCTCTATAGAATTTTTATGTTTCAGACCCTTGTACGGATCTATACGGATATAAATGTGAGCCTAAATGATTTTAAATGGTAAACCATCCAAACACCTTCCATTTGGTTCAAGTTTCATGTAGAATGGTTCAATTTTAAAGAAGTTATGCTATTTTTATGAAATCAGTCCAAATTTTGATCTAGGGTAACAATTTGCAATAAAAATAGTGTTTCTCAATATTAACTATTGAATTTTTCTAAAAATTGGAGAAAATGTTTGAAATAAGGTAAGACAAATTATAACCAGAATTAATCGATTTGGGAAAGTTATAGGTGACTGTTTGCATGCATATTTGCTTATTTAGGCCTAATTACTAGCAAAGAATGTCAAGATAGCAAGCATGTGTTCCAAAACAAGTGTACCTATAAATGAGATATGTTTTTAATGACCAAAATGGGTACTCAAAAATTTATTCATTTTTAGGAGACTCAATCTGGTTTGAAAGTTACACTTGATTTAGCCATGATGCTAGGGTTTGAGTCTTGGATGCAAGAATTTATAAATCTAATAAAAGATAGTTTTGAGGCAGCATATTTGGCTTGTTTTTGTCAAATTAAAGATGTTTCAAAGATTTTCAAGGTCTGATGAAGGCTTAGAAGTAATATTTCATGA
Organism: Sequoiadendron giganteum; assembly: GCA_007115665.2. Classification (NCBI taxonomy): domain Eukaryota; kingdom Viridiplantae; phylum Streptophyta; class Pinopsida; order Cupressales; family Cupressaceae; genus Sequoiadendron; species Sequoiadendron giganteum. The sequence goes on from CM021103.1 coordinate 719,259,119, forward strand.
TTTGGTGCCATTGTTTATTGAAGTTTTCTTGTGAAGTTTGAAGAGGTTTGTGGAATTGAAACCCATAGTGGTTGAGAATTATTTTTCTTCCTTTGAATCTGCATCAATAATGCATGTCCAATCCTCATTAATTTTCTTTGATAAAAAATCACCATGTTCAACTTATCCTGAAGCTCCCCTATTTCGGTGTCCAATCACTCCTTTCGGTATAGGTTCATCTCGCAACTGTTGCATCATGGTTCCTCTTTATCTGCAAACAAGTTAATTATGAAAAAAATGTACACGAGGATAACTATTACAATTACTCATAGCATTCCATAAAAATTCCACACATATATTCATATAAACCATATAATGCCAATATATTATAACTATAATTCCATCATCATATTTAAGGTTTAAGTCTGCATAATGGATATAAAATAACAGTATAATGTAGGAATATTGTCTAGAAAGGTATCTAAAAGTATTTTGAAACATGTATAAAAACAACATAAAATAAGTTATTGTCTAGACCTATCATCTCCCCCAATTAGATTTTTGCTTATCCTCAAGAAAAATACTAAGGATATTGATTGTAGTGTAGAGAAATTTGTCTTAGGTTCATAACTGTGGTAACTCGTTGAACCTATTTCAGATAAAAAACTTGATATTTAAAAGTCGCCTCATCCTAATAATTCATGCCTTCTCACATTCATCACTTTTCTCCCTTGTCCAATGTGGGATCCGATAAAGGAGAATAGGTGGATAAAAATTGAGCGACATCCAATGAAATACTTTGTTAATATGGATTGCCATATATTTATGTGTCTTTTGAAGCATAGAAATAAATTTATGCACGAAATGTAGTTCTTTTCTCTGCAATTGAGGTGTTATACCGTTCCATCTATCTTGCATATACTTAAGACACTATTTTTCTATTCCCACAGCTAGCGATTTCATTCTATCATGGCCACCCTCCCTGAGTGTCATGAATTTCTTTCCTACTCCCTTATGTTTAAGAAGTCTCGACCATTCATCAATGATTGTATCTAGACATGTTGCCTCTCTTTTGATTGGAAATACCATAGACTTTTCTTTCTTTTCATATTCTTCCATAATCTCTCCCCTTAGCTGCTCATTCCTATAATAAGAGGCAAGTGCCCTGATTTGTAAATCCCCTACAAAAATCAAAGGGTTCCATTTAGTTTCATTAGGTATTACATAGTTATGCAAATAAAATTCACATAATTGATCCTATTCTTCGAGTGTAGAAGAAACAAAAACCTCAAGAAACTCAATAGTTTGACTCATGCAAACTGAATATTTACTAACTAATCTACTAAATTCAAAACATAAAAATATTTCTTATTAAAATAGTGCATATATCCTTGGTGGAGGTCTGCATCTAACAATTTTTCCAGCCTTATATGCTATCTCCTCCAATCGGACTACTGATTTTTTCAATTCCATATCCTTCTTCTCCAATTCCTTTTCATAATTTTCCTTTTACTTTTTCCACTTATCCTTTTCCTTTGTAAACTTATTAGTTACCTTCCATAATTGATATCCAAGTGAGCAAGTTGTATGATAATCAGGAGTCTTAAGAGGAGGGGGTTTCTCATTTGGTATTGCTAGTTCTTTATCCCATGTTTTGGTGATGGCCAATTGTGCCAAAAAATCTAGCTTAGTACCATGACCATACAATAGCAATTTCTCCTCCATCTCTTGCATCTTTACTTCTGTTTCTTTTATCCTTGTGCTCATATGTTTGCACTAACTCCTCTACGTGTTTAATTCTATCTAGTGCATCTTGGAGTTCATTTATTAAATCTCTTCCTTCAAGATAAAACTCTTCTACCCCTTCAAATTATTCATTACCCTCTTCATAATCTCTAGGAATAGGGAATGCTTATGTTTGGAATTTCTTGGCATCAAATATGTCTTCGCTTGAAAACCCTTGTGCTTCTAACGAGAGGTTTGAGGGTTTTCAAATTTGGAGTTGGTCTTGCCATACTTGTTGACGCTTGCGCTTTGCAAGAAGGCTGAAAATTAACATTTTGAGCATGGTTCGGATCACGAGCGAATGAATTAACTCAAAGCTACAAATCTGGTTGCAGACCATTATTTGGAGGAGGTGGAACATATGCATAGAGAAAAGCCAACACATAATATTTCTCCTTAATTTCCATTTCCATTATTGAGCAGATAAATCGATGGTTTTTTCTTAAAGCACGCAACACAATATTGTCATTTTTGAACTGTAAAGCAAGTCTAATGGCATCAAAAATCTCTTCAAATCCTTGAAATTTTTGCATGAAATCCATCAGAAATAAACCTCCAATAAACCCTTCCCCAGTGAAGAAATTGTATTGTTTCACAACATGAAGAACACCATCGTCTAGGAGATATTGGAAATTGATAAAATTTCTAGCTAAATCCTCCAATTCATTCAGAGATTGAATTAAATCGAGTACATTGGACAAAAAAATCAAAATCGCTTGAGACAGGAAAATGATGTGACATGCATGCAGACTAGTAACCTCAAGCCCCAAAATGATGTGAATGCATTCCTCCACCCTTTCATTTTCTATCTTGAACAACATTTTAAGAGCATCTCGAGTGATATATTCTTCAACTAGTCTCTCCCACAGTCTAACTGGCAATGACACCCTCAGTTCCATGGATGAAGTGCCATTTATCTACATCTTAAATGGATGATTACCTGTTGTAAAATTCTGTAAAATGCCTTTGCTTTCAATAACCCTTTTGTTTAAAAAATCAGTATGCACAAATTATTTCGTTTGATTCCTTTTAAATATCAACTCTGCCTTTTAAAATCATGATGAAAGGAGATGAGAAAGACTATGCATTTAACACAAATATGAAACCTTACTTGGTGACTCGTATTAAATGAAAGATGAGAAAAAATGGCTAACTTCGCACTTCAAATCATGATTAAAAGGTACCTTGAGGATATAAAATTCGTTTGGCAACTAATTTGTGTGTACTGAAGTGACATAGCTAGAATAAATGGATAGAATCTGACATCATTAGGTGGTGATTCACAATCCTTTATATCTGATGAAACATGTCCTTGAAGGATGGTATAAGTAACTGTGTGACTTTATAATAATCATTGTTTTAAATACCCTCAAGACATGTGGTTTAATTCCAGCTCTTTGCTGACTTTCCTTGTGTTGTCCATGATGGTTGTCAATCCATTTGATGATGGTGAGGAAGGATAACATGTATTGAGCAAGATGAAGCAAATTCATATCATTCAATTGAGACATTTCCACTTTCTTCTTTCTTAAATAGATCAATTAACTTAGGAAACTCACTTAGATGACTTAAGTCATGTTGTACCTTTATCTCCTTATCCTCACATCCCAAGTTAGCAATAAAATCAACAATCCTATTGCCTTCCTTGTAGGCGTGGGTGATTATAGAGGCTTTAAATTTATCTTTTAATGCCCATACCTTTTGTAAAATATAACTTAGATTCAAATTTTGAACCTTTCTTGCTTTGCATACATTTAATATTATCATAGACTCACATTTTATGTGTAAATTTAGAATCCCAAGTTGTAATTCCAATTCCAATCCCGATAATAATGCTTGTGCTTCTGCACTATTATTCATACCATGAACTAAATGGATTGAAGAGACTACCAAGATCCCCCCTAACAAGTTTCTAATATAGATACTAGCCCTTGATTGATCTGATTCACTTTTACATGCTTCGTCAAAATTTAATTTAGAAAAGCCCTCTTGGGGTGGGATCCATTTCATTGAATTCCTATCAACTTTTTTGATACTGTTTTTAAATAGGCTACCATCAAATGGTAACTTGATACCATTCCAATTCTTCAAGATGACATTTTCCTAATTTTTGAATAATGAATTTGTGAATTTCTCTTTTTGAACACAAGTGTTTACCCCTTCTGATATTGCTTTTTCTATTTTCACCAATGACAACTCAATTGGGGATTTTATTTTCTTGAAGATTCTCATGTTAATCTCATGTTTCTTTCCCGCCAAATTTTCCAGACCACAATTGTTGGGACAATATGCCAAATACATGTGAAGAAATAAGATTGGTGGAGAAGAGATCACAAATTGTACTTGGGAGAGGAATATGAAGATCTCGCTTACTTTTAAAGAAAAACCAACACTGATTGGCAAAATTACACTGAAGAAGAAAATGATTGTTTGTTTCAAACTCCTGTTCACATAATAGACACTTGAAAGGGTCTACAATTTTCATTTTGACTTCTTTAGGTAAAATTTTGTTGTTCCAACAAAAAGTGAATGCACGTTGGGGTTGAGAGGAATGTTTTGATTGGCTTAGAAGTGCATAACCTTCCTTTACATAATATGTTCCAAATTTAGAGGCTTCCCAAATTATTCTATCTAGTTTTGTAGATAAAAGCACTTCTCTTTCCTTCATGATGTTCTTTTTGTTGTTCCTAATGATGTTGTTCTCCCTAAGGTTGTTCCTTACTCATTTATTTTCCCTTAGATTCCCCCATTTTCTCCTTTGCAACACCTTGTTCTCTCAATCTACCATGGTGTCTAGGTGTGAGTACTTCCTCTTTAATTTTCTTCTTTCCCTTTTTAACACTCTTTTTCTTCTTTTTAGAAGCATCCTCCTTCTTATTCTTTGGCTCTTCCTCTCTCTTCTTCAAAGTATCCCTCTTTCCTTAGAGGGTATGGAGGAGGTAGATGCACTGCCCCTCCATCTCTTATATTTTCATGAATTAGAAGAAGAAGGTAATTCCTCGGTTCTAGTTCTTCATTGATGTAAGTGGGGTAGGATGGAACACTCACTGTTCCATGCTCTGGGTCTCACCTTGGCAATCCCCTTTAGTGGCACTTTCCACCAACTCAACCTATAGGTCCTATCTCAGATGTAGGTACCCCTAGTTCTACTGGCCATCCCCACTACCATCCAAGTCACAACTACCAAACCAAATCTTGGTGTTTTGCCACTATTTCACCCTTTGACCCTTAATCTTCCCTAAAGGCCAAACACTCTCAACACTTAGTTGGATTCTTGCAGGGGTGTAGAGATGTGAAATCATGCTTCTTAGAATCCTATTAGGGTTTTTGAACAACCACTAGGCTCCCTTTCTCCATCGCTTCCACCAAACCCTCACCTAGGGTTAAAAAGGCTACAAGCCTAGAGCCCCTATTAGCCCTCCTAACCCGAGAAAAGTGGATGTTTCTCAAAACTTTCCCAAAGTACCCCAAAAATTCCCTATGGTTTCTTGGTCCTATTACCAAGCTCTTCAATAGTTTCAAGGTCTTAGTCCTTGTCTTGCCGTACACAGGCTCATTCATCAATTTAGCAAATATAGGGTTTTTGGAGTCAATTCTTTGCCACCCGGTGAACAATCATGGTGTTCTTTCGTCAAACAGATTGGTGTAGCCTTTTAATTGATACCAAACCTCTGTAGGGCCTCCTTCCACCTTTGTACCACGCGGTTTAGCATGGAGAGGTCTCCCTTCCAAGTTAGGTGCTTCACACCCTTGACTTTCCAGTCGGGCACTGTTTAGCTCACCTAGGAAAGGTCTTCTTTCATGAACAATTGACCCCTAATGACTCCCAACACTACTATAAGTATAGGAATGGAGCCTAGCCACTGTTTCCAAGAGCCCATACACTAGGTACAGGGGAAGAGTGGTCTAGAACTCCATTTATTGCAGCTTGCCAGTCAGAACAACCAAAACAAAAACCTAGAGAACAAAAATTAAAAACTTGAATGATGAGACAACTAGTTACAGACCCAACCAACACTTAGAGAACAACTACATTACATTACACATTTATTCCAATGCCTTTTTATGCCATTAACACATTGTCAAGATCACTAACATAGAAAACTAAGCAATTATTCCTACTGTTCTTACTTCTCCTTCATGAAAAATTCAAAATTACAAAACTTCAAATGCCTTCCAACCTTTCACACAGGTCGAGGCACCCCTTATAAAGGTTCATAAAGTGGTTACCCTTCACCTTGGTCAGACATAACCACCACATTCATCCAAAATTGCACAAATGCAACATTTTGGGGTTTATTTCCAATTACTAGAACCTCCCAAACATGTGTTTAAACTCACAACTATTCCACTCCTGATAGCTCTTGACTAAAGAAAGTTTAGGTCTCTTCCTCATTTGCAATGTTCAACATGACCTTATAACATCAAAACAAAAACTTCCTAAGCCTAGTGTTTCCTAGGTGCTTTCTAGGTGCTCCTGCACCATTCTCCCCCTCTCTACTAAATACTAAAGAATGGAAGGAGAGATAAGTGACATATCAATGTCGTGCTTCTTCAACTGGTCCTCTTATACCCATGTAGCCTCGGATTCAGGCTTGTTCTTCCATTTGATAAGGTGTTCCATGTACACCTTCTTCCTTGTAGACTTTTGTACTCTTGTCTCCAAGATCTTTTCTGCCTGAAGTTTGTCTTGAATAGGTAATGCTATGTTACTGACATCTTTGAAAACCTCTCTACTATTCTGATCCATCTCTTGGAATGATCCCTTGTACTTGATCAAATCTGCAACATTGAAAACTGGCGAAATTCCCAAGTCAGAAGGTAACCCCACCTTGTATGCATTCTTCCCATACTTGGCTAATATCTTGCATGGTCCTACTCTTTTCATTTGCAACTTGGTTGCCATTCCCTTCTGCAACCTTGATTTTTTCAGGTGAACCATGACAAGGTCTCCTACTACAAATTGCACATCTTTCTTTGACATGTCTACTTTATCCTTCAATTTTTGAGTAGCCTCGATGACTGTCCTCTTTACCTGCTCCTGAATCTCTTTCATGGTGTGAGTGAAGTCTTCAACATGTCCACTCCTATTCTCCATGGCTCCTAGATCCCCGAGCTCATAAATACCTCTTGGGTACATTCCATACAAAACCTCAAAAGGACTCTTCCCTGTGGTCCGGTTGACACTATCATTATAGGCATACTCAGCTTGGGAGATGACCATATCCCATGTCTATCCATATTCCTTGGTTAGGCACCTAAGAAGATTACCCAACACCCTGTTAACCACCTCTGTTTGACCATCGGTCTGAGGATGGTAAGTTGATCCAAATGATAGGTTGGTACCCAATCTGTTCCATAGAGTCTTCCAAAAATGACTGATGAACTTAACATCCCTGTATGAAACAATGCTTAAAGGTAAGCCATGAATCCTTACAACTTCCTTAAAGAAAAGATGAGCTATGTAACTAGCATCATGAGTGGTTTTGCAAGGAATAAAGTGACTCATTTTGCTATCTATCCACCACTACATACACACTGTCAAAACTTGGTCTTAGGGAGTCCTACCACAAAATCCATGCTCACACACTCCCATGGTCTCTTAGGAATGGGTAGAGGTTGATAAAGACCAGCATTACTAGCTCCTCCCTTAGCTTTCATACATACAACACATTGTTCCACATACTTTCTAACATCTCTTTCCAATTTAGGCCAATAGTAAAACCTTTGTACTAGTTCCAAAGTCTTGGTGATGCCAAAATGTCCACTAAGACTGCCATTATGCTTCTCTTGAATGAGGTTTTCTCTCATTGATCCTCTTGGAACACACAACTGATTCCCTTTAAACAATAATCCACTTTGCAATGCATACTCAACATATTGACTATGAAAATGATTCTCAAAGTCTAAACATACCTTATAGGCTTCTGAGAAATCTTCATCCTCTCCATAGAGATCTTTAAAGCTTTCAATCCCTATGCTCTTCACTTGTATCTCTTGCACTGTCAATAACCTCCTGCTCAATGCATCTGCTACCTTATTCATCTGCCTCTTCTTGTGCTTGATGGTGAAGGTAAAAGCTTGGATGTATTCCATCCATTTCAAATGCCTATTACTCAACTTCTCTTGAGTGTTGATATAGCCGAGTGCCTGATTGTCTGTAAAGACTACAAAGTCCTTGGGTAGAAGGTAATGTCTCCACTTCCTAAGTGACTGAACCAAATCATAAAGTTCTAAGTCATAAGTTGAATTCTTCTTCTTTGCTTCATTGAGCTTCTCACTAAAGAAGGCTATAGGCCTTCCCTCTTGACTTAACACTCCTCTTACTGCCACTCCACTAGCATCACATTCCACAGTGAACAACTTGTCAAATCTAGGTAACAAGAGAATAGGTTGAGTTGCCACTTCTTGTTTCAGTTTCTCAAACCCTTTCTCAGCTTCTTGTGTCCATTTAAACTTGGTTTTCAGACCACCTTTGATTGTATCTAGGACCGGTGCACAAATACCACTAAAGTTTCTTATGAATTTTCTATAGAATTGAGCCAATCCATGGAAACTTCTTACCTTAGTCCCTGTGGTTGGTGTAGGCCAATTTATGATAGCTTCCATCTTGCTTGGATCCATCTTCAATGATCCTTTAGACACTAAAAAACCCAAATATACAAGCTCTTGCTTAAATAACTCACACTTCTCTAGATTGATTGCCAACTTCTCCTCTTGCAACCTTCTAAGAACCAACTCCACATGTTTCAAATGCTCTTCTGCTATCTTACTGAATATGAGGATGTCATCAAGGTATACCACCACAAATACTCCTATGAAATATTTGAGCACTTCATTCATGAGCCTCATAAATGTGCTAGGGGCATTGGAGAGACCAAATGGCATCACTCTCCATTCATATAACCCATCATTTGTCTTAAATGTTTTCTTCCACTCATCACCATCCTTAATTCTGATCTGATGGTATCCACTCTTTAGATCCAACTCGGTGTAATACTGAGCTCCTCCAAGACAATCCATTAAGTCTTCAATTCTAGGAATAGGGAACCTATACCTAATTGTGATTCTATTTATTGCTCTAGAATCAGTACATAACCTCCATTTGCCTCCCTTCTTGGTTGCCAAAACTACTGGTACTACACATGGGCTGATGCTCTTTTGAATCAATTTTTGATCCAACAATTCTTGCACTTGTCTGGCCACTTCCAAATTCTGATCCGGTGTAAGATTATATGCTGCTTTGTTAGGCAAGGATGCTCCAGGTATGAAGTCAATTTGATGACTATTAGCTCTTTTAGGAGGTAAAGTTTCAGGTGTGCCATCACTTACTATGTCCTTGTACTTCTCAAGTAAATTCTGGACTGCTCCGGGTATGACTAGTTTTTCAGTCTTATCTTCCTCCTTGGATTGCAATAAAACTACATATCCTTCTCCACCTTCATGTAGGGTGTTGAGCAACTCTTTTCCATTGCTCAGTAGCACACTTGGTGTCTTTGACTGTCCTTCATCATCCTCTGACAGTGACTGCAACTTAAAATTCTTTCCATCCTTCTTAAATGAGATTGTATTCTCCTTTCCATCATACATGGCACTCCTATCATATTGCCGTGGTCTGCCCAATAGTAGATGACATGCATCCATGGGTAAGACATCACAAACTATCTTTTCCTTGTACCCTCCAATGGAAAACTCCACCGTTACTTGTCCATTCACTAAAACACTTTGCCCTTTGTTAAGCCATGTGACCTTGTAGGGGTTGGTGTGGGGTACCTTTTCCAATTTCAGTTTCATTACTGCCTCCTCTGAGATGATATTGTCTGTTGAACCTAAGTCTACTATGACCTTGCATACTTTACCAAGTATCTTTCACCTTACCCTGAATAGAGCTCTCCTCTGTTTTGGTTCTTCTGTGACCGGTTGTCTGATCAAGACTCTTCTAAACATCAGACTCTCTCCCATCTCAGATTCAATGTGACTGACCTTAGTTGACTTAGGACTCATGGTGTCCTCTTGTGCATAAGCCACTCTCTTCTCATTGCTTGATGAAGATGCTTTCTCTGGGCACCTATAGGCTAGGTGTCCAACTTGACCACATTGATAGCATTTCATGTTTGCAAAATAGGAATTGCTCCTACCTGCTCCTCTTCCTCTAGTGGATCCTCCTTGAGAACCTCTACCTCTGTTATACCCTCCTCTAGAAGGTGTTTCATTGCCATGATCTGTGGATTTGAACTCTCCTTGGTTTCTTTGGTCATTGCATCTACCTTGGTAGCCACCCCTTTGCCCTCTTTGATCTCTTTGTTCTATGCCTTTACCTCTACCTTTAGAATTGGATTCTTGCTTCTTTTTCAGCTTCTCCTCCACCTTAAAATCCATTTGAAAACAACTATGGATATTGGTGAGTGTAAAGAGACTCAAATCTTCTTGGATGTTCCATTTGAGGCCATTTAGATACCTCGCCACCTTGATGCTTTCCACTTCTTGCACCCTAGACCTAAGACTTAGTTTTTGGAACTCCTCAGTGTAAGCAGCTACATCTAGGTCTCTTTGCCTAAGGTTTTTCCTTTTCTTATGTAGTTGGACCTCATAGTCTTCTGGTAGATAATACTCCTTCGCTTTAGCCACCATAGCTTTCCAACTAGAAATGTGTTTCTTGCCTTCATTCTCCCTTTCTTCTTGTAGGAACTTCCACCAAGTCAGTGCTTGTCCCCTTAGTCTTGATTTTTCTATGTTCACCTTCTGTGCCTCAGTCAATCCATCACACTCAAAGTGATTCTCCATTCCTTCTACCCAGTCCATGGCCAACTCTGCATCCATTCTACCTGTGAAGATGGGAATGCCTTCTAATGCTTTACCACTCAAAGCCTTCAATGCCTTGAGGAAGGGTTCCTCCTTTAGTGGAGGATCAGGTTTTGGTTCAATGTCCTCCTCAACCTCATCTTCACCCTTGTCTCTAACCTCTGCTAGTTGTACCTTCATCTTGCCTGCAGCCTCTACCACTTCTTCTAACTTCTGCTTCATCTCTTCAACTGTCTCTTCAAGTTGTCTGTTCTTCTCTTGTTGCTTTGTCAGATCTATTTCCAATTCAGCATTGGTCACCATGGTGTTGGAACCACTTGATTCAACCTCTAACATATAAATCACTATCCCAAACCTTTCACTGCTCTGATACCAATCTGATGTAAGTGGGGTAGGATGGAACACTCACTGTTCCATGCTCTGGGTCTCACCTTGGCAATCCCCTTTGGTGGCACTTTCTACCAACTCAACCTATAGGTCTTATCTTAGATGTAGGTACCCCTGGTTCTACTGGCCATCCCCACTACCATCCAAGTCACAATTACCAAACCAAATCTTGGTGCTTTGCCACTGTTTCACCCTTCGACCCTTAATCTTCCCTAAAGGCCAAACACTCTCAACACTTAGGTGGATTCTTGCAGGGGTGTAGAGATGTGAAATCATGCTTTTTAGCATCCTATTAGGGTTTTTGAACAACCACTAGGCTCCCTTTCTCCATCACTTCCACCAAACCCTCACCTAGGGTTAAAAAGGCTACAAGCCTAGAGCCCCTATTAGCCCTCCTAACCCGAGAAAAGTGGAAGTTTCTCAAAACCTTCCCAAAGTACCCCAAAACTTCCCTATGGTTTCTTGGTCCTATTACCAAGCTCTTCAAGAGTTTCAAGTTCTTAGTCCTTTTCTTGCTGTACACAGGCTCATTCATCAATTTAGCAAATATAGGGTTTTTGGAGTCAATTCTTGCCACCCGGTGAATTGTCATGGTGTTCTTCCATTAAACGGATTGGTGTAGCCTCTTAATTGATACCAGACCTCTGTAGGGCCTCCTTCCACCTTTCTACCATGGGGTTCAGCATGGAGAGGTCTCCCCTGCAAGTTAGGTGCTTCACACCCTTGACTTTCCTAGTCGGGCACTATTTAGCTCGCCTAGGAAAGGTCTTCTTTCATGAACACTTGACCCCTAATGAATCCTAACACTACTATAAGTACATGAATGGAGCCCAACCACTGTTTCCAAGAGCCCATACACCAGGTACAGGGGAAGAGTGGTCTAGAACTCCATTTATTGCAGCTTGCCAGTCAAAACAACCAAAATAAAAACCTAGAGAACAAAAATTAAAAACTTGAACGATGAGACAACTAGTTACAGACCCAACCAACACTTGGAGAGCAACTAAATTACATTCCACACGTATGCCAATGCATGGTTATGACATTAACACACTGTCAAGATCACTAACACAGAAAACTAAGCAATTATTCCTACTGTTCTTACTTCTCCTTCATGAAAAATTCAAAATTACAAAACTTCAAATGCCTTACAACCTTTCACACAGGTCGAGGCACCCCTTATAAAGGTTCATAAAGTGGTTACCCTTCCCCTTGGTCGGACATAACCACCACATTCGGCCAAAATTTCACAAATGCAACATTTTGGGGTTTATTTCCAATTACTAGAACCTACCAAACATGAGTGTTTAAACTCACAACTATTCCACTCCTAATATCTCCTGACTAAAGACATTTTAGGTCTCTTCCTCATTTGCAATGGTCAACATGACCTTATAACATCAAAACAAAAACTTCCTAAGCCTAGTGTTTCCTAGGTGCTTTCTAGGTGCTCCTGTACCATTCATGTCCCTTGTGCTCGCCTTGGCTACGAGCAGGTGAAGCCACCAATGATTTATGAGCATTTTACTCTTTTGGCTCAAATTGGGTCTCATCTTGGGGTTAATTTTCCTCAAAACTGGTTCATTTTGTGGTTCATCCAACAAACTATTAATGTCTATGCATTCTTTGAAATCCTCCCACTTTAGTTGTGGGTATTGAATTCTTAAAATCCTTTTCATCAACAAGGTAATCAAACAATGATGGGAGAGAGAGGTATCACTTTTTTTCCTTTGATATTTCAAAGCCATTCATTTCAACAAGTTATACAAGAAATTTGGTACATTTTCCAACTTATTATGCCTAAGGTGGCTCAATAATTTGAAATGGACTGTGTATAAAAGATTCTACCTACCATCACAGGTAATGTATCTAATAATGTAAGAGGCACATCTTTCCCATAACCAGTGGAGAGAAAGTATCTTCGTACCTTGTGATGAATAATCTAACTCTTCACCTCATATACAAAATTCTTCCTAAGTTGTGACTGCATCGACCCGAGCTAAAAAAATTGCCCCTATTCTTGGTAGTCCTGTGACTTGTGCAATGGAAATTTTAGATGCATCAACTGGCAGTCCTTTTACCATCACTTCATCATATCGAAGAGTGTCTACAAATCTTCTTGTTAATTCATCACTAAATTCTTTCAATTTCAAAAAGTAATCGAGCCAACCAACCCTTGTGAAGATAGGCAAGATTGTTGTGTCCTCAAAAATTTGTTGGTGAGCCAATGACTCTCTTCTTATAACACCTCCCATCCTTGCTTACTTTTTTGCTTAATGTACCAAATTCAACTCTAGAATTTAATTTAATCTTTCCTACCACCTTCAAACCTCTCTACCACTTCAAAACCTTTGTTTCCTCATATATCCCTACTACTATACCATAATACAACTACAAGTTCCCTTCTAAGTTCAACTCTAGTCTAAACTAGGTTGAGGTTCTCACAAGTTCTTAGGGTTTCAAGTTTAGCAATTCAAAAATGGTAGTGGAAATAGTAGCAAAAATAAGACACAACTAAGGGTTTCGCATGTCATGATATTCATTAAATTTAATTTGGATGGCAGATTCAAAAGGACTGTCGGAAAAGATCAAGCAAGGTGTACTCCCCCCCAACTTAATTAGTGAAGTGACCTCACTTCACGTTTATGATTTAGAGGTGGCTTAAATTCAAAATGATGGTAATTATTGATATAATATTCTGCATGCATAGAGTTAAATGAAAAATTGCATAAAATTTGAAAGAAAACTAGAATAATTATTTTAGTGTACCTGAAGTATTGCCTTGAAGAAATAACCATATGTCGTGCATGGAAACTAAAAAGAATATATTTGGTCATTGATTTGATGTGACAAATATTAACTTCAAGGTAATGAATACTGGGTGGTGAGTGAATATGATGAGATGATTTTGATGGGTATGATTTGGAAATTTGACAACTCAAGTATTTGAAATGAGAGTGAGTAATAAAAGAAGTGTGCCATGTTATTTTGCATGAAATGATGGATAGGATACATGAATATATTGGAAATGAATGTGCATGAACTTGTAGTAAATATGGCACCAAATGAGTTGAATATTCTTTATGATTGCCAGATGTTGCTATGCACTGGCAATGTTAGGACCCATTCTGAACATTGATAGTATGAAGCTACAGGTCCCTACGACATCAAGAACCTTTGTGAATATTGATAACAGGGCCCTCTAAAAATAGTGTGAACATTATTATAACGTGCAATGTGTGCTTGTGAGAAAAGAAACATGAAAATTTAGTGCAAGGAAGTGTACAGACTAAGCTATGTAACTCAATCTTTGTGCCACCAGAAGTACTGGGTATGTTAGATATTATTGAATCATCACTCTGTGTGTCTGATTTTGTGTCGGGTTCATTATGAACACCATATTGTTGGATTATTAAAAATACGAAGCCATCCTTATGTAATGGGTTTTTGTATAACTTCAGTCTATGGCCATTGACAAGAAGGGAAAATTGGACTGCATCAATGGTGTTTAATTGCACTGATCAATTAGGGTAAACTTTGTTAATCTCATACGGGAATAACCATGTGGACTAAATTTTTCCCTTGAAGTCTTTATATCATAAATCATATAATAGGGCCTAGTCCCCCACAGTGAACTCCTTTGTTTTAATGTACCGATCATGCCATTTCATCCTTTGTTGTTATAATACCTTTGTATGATGTACTTCTTCCATTCTTATATCATCCAACCCATTTAAAGAATGCAACCTTTCCTTCTATGCTTTTGTTAAATGCATTCCCATCTCTACTATTATCCTTTGATTTATTGTGAAAATGGGTGCTTTATGACTTAGGTCATAGAACACCACTTTTCTCCAACTATCATTCAAGGATGCCCTAGGATCCCAAATTGGATTGATTATCAACACAAAGGCGAGTTAATTCTCAACAAAGGAAACCTAGGGAGGTTCCTTAGGATTTGAAGGGTTCACCACCAAGCAAAATATTGGAAAATAAAAACTAACATTCAACTCACAAAACCTAGTACTACAAGCCAAATAATGAATGCAAATGACAAAATTAAGTAACCATAAGTTAGGATGTATGTACCTAGGAAGTTTGGAAATGTGATAAGGATTCTGGAAATAAAAAAAATGATGTCAAAATATGCTAGGGAGGACAAAGACGCCCTTACTATTTTCTTAGTCCTGCTACTATTTTTTGGGGCAGATTCAAAATCTTCAGATGTCGGAACAAAATCTCAAAGAATCTTTGCAAAATACCACTTGGAGGACTAAGACACCTTACTTCCGACTTAGTCCCAATCTGAATTTTTGCAACTTTGAAATGTGATCCTAAGGTTCAATGTATGCACTTCATTCTTTTCAAATCTTGGATCCTGAAGCTTCCTAATCTGGCCTGTAGGTGACTTTCCGTGAAGATGAAAACTTTGTAATGCAACTTTGCAACTTTACAAATTTTCACTTCAAATGATCTTCAACCTAAATCTACAAACACAAAAATGCAAGAGAGGAAAAACTCATTGATTGTTAATAAATGGGGGTTTTCCTTGGTCAAACCCCTTTGTTGGTAATTAAACCTTGGAATAAAATGAGATAATGGAGGGAAATGATGAATGAACAAAGTGCTATGTTGCAACTCACCAAACCCTTGTCATGAAATTTGCAAACTTGTGTGAAGTGGATAGCTTGAATGTAGATCTTGAATCAAATGAATGCTTGATAGATCTTGACTTGAATTGATTTCTTGAATCAAAACCCTACATCATAAATGTTAGCTCAAAAACACACATGATGCAAGAATATCTTTGACATGATGCTTGAATCTTGATGATGGCTCCAAATGTTTGATGAATTTCTCTTGAATGCTCTTGTGAACTCAAATTATGCTATTAGGAATGATCTCACAAAAGTATTAGATTGATCTCATGAATGCTTAGGATGAAAATGAGTGTAAGAACCTTGTATTTATGCGTATCCATGCTTAATATCTTGAAATTACACTAAAACAAGACAACATATGAAATGATTAACTAAACGAGGCTGAATCTTGTAGATGCAAAATAGGACCAATTAAGACATAAATAGGGATAAATAAAGCAAGGTGGGCCCAAAAAAGTGTGAAAATGCAAGGGTATGTATTTTCCTACACTACATCCTCAACGTTTTATATTTAAATTCAATAGGAAGGATTGTTGTCTTCCCATAGACTAGCTCATAAGGGGTGAATCTAGTGGTGGTTTTCCATGTAATTGTGTATGCCCACACTACTTCAGGCAACCTTGAAACCCAATATTTCCTATGCAGTTGCCCTATCTTGGTGAGAATACTTCCAATCTCCCTATTAGTGACTTCCACCTGACCATTAGCTTGTGGGTGGTAGGGTGTTGATTTCTTGTGTCTAATTTGGTATTCCTCAACCAACTTGGCAATTAGATCATAAGTAAATTGGGGTCCTTGATCAATATCTATTTCTCTAGGTACTCCATACCTAGTAAAAATATATTCATATAGGAACTTAGCCACATTACCATCTCTGGAAAATTGTAAGGCCTTGACTTCCACCCATTTTGTCAAGTAGTCAGTGCAAACAAGGATAAATTCCTTGTTGTTAGATGTAGGGGAGATTGTCCCAATGAAGTCTAAGCCCCATTTTTCAAAGGGTACCAATGTAAAATGAGGTTTTAAGGGCATCTCATCACTCTTGGTTGGCTTTCCCACCCTTTGACACCTATCACAACTTCTTGTATATTTAACATTTTTATGCAAGGAAGGCCAATAATAGCTAGTTGTGAGGATCTTAAAGGTTCTTCTCTTTTCTGTGAAATGACCTTTACATGGCTCATGACATGCCTTTGTGATTTCAAATATCTCATCTTCCCCGATACATCTTTGCATGATGTTATCAGGCCCTGTATAAAACAGATAACCAAATATCTAGGAGTATGGAAAAAATTTATGAACCAACTGTCATTTCTCTCTTCGTAAAAAATGTGGTGGAATTTTCCCTATGACCAAATAATTAACAATATCTACATACCAAGGTATTTTTACTTGTAAAACAAACAAGTGTTCATTTGGAAATGAATCATCCACCACTCCCTCAGCTGATTGTGTTGGCAATCTTGACATGAAATATGCCACCATATTTTATTTTCCAGGTTTATCTACTATGGCGATTGCAAATTCTTGTGAAGAAAGTAGCTGTAGTGTTCTTTAATCAGCTTAATAACTAGGAATACTAATTCCTCAACTTAAGGATTGGACATCACAATAAGCAGCCATAATCTGTCAAAGAACCTCATTTACTTATCAACCCGAGAACGTAGACTTGAAATGGGACAGCAAAATATATGCACTAACCACCCTTCCAGACATGCATGATTCCCTAAAATGCTAAAACTCTAAATTCTGGAATTACTTTATTGAATAACTCGCTAGAAACAAAAACTGAAAGGTAAAACTACTCTGTTTCTAGTGGTTGCAGGAACAGTCAACAGTGATGTATTCCTATTGCTATAGGAACAAACACATTTAACTTTTACAAATGAAAGTACAGGAAATTTCCTAAGTGGGCCCCCTTAGGTCATGCCAAAGTAATCAACATATTAGGTGAAAAACTCCATAAACTTTATTGATTTAAAGTGAACAAGTACATAGCACAATCCTTCTTAACTGTATTTCTAATATTGAAAAACGTATTACAAGTGACAAGATCTTCCAGCCCATTCTCTGAAGGAGAATGGGCTATTTATTGAAAACTAATCCTAACTACTAACCAACCTTCCCTTATAAATCAAGAGGTATTTATTACATCCAACTAATTTTGATTAAAGAGGCGAATGATAATGCAAGGACCAAGTCAAATTGGTTTGGAAGACTTAAAGCGCCATCATCCTGGATTTGAGCAACAGCAGGACGCCTGGCCTAGATTCCTGGAACATTCTTCTTGCTTGGCAGATAAGTTTGAAACTGTCTCCCCATCTTTAGCTGTTGAACCAATCTTTGTAGATTTGGCCTTCTACTCTTCTTAAAATATTTAAATTCCTTCCTCTAATCGTGGCACCTGCAAAATAAATCACCATCTTTCTTGGAGAAGAAGGTTAGCTCAAAACGTTCATCTTTAAGACAGTCCATTACTTCATTCATTCATTCATTAAGTATTAAACTAAAGCAAACATTGTTTCAGATATGGCTGCAGGAAGTGTGGTAGTGGAGGCTGCAGGAAGGTTTTATGATCACAAAAAGCCATAAAGTATTTATCAGACTAATAAAACATTAAAGATAATAATCATGGGGCTTTTTACCATAATATATTCATCATATTAAGTCATAAAAAGGTCTATGTTCTATCCCATAATTAGACTGAATGTTTGTTTTTAGCATAATAAAAATAGAAAAGTACTTATAAGAATATGATCAAAATGTGCCAAAGTATTGGCTCATCACTCCCCTCAACCAACTACTTGCTGGACCCTTCAGCAAGTCTAGCATTCTTCCTTTTGGCATACTCTCTCAGATCCGCATTCAACTGTTGTCCACATTCACCAGTCTGGAAACTCCAGAAGTGAGCCCTCATTGCTTCCATTCTTTGCCATCGGCTATCCTCTGAACTCTTGTTGTAAGTATTGTTGTCGCCTTGTATAGCCAATAATGGCCATAGGAGAATAGGCAGTTGCATAACCAAGGGCAACCAATCCTCCTTCCTTATTCTGGCATTTCTCATGTACCTCTTTGCCCTTCGAGTTGCTGCATACAAAGTATTGGGGGTATGTGGCGCTGCTTTCTTTAACTGAAATGAAAGGTGCTCCCATCTGTTCTGAATATGCAAAGTTGCAGCATTAAAATCACTATTGATAATTTGAGAATATTGAGAAAACACCTCTTGTATTAGAGGTTCAATCAATGGCCTGGCTCTCTCATCACGCCATAATTTTTTCCAGTCAAAATAAATACCCATGCCATTTCGAGATTCATTTCTCGCATACAATGGCATATTCTTTTCATCATGCATATGACTGTTAAATTGTTCCTCTCTGTTGATTTCATTGGTGATCCAGGAAATCAAGGCGCTGATATGAATATCACCAACATAACACAAAGGATTCCATTCCTTGTCCTGGGATACAGCCAAATTGTGCAGGTAAAACTCACACATGAAGTTCCTAATGTGCAGAGGTGAATCCTTGTATGCTTCATAAAATTCCTCAGGGGTTCCCAAAGAAGGGTTCTTCCCTTTCCAGACTCTAATCAGCTGGAAGTTCAAATATAGTTCTTTGAGATACATGGCGTAAACTGGTGAAGGCGCTCAATACTGTAGTAGCTGTGGAACAAGTTCTACTACCTGATTGAGAGTATCAGTTAGATTGGTGATTTCCATATTCTTATTCTGGATTACTCTTTACAGTCTCTCAACTTCAAGTGAATAAGTAGTCTGTTGTTGTCGAAGTTCCTGAAAGCATGCCATTCCTACGGTAAAGTTTGTAACATGGAATGGCAGTCTATGTTTATAACATATTGCAAGTGTCTCCTGCACTTCTTCAAGTTCATCCATCTTCCCCTATTCTTCTTTCATTACCTCATTCATGCCAAAGTTTTCATGTTCTACATCTGTCGGAAACACAACTGGCTCTTCTTCCTTCTTATCACATTCCATACCTTCCTACAGAACCAGCTCACTCAAACCATCCCCTTCAGGTGTGCTCATAATCTCTTCGATAATAGGTTCTTCTTTTCCTAGTTCAAAACTGGGAGGATCTGAAGGTGGTGTGGTAGGAGTAGTATTAGGCGATTGGTGGGCTGCTTGATTTTGGAGCCTAGAGCTCCTTCTTATAGAGGCAGGAATTGACTTATGCTTTTTGGAAGATTTTGCTACAGGAACAAAGAAGTTCTCCTTCCGCTTCCTTTTCACAGGTTCAGGGGTTACTACAATAGGTGACTTTCCTTTCCTATTTTTGGAAGAAGGCTCAGGGGTTTTAATAGGGCCTTGGGTTGGCTGCTTGGAAGTTCTTTAAAAAATAGGAACATCATCCTGTGAATCAGATGATGTCTCAGGAGAGGACATAGCAACAGAGGTCTGACCTTTTGACAAGGAAGTTCGTTGCTTAAAGGTAAGGGGTTCACCCATAGGTCCTACATTTTGAATTTCAGGGTTGAATTGGACAGTGAAATCCTCCCAAGTCATCCCTGATGTATCTTGAATAGACTTCTCAACAAGCAATTTTATGAGGCAATGGTGGGATACAGAATTAACCCTACCTTTCCTATATTCAGTGACACTATTGGATAACAAGTTATAAAGGAAGTCGGGTACATTCATCAATAAGCCATGATGTAAATGAGACAAAAGCTTAAAATGATGAGAATGTAAGACTGAGAATCTACCTTCACAGGTTATGTATTTCATTAAATACCTTGCTCATGGCACCCATTCCTGAGGTAGACTCATTCTCTGTGCACCTTGCTTGTCTACCCGTAGAGGAGGATCATCTGGCCGAGTGAATTCAGCCTTGGTGCTTCTTGCATCTCTTCCCCTGGGATAGGGTTCTCCAACTTGGGGTAACCCTTTTATTTCAGCAATCCTGTTAATTGATGCATTGATTGTTATGCCCCTAACTGTTGCTTCACCATTATGAAATGTTCTCGTGAATTCCTCCGTAATATATGTGTTGAAAGTCTCGAGCTTCACAAAGTAATTGAGCCACCCATATTGTCTGAACAATGGTACATGCAACACATCTTGCAACAGGATGTTGTGGTCTGTAGGCTCATGTCGAATCGGATGACCTCCCATTTCTTTGGTTTACTGTAATCAAATGCATTGAAGTATTGCTCTCCTAGCCTTTACAACAAAACTCCTTGCAATCCAACCAATGAATCCTCTACGATTCTTCAGCGCTCTGCCCTTCCCCTCAACCAGGACTCTTGAACCTTTCTTCAAAAGTTACAGGAAAATAGAGAAAATAATGTGATCATGCAATTTTTTGGAAGGAGAGAGCAATCATGAATTGGCGGAATACACTTAGGGTCATTATTGTAGGAAGTTGTAGGAAGAAAAGATTGTTCGATTAAGGATTACAGTTTCAAATATTGGGGCTCATGACAATTAACGGAACAAAGCTTATAGCAGCGATAATAAGGATGTGGCAAAAGTGGAGTTATGGAGAAATGCGCTCATTTGTGCGGATTTAGCTGAAGGAAAAGGCAATCATATAGGAAAGTTGTTTGCGCTAATTAATACTAAATTAAATGCAATAAATAAAGCAACTTAAGCGATCTTAAAGTGAAGTGGAGCGTACCTGGAGAGAATCGCCGTAATTAGCTGATGTGACCTCCTTCATTATTGCAATACGTGACACGGAGAAACATGAATGAAATGGGAAATGACAGGTGGATGATGTGGAAGAGAGAGAATGAGTACGGATTGTGGATGAAGTGAATGAATGGAATAAGGATCTTAATAGACACCCCCTTTATTATGGTGTGGTATGCACTTTTATGCATGGCTTGGGAATTTGAGCCTAGACTCAATTCCTTTGGTTGCAGGATCACTACTATCCTGCTCAAATTCAAATTGTCTTAGAAATGTTTCTTTGTCAATGGGCTTAGAATAGAGCTTTAGGAAATGCCCATTGACTAATAGCCTGAACTGGACCTCATCAATGGTCCTCAATTGAACGGATCCATTTGTGAATACTTCCTCTATTTCATATGGACCCAACCATCGGGTTTGCAGCTTCCCTGGACTGTCTTTGTACTGTGAGTCATACAACAGAGCCCAATCTCCTGCTTTAAATTTATTTTCCTTAATATATTTATCATGCCAACTTATTCTTTGGTTTTGTATCATCTCAGTGTGCTGCAGGGCATTCTTACGAAGCTCATCCAAAGTATTGAGCTGCATGACTCTGTCCTCTTGTGCTTCTGTCAAATCCATGTCCAGCTCTAATGTTGTTCTTAGTGTCTTATGTTCGAATTCTATCGGCATCATAGCTATTTTACCATACACCATTTCAAAGGGTGTATATCCTGTAGCAGTCTTCCAGGTAGTACGGTAGGCCCATAGAGCTTCTGGTAACCTTGCGGCCCAGTCCTTCTTATGTAAATCTACAGTTTTAGTCAAAATGGCCTCTATGTCCGTGTTGGTGACCTCAACCTGGCCATTAGCTTGAGAATGATAGGGGGTTGATTTTCTATGCCTTATATTATATTCATTGACTAAGGTTGTAATCAAGGTAGAAGTAAACTGTGTTCCCTGATCTATTACTATTTCCCTAGGGACACCAAATCTGGTGAAAATTTCCTCATAGAGGAATTATGCAACTTTATTATCCCTAGCGTGTTTCATAGGTTTAGCTTCTACCCATTTTGTCACATAATCAATGCATACAAAAATATAGGACTTACCATTGGAAGATGGATCAATTGGTCCTACAAAATCCAGTCCCCATTTGTCGAAGGGCGTAACAATAATTTGTGGAAATAGAGGCATCTCATTAGATCTAGTTGGTCTTCCCATCCTTTGGCATCTATCACACCTTCTGGTATATTTGACTGCATCTCTATGCAAAGTTGGCCAATAGTAGCCAGTGTTTAAAATTTTCATTGTTGTTCTTTTGGCAACAAAATGTCCACCACACGGCTCACCATGACCTGCATGTAATATATCATAAGTGTCTTCCTTCTGCACACATTTCCTCATAACTTGATCCAGCCCTGTATAAAACATGCAATTTTCAATCCAAGAAAAGTTAAAACTTTTCTCTACCAATAACTTCTTTTCTTTAGGGGAAAATTGAGGAGTCCTTCCTGCAGCCAGATAATTTGCTATATCGGCATACCATGGGTGAATAAACTTGATTGCAAACAGGTGCTCATCAGGAAAGGAATCTTCAATAAGTGTAGAGTCGTCTTGCCTTTGAATTCTAGAAAGAAAATTAGCAACCACATTGGCTTTACCTGGCTTATCCACAATTGTAATGTCAAATTCCTGCATCAGCAATAACCACCTTGTCAGTCTTCTGGCTATTGAGCTTTTGTTCATAAGATACCTGATTGCTGCATGATCAGTGTGGATAAAGATCTAATAACCAGTTATGTAATGCCTAAATTTATTGAGGGCATAGATGACCACCAACATTTCTTTTTCTGTAATAGTGTAGTTTAATTCAGCCCCCTGCAGATTCTTGCTTATGTAATACAGTGCATGCTCAGTTGAACCACCTTTTTGTCCTAAGACAACACTAACAGCATAATTAGATGCATCAGTATGAATATGGAAGGGAAGTGACCAATCTGGTCTTTTCAAAATTGGTGCTTGTGTAAGAGCAACCTTTAAATTAAGGAAAGCTTTTTCACACTATTCTGTCCATGCAAAATATGCATCTTTCTTCAGCAAACTATATAGAGGGGCAGCTGTTTTACTGAAATCCTTGATGAACCTCCTATAATATCCTACATGGCCTAAAAAGCTTCTCAGCTCCTTTTGTTTGGTGGGAAAAGGTAAATTAGAGATGACCTCAATTTTAGAAGGATCAACCTGTATTCCTGCAGTAGAAATATAGTGACCAAGAACTATTCCCTCCTGCATCATCATGAAGCACTTCTAACTATTTAATGATACGTTATGATCTTCACATCTTTGTAGCACCTTTTGCAAGTTTTTTTGAGCCTCCTCAAATGTTGCACCATAAACAGTAAAGTCATCCATGTATATTTCCATGCAATCATATGAGATGTCTGAGAAGATACTGATGATTATTATAAATTATCTAGAACTTGATCAATGAAGGGAAGAGGAAAGTAATCTTTCTTTTTTGCCAAGTTAAGTTCTCTGTAGTCCACACATACCCTCCATTTTCCCCCTTTCTTAGGAACAATAACCAGTGGGGAAACCCACTGACTATCCGAAATGGGGTAGATAAAGCCAGTTGTCAACATTTTCTGTGACTCCTCTTTAACAATTTCTTTCAAAGCTGGGTTTATTCTTCTTTGAGGTTGCCTAACTGGCTTGAACTCACTGTTAATGAATATGCGATGTGTGCAGAGTTTTGGGTCTAAACCCTTCATATCACCATATTCCCAAGCAAAATTTGACTTATGATTGGTAAGCATCTTACCATAGATTCTTGTTGCTCATAGGTGAGGTTCTTATTGATATTCAAAGATTTTCCTGCTGCTACCTCGACTTGGGAGGTTATATCAAGCATAGATACTTCAGGTAGGAATGGAATTTCCACTTCGTGAGGTATTAAGGTATGCAAACAATCAGTTGTTGTAGGATGATGAGTTGATGTAGGCGAGGGAAGAATGGATTGCAAAGAGCATGGATTCTTGTTATAGTGAGGGTATTCAGTACCATAGTTATTCAACAGGATATTGGACAGTATATCTTCCTCAGCTTATTGTTCAATGAAAGGTTCTCTGGTAATCATCATTAATTTGGCCATGGAGTTTACTTCCTCTTCTTTTCCCAAATCAGGCCAAACAGCCTGTTCATACTCAAGTTGAGGTTGGGCTGGAGAATATAGGGTAAGCTTCTTTGTGGTATACCCATCAGATATCGTCATGTTACCAATCCTACAACCTATATAAGCATCAGCAGTAGCTAACCATGGCCTTCCTAAAATCACAAGATAACCTCCTAATGATGCTTTTGGAGACAAAATCATGAAATCAGCAAGATACTCCCAGGAATCTAGGGTGACAACTAAATCTTCTACTACCCCATCAAGTTTGATAGTGGAACTATCAGCAAGTTGCAAGACTGTAGGTGTAGGTCTTAGGTCTGAAATACTTAGTTTTAGCACAAGGTCTTTGGTCATGACATTGATAGTAGCTCCAAGATCGACTAAAGCATTCTTAATTTGAACCCCATTAATATTGATTTCAACAACGGGGCTGCCAGGGTCTGCATATTTTGGGACTGAAAGCTTTCCTAACATTAAATCAAAGAGTTTTCCTAAAACATGAACAGTCTGAGGGTGTTTCTTCTTCCTACCTGGCTTCTTTAGACACACTTCCTTAATGGCTTGAAATAAAGGAATTTTAACACATATATGCTTCAATTGGTCAAGGATATCAAAGGTAGGGTCTTCTTGTTTCTTTACAATTTCACCGTCCAACCTTTGTGGAAAAGGAGGTGGCAATGTATTAGATACCTTAGGTAGTGATGGAGTCTGTATTGGCTCATTGGGTTGGGCTAGGCCATTGACATTTTCTTCTTGCTCAATCTCCTCAAATGGTAATTCAAAAATTAGACGAGGAGATGGTGTAGGCAACACAAGTCCCTGAACGTAAGTTGATATTGTTCAGGTTGAGAGCATAGGCGGGTTGATTATTAGGATCAGTAAAATAAACTTCTTGTTGTTGTTGCTGCTCCTGGCTATTTGGATTGGGTGCTGCCTGAGCAGGTAGTTGGGTTGACTTTGGATTCTGACCTTGATTGGCAATAAGAGGTGGCATAATTGATTGCTGTTGGGGTTGCTGCAAGAAACCAGTTGGTGGATTTGACCATTGCTGGCCTCCTCTCCATTGGTTAGGTTGTTGCCAATTTCCTTGCAGAGGTTGCCACTGATTTTGTTGTGGTGACTGCCATTGATTATTATATGAACCAAAATTTTGCAAGGGGTCCTGAGGCATACCTTGTCTTGGGGCCCATGGCCTGTGCTGAGTGACAAAGAACACATCTTCCTCTCCTTCAATGGTTTTGAATTCAATAGGAAGATGTTGCACTTCCAAATTGACCACTGCTTTGCATCTACAATCCCTCTTTCTCAGTCTGCAGTGAGGGCAATATTCAGCTAGCATCGCATCAGCTTCTTCTTTCTTCCTCCTAACCTACATGGTGTCTAGCTGAGTAGCAACATCATTTATGATGTCTTGCTTGAAGTCGGACAGAAGATTAGAGAGTTCTCCTTTTGATACACCTGTACCACTTCCTTTGGCAATAGAGGGTCGGAACCCCTTGCCTTTCTTCACATTTTCCCTAGAGTAATTGAGACATATTATCTTAATGTCATCCCAATTGCTTTGGGTAATATCTCCTCTAGCCATGAGGTCTAGTGCTTCCATGCAAGTATCATTAACTCCCCTTAGAAAGAGAAGTTTTTTAGACTCCTCATTTAGCTGGTGCTGAGTATTTTTCTACACACTGAACAAAAACTTGGATACATAGTCCTCCAAGGTTTCATCCTCCTTTTGTGTCATCTTGAAAAGGTCATCTCCTCTCATATCACTGCCCCTACAATATTCTTTATACTTCCCTAAGAACAATTCCTTCAGTTCATTCCAAGTGGCTGCTGCATTACCTCCTAATCCCATGAACCATCTTAAGGCCGACTCCTTTAAAGTAGAAGGAAACAATTTCATCTTATGGGCTTCAGTAGTATAATCATAACTCCTACATAGGATGTCAAACTCGAACAAGAAGGTATGAGGGTCCTCTGTAATCATGCCATAGAACTTTGGAAGCAATGAAGCAGGAATGTTTTTGAGATTGTTATTGTCATGTAACTCAGGGAGTGGAAATGGAAAAGTAGGCACTGCCATCCTTGATGGTGGTCTTGGGTTAGCTCCTGGCTGGTAGACAACAAGGGCTAGTGGATTGTTATGGGGATACTGATTATTGAAGGTATGCAAGTTATTCAGCTGTGTTGTGAGTAAATCAAGATTCTCAGGTGCATCAAACAGGTTCAAACTGGCT
Source organism: Sequoiadendron giganteum (assembly GCA_007115665.2). Lineage (NCBI taxonomy): Eukaryota > Viridiplantae > Streptophyta > Pinopsida > Cupressales > Cupressaceae > Sequoiadendron > Sequoiadendron giganteum. The sequence goes on from CM021103.1 coordinate 719,285,774, forward strand.
TTCGAGGAAGAAGAAGAGGAAGTGACAAGGTCTTGACTAGCATCCAAATATGGTTCTTCTAGGACAATTTTTGGGTCAATCTCTGGGTTGTTTTCTTGGATATCAAAGCTTCTAGGAAGGAATCTTCCAAATTGGTCTCTTCTTCTAAGCATATAGTAAGAAGTAAATCTAACTATGAAAAATACTAGAATAGTGAATTTTGATCTAAATTCTAGGAATAAACTTCAAGCTACCTGCTAGCATGCCTGCAATAGGTTCTTAGTTTAACACCATCCCCGGCAACAACGCCAAAAATGTAGTGTTCTTTAATCAGCTTGATAACTAGGAATATTAATTCCTCAACTTAAGGATTGGACATCACAATAAGCAGCCATAATCTGTCAAAGAACCTCATTTACTTATCAACCCGAGGACGTAGACTTGAAATGGGATAGCAAAATATATGCACTAACCACCCTTCCAGACATGCATGATTCCCTAAAATGCTAAAACTCTAAATTCTGGAATTACTTTACTAAATAAATCGTTGGAAACAAAAACTGAAAGGTAAAACTACTCTATTTCTAGTGGCTGCAGGAATAGTCAACAATGATGTATTCCTGTTGCTATAGGAACAGACACATTTAACTTTTACAAAAGAAAGTACAGCTATCCTAACCTACAGAACGAAAGTACAGGTAATTTCCTAAGTGGGCCCCCTTAGGTCATGCCAAAGTAATCAACAGATTAGGTGTAAAGCTCCATAAACTTTATTGATTTAAAGTGAACAAGTACATAGCACAATCCTTCTTAACTGTATTTCTGATATAGAAAAATGTATTACAAGTGACAAGATCTTCCAGCCCATTCTCTGAAGGAGAGTGGGCTATTTATTGAAAACTAATCCTAACTGCTAACCAACCCTCCCTTATAAATTGGGAGGTATTTATTACATCCAACTAATTTTGATTAAAGAGGCGAATGATAATGCAAGGACCAAGTCACCTGTGACTTGTATCATAGCTTGGTATCGTGAAGTATCGTATCACCTTTAGTACTACTTGGCGTATTCCTAAGGTCAGCTTGTCCTACCTCTATCAAGGTAGTATATCATATCACACTAAGGGAAATTCATTCTAGATCAGATTGGGTTCTTGTATATCTTAAGGTTATTGGAAAACTCATCAATCCCAAATTCATAAAACCTTATCAGAATCCCAAAACATTTGCAAAATCAACAAAAAAATCCAAAAACATCAAAATCTTGTAAAACTAAAATTCATAAACATTCAAAAAATTGTAAAGTCAAAATTTAAAACATCAAGAAAACATCAAAATATCCCTAAAAAGGTAAAACATTGAAAATCCAAAAACAATACCTTGTCGAAATACGAGTCTCTGAGCTTGAACATAGGCAAGGCCATCATTGGTGTGCCCTCGAGACACCCTAGGTTATTCCTTTAGGAGTCCATCATAATAAACTATTAATCTTTCAACTATTCATCTATCATTGGTAATAAGTCAAGTCAGTCAAACTATGTGGTCTCTGTGTGTATAACATAGGCAAGGCTAATCTTTGATCAACTTCTGAGGCCCCTAGGATAGTATTTTATGTTAGGTTCTTGGTCGAAACCCTCAGAAAATCCCTAAACATTCAAAAACCTAGAAAATCCCCAAAACATTTGAAAACTTTGAAAAGACAAAAAATTGCAAAATCTCAGAAAAATTAGTAAACATTCAAAAAATTCAAAAGACCTAAACAACATCAAATATCTTTGAAAAACCCTAAACAACCTCAAATATCTGAAAACCAAAACATTAAAATCAACAATTGAAAAAGACCAAAAACAACCTCAAAATATTTTCAAAATATCAACAACATTGAAATACTCCAAAAAATCCAAAACCATCCATCCCATTTCGCTTGCACTAGCAATAAATCAATCATCACCTTCAACCTTCGGAAAAAAAAATAGAAATAAATTATAACAAGTCGTAAGGTGAGAACCTAAGTGTCAAAATCTAAAGTCTAGATCATAGGTAAATGAGTTAGTAGAGTTTGTATCTGTTGGACTAACTGCCAGCATCCCTTTGGGTTCGCGACATGGTTTAATCACCTCTCGTGGATCTTAACTGACGCTTTTATTGGGCATTGATAGTTCAATATTTTGGTGCAATGGTAAGGCCAACAATTGGTATCAGATCTGGTCATGGGTTCAAACCCCTCGGGTGATGTTGAGGGGGGGATTGTTGGACTAACCGTCAGCATCCCTCTAGGTTCGTGACATGGTTTAACCACCTCTCATGGATCTTAACTGACGCTTGTATTAGGCATTGATAGGTCGATCTTTTGGTGTAACGGCAAGGCCAAAAATATCAATGGCTTATCACACCTCATCCTAATCAAAACATCTGATCAACATGTCCTAGAATGAATTCTTCCTACAATGGACATCAATATCAGAAATCACCTTAGCTATATTAAACTAGCAAGAGATATAGATATCACTAATTGTTTGTCTTTGATCTTTTCTTACGATTTATCTTATTGACCCATTTTGAGGACCTCTCAATGATGTCTATCAAAATGATTTAGAGGGAAAGGAATGGGGCATCGATCATTATCTTTCATTTGCAGTGCTTGTGGGTATTCTTGTAAAATAATCTTGGTGCATACTTTCTTAGTTTTCTGTAGGGAGGTTGTTTGGAGTAGATTGTTGACTATTGTGTATGCTTTGGTTTGATGTATTCTAAACTAGTAAACTATATTCCAATGAGGCTTCCGTATGTTAAGGTATGAATAAGAATTATCATATCTATTTGCAGAGTCAAAGTCCATTACACTAGATACAACACCATCCTGGTTATCAATACCTTGATGCATCGTATCTATGTGTTATATCAAAAATAAGGAATGACGAAAAGTACCAATCTCAAATATGAGTAAAAACATCATCATCTCTCTCATCACCATCTCTAATAAAGTCTTGGTGGATCAAAGATTGTTGGAATTTTGAATCCATCTCAAAATAAATGGTCAAATCAATCATCTTATTTCTCCTATCTTCTTTCCACGCTAACCTAGTGTCATGAAAGTCAACAAAAAAATCATCATGCATCCATCCCACATCCACAACATGCATACATCTTGCATCATCACAACCTATCATAATAAAGGAAAACATAATCCACTGCATCGTCATTATCATTTTAGTTATTTTGAATAATATAGATTTTTTATTCTAAGCATCTTAATATATTGCACTATCATTCATCACATCCATAATGCACATTCATAATATCCATAGTATAAGCATTATCCATATATACATTCATATGCATACATCATCACGACATCATAAATTACATAGAAAAATACACAAAAAGAAATGCATCCATTCATACATCCTACATATCATAAAAAGATATTGAAAAAGAGTATAACACATCCATTACAATGCACTACATATTATCACACCATACATCATCATCCCATATCACATAAATGTGTAAATAAAATAAATGCATCCATCACATTACATCCATACATAATCATAATGCATGAGAATATCACATCATGTCACATCACATTACATCCATACATTCATAAGAGCATGAAATAAAAAGCGTATCACATATTGAATCCAAATCATCTCATATATATCAAAAATGGTGAGTGTCATGATACAATATTTGAATCAGTGTATGTATATCAATCAAAAATATAATATCCGCGAGGCTATTATATCTATATAAATGAATAAAAATAAAAATAAAAAAAGTGTCTACATAAGCAAGCTAGCCCTAGTGGTTGCTCGACTCACCCCTAACTAATGGTTGATCCTCAACTCTAGGTGGTGCTCCACTCCGCTATGAAAACTTAGGTCATCTCATCGCCTAGGGAACATCCCTATGGTAGTGCATGCAGTAGTAGACTGCATCGATAGCTATCTCTCTATACAGTCAGGCCAATATTGACTGCCCCTGTGATGCAGTCGTCACGGCCTCAAACAGCTACCTCCACCCAATCTCTTGGGCCAGCTATAACTCTAGTTGTTGTCATAACTAGACCTCATGATCTCATTGTCCTATCATATCATGTAGTTGCTGACACAACTGATCTCTCTCAGTAGTGAGGGTTTGTATCTGTGCATGTACCTATGCATTTGGCTACTATGGAGGTAGAGGAGGTGATGGTTCCCTCAAAAGCTATCCATCGTGTCCATCTTGTCGCCCTGGCACCTATGCCTGATCTGGCTATTGCCGGTGCCCATCACCTGGCACTTATACCCTATCTTGCTCCTGCCCTCTACCTCAACCACCATCCCTGCCTTTGTCCTGACCTCTACCTCGGCCTCTACCTCTACCTCTCCCTCTACCTCTAGTGTATCCCCCACTAGATCTGTCAAGCAAGTAGGTGGCCTAAACCATGCATCATAGGTTGGAGTTGTGCCTACATCTAGGAGTCCTTGATCATATGCCCACGGTTGTGGGACTAGCTATCTAAAATCATTGATCACCACCATGGGATCAATCTGGGCTCCCCACTGAACCTCTCTCTATGATCTAGCAAACACAATAGTGTAATCATCAACTGGTACATCGTGAATCTCTCCAAATTGTCGAGAAATGTGGTCTAGGAGGTACCACTCTATAATAATGTGTTCTCTCCCCTACACATATCAGGTCTTCCAAGAAAATTCCAGTTGTTGTTGATCATCATACCATGCTAGATGTTGTAGCCATGGCCTCTATCTGAATACGGTCATGTCATCAATGACATGATGCCAATAGGGTAGACCTGTGGGGCCCATTATTGAAGATTCATAGGAACCCTGTACCTGAACATGACATGCTCATCCTCATGAATGTCTACAAGAACAACCAAGGGCCTCAACAATGCAATATGCTTGCAAGCCCATATATGAAGCAGAGTCACCATTACTCTAATGCTCTGACCCTTGTAGTAGACGACTTCATGCATGTCATGGTATTAATAAGCAAGGAGGATTGGACCCCAGGCATACATAACATCCCTCCTGATCATCTCCTCTCATACCAATCCCTAGCTAGGATTGAAACCTCTGCCTCATTGATCTAGGGCAATCACTCCAGAGATCAGTGCTTTAACAAAAAAATTGAAGATATCCACCCACTCGTGGTATAGGTCAAGATCAATTTGAGAGCTCACCAGAATAATCTATCACCTGTGTAGAAGAGAGAGACATGCATCTCTCCCGACATCTGTGTCATATATGACACTCTCCGTGAATAGGAAATTGTACTATGCACCACACACCCTCCAATGTGATAGTGGCCTCACTAGTGGGCGGGTGAAATGGTGAGGTATCATTGTGCCACCTCTCGATCAATGTTGTCATCATAGCAAGGTGAGTTCAGACCTTGGGCAAGAACGAAATGAAACCTAACTCCAACCTCCCCAGCCGCTCCACCTCCAAGTCATCAAAGTCTCCCACCATTGCCAAAATATTGGAACGGTGCTCTCGTGACATTAATGGTGGGGCGTCCTCCTATACACATCATACAAAGAACGTCAATTTGTCAAAAAAGTTAAAAAACTAATCAAAATTTGAGACTTTGCATCTAAAACATCAAACATGTGGCTGATTTTTACATGTGTCGCTATATCAATTTCAGGGGTGCATCGCCAATTTGGTGGCACGTGTTGCTATGCTCAATAGCGAATTGACATTGGGGTGCGTCGCTCTACTAAAACATTTGGGTGTGTTGCTGAAACCTAGGTGCATTGTCCACCACTTTTGAGCAACGCTAAGCATGAAAATATTGTGCATCACTGTATTAACCTAGCGGGCCCCAAATCAAATGCATCGCCTGATTAAAAAATTGGGGTGCATTGCCAGACTAAAGGTGCATCGTTATAATAACAATAGTGACCCTTTTGATGCATCAATAAAGTCACTAAACAGTGACATGCCTGGAGACCTAGTTTTGACCCCCTATTAATTACACCTAAATGCAAAAATCGAGACAGGTTTTGGGTCACATACTTGAGTCTTGCATCTACTCACCGCTGGTACTCTTGAACCCACTTCGAAAGGTGAAGATGAAGCACTCGTTGTTCCATTTCGTCAGGAGATCAGAGCTTAAAAGGAAAAAATCTCTCAAGTGTGAATGCACAAATGAATTGAAAGTGACCATTCTTCACCTATTTAAGCCCTAATTTGATCCAAAATCTAGGGTTTTAACCTGTTTTACTTATTTCCACCTTGTGCAACCTGCTTTGAGCCATTTTTTGTGTTTCTGAGGCCATTTTTGGCATTCCAGGGCCTATTTTAGCACCTGCACCTATATTTAACCTTTGTCGAGAAATCAACCCAAAATTCATAATTTATGTCTGATTTCTCGAGGGGGCAGGAAACCAACTTATTCCTTCTGCTGGGGCAATAATGGGGCATCAAAAAATCAGATTTTATTTTTGATCTGAGTTGTAGTTTTTAATCCGAAAAGCGTCAGTCTTTGAACTAACATAACATGTACCTCACTTCAAAGAGGGGCAAAATGTAGACACTTAAAAATGTCCTGAATGATATCATGCACTCAAATTTGATATACTAAATCCATTTCGTCCTAAAACCCATCCTCTTTTCACTTAATTGATTAAATTTTCCTAGCTATTTAATTAAATGCATCATTTGCATCTATTAATCTGATTAATCTAATTAGGTTAATTCACCCCCTTTTATGCTAACATTTCATCTTATTAAATTAAATACATCAAGTTATTTAATTTAAATTCCTAAGTCCTCTTATTTAATTAAATAACCCTAAGTCATTTAATTAAATATCATATCGCTTTTCCCTTTTCATTAAATCATTTTATTTAATAAATATTATTTAATTCCCCTAATTTGCATAATTGAAACTTTATTTAATTATCAAATTACTAATAAATCTAATCCCCCCACTTGCAATAATTTTTTTTTGGGAATAATCCTCATTTGCACATTCCTCCAAAAAGGGAATATTCCTTCCCCTTTTACACATTAAAATTTTGTTTTAATTTGCTAAATATCTAATTTTCCTCACCCATGAGAATATTCTCTCTTCACTCATTTGAAAAAAGAAATATTCTCCCTCATAACAAACTTACAAGATATTTTGTGCAAGTTTTGAATGTGTGTTTGTTTGGAAGAATATGAACCCTTGATTCTTTCCTTGCTCCATGTGATCATCGATTCTCATGCATTGATGAGAATCCATGATCCATGTTTCATCTCTCCTCTAGTTTTGACCATTGATTAACCTTTTTAATCTTAACCCTTCATTTCTCATTTGCTTTCCTATATATAGGTCACTATTTGGAGGCAAATGGATCCGCTTTTTCAGAGCAAGCTTATGTTGTTGAAACTCATCCATCTGTCTTTTAAGAGAAAACTTATGTTGTTAAAATCACATTCACTTGCACTCATATTTAGCTATTATTTAAAGCGTCTTTTAGCTTAATTTACTTTCATCATTAGCTTAGCTTCCATTAATGGCTTCCATGGTAACTTAGGGTTTGAGTCTTTTTGGCTTAATCTCCATTTACATTAGTTTTGCATACACCCATATTGATCATATTGGCATAGATCAGGTTAAAATAGCTTGCATCATGTTAAAACAACTTTAAATCATGTTTTCACACACATCTATCATTGGTTTTGTCGATTCTCTTCAGTATAATCGATCAGAATGAGCTCATTTATCCATGGGATTAGGAAAGAGTCATCATTCCACATCAATGCAATGCCACTCCCCCAATAGGATACGTTTCAATGGATTAGATTAGAGGTTTATCAAGCTTTTGTATTTTAATATGCTAGTTTCAATGATTTCTTGTCTTTGTTTAAATTGAATGATCTCTATTGGGACTCATGTTTAGTGGCTTGAATCCTCATGGATCAAGTGAAGTCAGTCCATACTAGGTCGTTGGTCACAATTTATTTTCATTATTATAGGATTATCTCTTCCTTATCTTCTTTTGAATTAATAAAAGATGGTGTACATCCACACATGCAATGGTAGTTAATTTTTTATTGAAAGAAGAAATATAATTTATCAACCACATATATTATTTAAAATAGTTTATAGTATGATTTCATTTTTTTATTTTAATCACATAATTAGCTATGTTTAGAGTATTAGAATTTTATCTTGAAAGACATAACCTTATTGGTTCATATAGATAGTCTTGAAGGGTAGGCACTACAATGATGCCACTCCCTTTTAGCATCATACATATTGATACCACTAGCCCACTAGGAAGCTTACACATTGGAGGGTGTGCCATGTGAGGTTGTATGCCGTTTGTGCTCACTCCTTTCTTCTCCTTTCCCTTTTAACATTGCTAATACATATCTTCCACACATTTTTGGCAAAATGCAATGTTGCATCCTATGATGACATGTGTGTACATCTTGTGTTGCCTTTGGGTAGTGCTTTACACTTCAAAAAAATGTTAGTTGTGTTTTGTGTGGTTCGGCCATGTTTGCTTTGGGGCATTACAACAATTCCCTTTATAGGGTTGGGTTTATGGTCATGTTAAAGGTCAACATGTAGCAAGAAAATTTATATACATGTAGAATAATTGTGTAGAATCTAATTCATTTTAGTGCTCCAATTGAAGTGTCCCTAGCATGCTTTCCCCTTTAATACAAATGATAATTAGTAATGCTAGTAGATGATAAATGAATACAATTGAATGCCCTTAAATACAAGTACATAGCAATAAACATGTGCCAACTTGGCTAGGAATAAAATAAATGAGAATTGACCAAAATTTGAATTTAAAATTTGAAAAATTAGATCCATTAACCTGAAATTGATCCCACTTGAAATAAAAAACAATAAGATATATGTGAAAAATAAATATATAAACATGAAACTTGAAGTAAATATACATATAACAACAAATAATGTGAAATTAAATAAGTGAGAATGTAACAATGAGAATACACAAGAAATAAAGTAAAAACAAATTCTACTTATAACTTCACTGTTTGAGAGGGTGCAGTGTAAGTATTTGACCATTGACGAAGCAATAAATGCAACTTTTCTTTTTAATAAAAAGCTATCCTTAATCTGTACTGAGGAAACATAAAAATTATGGTACAAAGGGTAATGAAATTTATTAAAAGACAGTAAGTTTCAGTGCGCATGTATTTGCATGTTTTAAATAAAAAATATAGTAGGTAATAAGATCTTGTCAAGCACTTGAAAAAGCTGAACGTCTGAGGATTTATTCAATGTAGCTGCTGACTATTAACAATAAGTATGAAAGAGTAATCTTATCGCCTGCTATTCAAGTACAAAGTTTGATATTTTTTAACCCATCTTTCAATGAATACATATGCCCATCTTGGGAAAGCATACAATCAAATCTGATTTTCTTATGGATATGAATCAGTAGCGGTTGAAAAACACAATTTTAGTTAGTTGATAGAGGTAATTTTATAAGTGTCAGTAAATTCATGAAAGAAAAATAAAAATCTATTTTCTATTTTTATGCGTAATGGTTTTTTAAATTTTGTTTCAATTATTTAAAAAGTGAACAGTATTCAATCAGTATGTTCATGTTTTCTGGATTAAATTGTGTGAGAAATTTTGTATCAATGAGCACACTCTGTGATCCATCATCAAGGTGAAAGAAAATTCTCCTTGAGCTCTTTGCTTTCATCCTGATGACGGATCACAGTGTACTCCGAAACCTTGAAAAATCTCACACAATCTAATCCAAAAAACTTTTTGATTGAACAATATGGATCGTGGAAACTTTATATCATTAAGTGAACAGTATCATAAAATTCTATTTTTATTGTTCAGTTATAATAAAAAAAAAATCTCATCTAATAAGTCATACAATGAGCTTTTATTTATTTTATATTAATTATGCCAAGATATATATTCTAGTTAATAACTCTCACAAACATTATATATTTGGAGTGAAGTAATTTATAATATTATAGTAAAATTATAAGTTGGGCACTGATGTTGGGTGTATGTATAATGAACATGATAGAGTTATTTTTTCTAAAAATTAGATGGTATATGTTATTACGTGGAGAGGCGTTCTCCAATAGTAGTAAGAGGTGGAGTTTAGTGGGGTCTATGTTAGCAAAAAAATCTTTATCTTTTATTTTAAATTTGATAATTATTTGTCTATCAAAATATTAATATTAAATAATAAATATAAAATAAAAATTATAAACATACACATGATTTTTAGTTTTGGGTTTTCATTCACATTATCTTTATTTTTCTAAACACAAATTTAAAAATAAAATTAAAAACTTTTATAATACATTTGATGTAATAGAATAAATAAATAAACAAAATTTATTATTACTTCTACAATTCTTATTCACCATAAATTAAAAATTAAAATTATACACATACACATACACATGATTTTTATTTTTCTAAACATAAATTTAAAAATAAAAACAAATTTTTTTATAATACATTTGATGTAATAGAATAAATAAGTAAATAAAATCTGGTATTACTTATAGATTTCTTATTCACGACAAATTAATTCTAGATGAAAATAAACTAATTTTGAATAAATGAATAAATATCTTATATAATAAATGATTCATTTTGTTTTACTTGAAAGTATTCAATAAATAATATATAAAACTATTGAAAGAATAAAAAAACAATAAAATTATTAAAGAGGTCAGATACCAAAATAAAATTAAAAATTAAAAAAGACAAATAAAATGTATGAATTGTATAAAAAAGTTTAATATTTTTATAAATTATACATGAATAAAATAAAATAGTAAATTTTATGCACTTTAGTAAATAAAAAAAATATCAAGAAAAATCTTAGATTTAATTAGAAATAATTTTTTATGTTTTTCATAAATAAAAATTATATATATAATTTGGTAATATTGTTTTATTTTTTAATTAGAATTGTTTAGAATTTAAAAAATAATTTAAAAATAATTTTAAAGTGAAATAATATATATATAGCAATGATTGGATAGTATTAAAAGGTACACATCATTTGGATTTGGATTCTCAATTCATTCATATTTTGGGAATGACTTCTCCAATGATGAGTGAATTTGTTTCTTCTTAAGGGGAGAAATGTTGTTTTGTTGATTTATCATTGGCACAAAAACTCTTTCTTTATGGAAGGATTTATATCCTCATTTTCTAATGTACAAAAAATAACATAAGAAAATGGGCCTCATACTTTAAAAGGGTTACATACACAAAATAACTCTAATAGATGTGTATATGTATGCATATATGAAGTATATAAAATATAGTTACAAATGTATGGTGGATTGCATAAGATTAAAATATTACTAATTAGATTTGAAATTGTGAAATAAAGTCATAAAAATTATGTAATAGTTCTTAAGTATTGCGTAGTAGTATACATATGCTACTAATACTTTAAAAAAGTGTCAAAGCTCAAACATTGACTTACTTTTGTAATCTATTGTCAAGGAGAATATTGGTTAAATTTATTTTTCTCCTCATTGTTATAATAGTCATCACTTTCTTAATCCTTGTTAGCAATCCCTTTGAGCATGAGATTTCAATTAGAAAATTATATATAATAATTTCTCTCGTATGGCTTTTAGATAGATATATTTAATATATGAAAACTAGCATATCCATCTTTACAAAAATCCTAGATAGATATATTTAATAATATCTATACTAACATATCTATTTTTTGAAAAAATCCATGTAAAAGTAGTGGTGCCTAATTTTACTAAATTTGTAATTTATGTGGAATACACACTTGAAAATGATACATATACTTTTCTAAAGATGGTTTGGGACTCATTTTATGTATATGAGATTAAATATGTTGAATGGTCATTTTTACATGGACATGTCAGAAATAATTTTTTTTGGTTATTTATGTCTGATTTTCTTAGATTGATAAGAAATATACTATAAATGATATGAATAAACATACAAGAATTAAAAAAAAACAAACAAACAAAAGATGGCACCTAAAACATCAAGTTTAAATTTATTTTTAAATGACCTTTCAACTACCCACATTTATGAGAAATAGAGACTATCACCCTTTTTTTTTTGTATTGATAATATGCAAAATTGACTATCACCCTTTTAACTACCCCATTTGTGATAAAAGTAAATTTCTTCTTACAGAAATGCTAAAACTTTACACAAAATTAAAAGAATTATAATCAAAATAATTTATAAAAACATAATTAAATCTGTAAAATAATCATAGTGTAATGTAGAAATTCAGTAAAAAAACTAAATAGATAAATAGAAGGTATTTTTCAGTGTGTCAAATTGTGATATTGTTATGAGGATTCAACTGTGTAATTTTACGAGTCAAACTCATTGACCCATGTTTCATGAATCAATATATCAATTTGTGACCATTAAAATATAACACAAGAATGTAGGTTTCCTGATTCTTCGTTATTATTTTTCCCAATATTAACCAGTTGTTGATCTAACAGCTTACAGTTTTAATCATTAATATATAACAATCCTTAAATAGCATAATAAATACACATATAACGAATGCAATTGTTGTTAAGATATTCTCTTCCATATTGAATGTGAGCAAGAATTTTGAGGCAAGTAACGATTCGGGAAGGGTGCCTTACCATGTGATTATATTTATTTCAGTCAATGACACAATCTTAACAATAAATAAAATTAATTAAAGTCTGTCATATGTAACAGATTGCCATTACCATATCAACTGCCCAGAAAATGTAAAGCCACTATAAATTTATCTTGAATGATTCAGTAACTGGCAGTTACAAGTTGCAGAAGACATGAGAAGCTGCAAATGCCCCCCAACAAAAACTTCCTGGCCAATTTTTTTTGAAGCAAAACAGGCTGAAATGAATTAAATTCTACTACCATATATTCACTACACTTAAACTCCTTAAGAACTGTTACTGCTGTAAAAAGGAAAATGGTGATGAGAATAAGAATGGGTGTAATAAATTTAATACACTGATAATACTGACTGTGCACAGGACATAATGATCTAAAATTTATAATAAAAGGATAAGATATTACTCAAGAAGACTTAAATTGCAGCTCACAATCTGTTAGTCCTTGCAACTTAGCTGTCATTTAGCTTAAATTGATGTCAAAATTCTCAACATTCTACTAGGTGTGTCAGGTCATTATGGGTAAATTAAATAGAATTAAAGCTCTAAATTTGAATTGGGTAACTATTAATATAAGCATTTACATTGAATGTAAGTCCAATGTAAGGATGGTTGGGCATTGGGCTAGGTCAGGAAGAAGACGCAACCGAAAAAAAAAATATTTAAGTTTCTAAACTCGTTATTAATTTTGTATGACTTGTCTAATAGAATATAAATATAGTAAATTGTAATGGGTCTCTGTAGGTGGCAATGATGATTTCTGTATGTGACATTGAAATGTTTAGTAGTTATTTCAGCCTATTGTATGGTGTATATTTATAGCTTATCTACCTTCTCCCTGTTAAATGCTTTCATATTCATGATAAATTGGACATTAAATGAAAATATTGAACCTTTGAATGGTGTGATATCAGGCTGGTATGATTTATAAATATACTGGGAGTTGATATTTTCGGATGAAAAATGAAGTGAGTTGATAAGGGAGGGGCATGGACGTTCAAAATACCAATAAAGTACTAAATTTGAGTTGGTCAGACTGTGCAATCGTATTGAAAACTACAATGGAAGGTTCTTAAAAACATCTCAATTAATAATATTGCTTTTTAAAATTGGTTGCGGTCATATGGGGATAGTTGTGGGTGATTGATCACAATTTATTAAGTCATTGATTGATGATTGATTGACCTGAATAGCAATTGAATCGAATTCATTGTGGAGGCAGACAGATAGGTTTTTAATTGATGGGATGTCGCAGAGGGCATGGATATGTACATCATGCCTATTGGGCTAGACGTAATTGGACTATTGTATGAACCGAAATAGGGATGGCCATGAATGAATGCAGGGAGGCAGAATCATTAAATATGAATTTAAGTTGACAGATAAATACCCATTTTCCAGAATTAAAGTTTTGAGTGATAAATTAAATACCCATTTCCTATTCCCATCTACCAAGAAACAGAAAAATCCTAACAGAAGAATGAAGTGTAGAAAATCCTCAAGGCAGATGTAAATACGTGACACGAATAGCAGTGTGCATTGAAGAGCAGATTGAATAGCCGGGCAATGAGAAATAAGGGGGATTTGAAGAATTTATGAAGAATTAGCCCATGCATTGAATAAGCCATCTTTATGAAAGGTCAGCACGTTGCGTTCGGTGCCAAAGATTTGTTGAAATGCAGTGAATGCCCTTTGTAGGGCTTGTGTTGTTTCCCTGCCACGTTGTACGTTGCACTTTAAGGCTTCCAACAATCTCCTCATGAGCTAAGCAAAGCCATGCAATTAATGGCCTCCGCCTTACTCTCCAACTAATTCAAAATATATCCATAAATCTCCCTAGTACCAAGTACCTCTATAGTTATGTATTCAATACTTCTCGTCTGGATTTTAGCTTCGGGCATTTAAAGAGGCCTTCAATGAAGTTTCAGAGGTGGCTGATATGGGTGATATAAAGATATCTTTAGGTCATCAGAGGACTCAAAAGAATGTTGAGCTGGTGTTTGAGTGAGTGTTAGAAAGAAAGTTTAGATTCTGTGTGTAATATTGATTCATGGTGTTCTTGGCCATGGTGAAAGCATAAGAGGATGAGAGTTTATTAATACATGTAATTAAAGACTGGGATTCGATAAGATTCATGCTATTGAAGGCTGCAATTACTTATATTTCTGCAAGGATTGATTAGTAGTTAATGTGTATGTGATGTCAATAATAAGTGGGTTATTGCAGCAGAAGCAGTCTAATAAGATTGGGTGGATGATGGATGCACAACTGTCTCTTGCTCCACCTTCTTCATTATCATCTTCTTCTTCCATAGCTGGTCTCTATTTAAAGAAGAGAAGAGGGTCCTCTGCAGGAGATCCTATGTTCAAGGATTCTGAGGACGATCATAGTAATTGTAAGAAGAGGAAAATGGGTTCTGAATGGGAGCGTGAAATGCAGAAATTCAATTGTGTTAATTCTAGCATTGGTGTGGAGCTCCAGATGAAATCTCCACTGCCTTTAGAGTGGGAGCAGTGTTTAGATCTTCAGGTGAGCATTTCTGTGTCTTGACCATCCAAACATTATGTATATAGTTTCTGTAACTATACTGTTGTCTGTACTTTTATCACATGCCTATGCTTACTCAAAGATAACTTTGTATTCAGGTTATTAGTTTATATAGAGCTGTGTTTTATTTATATTTCGCTTTTGTCAGATACTTAGAATTCCGGTTATCATTTTTCTATCTAGTATCTTTTATCTTGTTTGAAGTTGTTTGTGTTCAGAGATTTTCTGTTCTTTGCAGTACTTTGTTGAGCCATTTTACTCAGTATTTATTTATTATATTATCATAGAAACTATAATATATATGGATTCTCTGTTTTCTAGATAGTGTATGTAAAATATTGGATTTGCAGGCCTTTACACTATTTGTTTGTGGTAATTAACACACGACTACTTTTTCCTTAGTAAGCAGTGGTTATAAGATGGTTCTATTTTATAGAAGCTATACAGTAGAGGCAGGAATTCTGTATTTAGTTATCTATTGTATTTTGAAAGAAAAATTCTCAAGGAGATCTCTGAACTGAGTACTAAAATACATGAATGCATGTGAGTTGAGATTGTTTAACTTCACTTTTATCTTGACATTGAATTTTTGTTTTATGAACTACCCATAAGCTACAATTCAAGTTGATTTATAAATCAATGTCATTCACATGGGACTTTATACCATCTATTGTATTCTTTTTATGTGCACAATACTATTGCTATTTCATGCACTAGGTACGTGCATTCTCATGGAGTAATGATAAGCTGGTTTTTTGGTTAACTGACCCTTGATTAATGGATCCTTGATTTTACATATAAATTCAGACCACTAATTTTGTTATTAAAAACAATAGTAATGAAGTAAAAATTTCTATATTGGTTCTACAGTAAATAAACTCTTTAATCCTGTTTTCTAACTATTTGTTTCTTTGAGCAAAAATGCGTACACAATCTGGATGGCATAATGATTTTACAATTTTTTTGTTGTACATATTCTTTTAAATTTTATATAGTTTTACCATTTAAGAATATCAGTCACTTATGGAGATGGAAAATCTTTTCTTATTGATCTGTATATCTGGCTTACCACCTCTATATATGCCAATTTTTAGTCTGTACGGTGATTTTGTTCAGAAAGTTGTTTAATGGGTTGTCAAATTTTAATAATGTTCATATTTTAATAAGAACATTTTTCACTGTTTTTGAGCAGTCTGGAAGGATCTACTATGTTAACAGAAGCACCCAACTGAAGACCAGCCAAGATCCAAGGGGTGGTGGACATGGTAGTCTTAATCAATCGTCAAAGGACTTGAGGTTGGATCTTGAGCTTAACCTTCCTCTTAAAACACAAGAGAATGATGGGAAGAGCTTTGAGTCTCCACGTTCAGACTTAAACAGTACTGCTTATCTTGAGGAGGAAAACAGAATGAATGACACCACAGAGATGGTTGCCACAGTCTGTGCTCACTGTCATATGTTTATCATGTTCTCGAAGGTTACTAGGCAATGTCCTAATTGCAAGTATGTGCACCCATCAATGCACCAGGAAGAGAAAGATGATAACAGTGCTGCGCCTGCTAAACAGACCCTTTCTCTTATAGACTGTGGTCCAGACTCCAAGATTAAAACCAGAGGAGATGATGAGTAATGGATGATCATAAAAAAGTTTTCGATGGTGTATAGCTAGTTTAGAAGCATGGAAAAATCTGATACTATGATCCATGTTTGAAGCAAGTGAAACTTCTTTTGTATTTTTGGACCTACTTGGCAAGCTTCAATGTGACAGTGTAGGCTTGTACGGCTTTTTATTCCTGCATCATAACTTCATAGGGTGAATTTTTAGAAGGGCATGCTTTTTGGTGGTTGCTAAAACATAGAACACATATATGTAAAAATTATGATGTGATAAAGCATTTTTCTATTAGACTCCTCTATATTGTTCTTCAAGCAACTGGTGTCCATATTGTATGTTTCATTTCCTTTGAGAGCATTAGCATAAACTTTTCTTTTGTCAACTGTGTAAACTTCCTCAGAGTACATGGTTCATTTAAAAGAGAATAAATGGTGTTCCATCCTCAACCATCACCCCCCAAAAATAGTGAAATCCACCAATGACAACATCTAAGATGTTACAATCCACACCACGTTACGTTTGTGTTGGGTCTTTGTCTAGATTTAAATGAGTTATTATCTGAATTAAAGTTTCTCACCAAAGAATTTTCCATGTTTGTCCATGTGGGACACAAGTTGAATCGATACACATGCAGTAAAAAGGCCTACACCTACTCTTGGAGAGAATTGATAAGCATATAATACACAATCTTGATGGATGCGGCTACCCTTGTCAGACTATCATTTATCACAAGTAGTATTCAACATATGCAGCTATCACAATTTAATCTATCTTTTCTAGTTTGGTTAAACTCTGAAAGACTTTATCAAACCTTTTATATACTTTAAAATGCTATACTTTAAGCATTTTAAAGTATTTGAAGTTGATGTGTGTGTGTATGAACTATGAATGTATGTAAAATTCATTCTTGTATTTGATACATTTCAAATCAAAAAGTATGATGCACCACATAATACATCTAATTAAATATTTTTTTATGTATGCAAGTTTATCTTATAAGGAGTTAGTTTTGCGTGATTGGATGTTTCATCATAAAACAACCAAGTTGGTTGCTTTGGAGCACAAAACCTGAGTAGGTTACTTCAGGTTTGGTGTTGAAATTCTTTTATGTATGTAAGTTTTTCTTATAAGGAGTTAGTTTTGCGTTTAGGATGTTTCATCATAAAACAACCAAGTTGGTTGCTTTGGAGCACAAAACATGAGTAGGTTACCTCAGATCTGGTGTTAAAATTCTTTATAGCTAGTAGATAATGTATGCTTGAGCATTCTTTTGTATTGGTGTGATAATAATTCTAATTTTTCAAGAGATTTTTTATAAGATAATTTAACTTGTTTTACAAGCTTCGTTATGCTTAAAATCATTATATTTTTACTCATGTTTTCATTTTAATTCTTAAGTCTACAATCTTTCAACTTGACTTCTATACAACAATTTTAGCTTCTCTTCAGTTTTATTTAGCCTTGCTTCCTTCACCTCCATAGAAAGAAAGTTTCACATTTATGTGAGTGCATTCGCCACAAATTGGTAACAAAAAGGCCCTTCTATGGTTCATGACATATTTGTAGTTGACTATATGGTTCTACATATTCCCTTATCTTCTTATATGATTATAAATGTCTTTGCAATATTCTTAACCATTTTAAAGAGCTTAGACACAATTGACAAAAGGGATGTTTGTTATTTCCTACTAGTTAGTCATTGAATGGATTTTCAACATATCTAGCCTTCAATGTGCAACACACCACCTTACTAACATGCTACATTTTGTGCAATTTTGTGAGGAACAACTATGTCTCAAAGACAAAAGTTTGTTTCAACTAATGTTCATGATGCAGCACCAATTTAACCAACAATGAACTTTGAAGTAATGTGATCTAGACTACTCAAATTTCAAAACTTTACAAAACAAAAACCACTCAAAAATAGGACATACCAAATCACAACAAAATAAATAATTTTTTGGGGTGATGGAAAATTTTAACTCTTTGGATGCTTTTACATCAAACATTTAATGTAGTCATGAATAAATAGCCTCAATGAATAATAGTTTACTCATGCATCCCAAACTGAGATAGAAAAAATGCCAACAAAATATACAACATAAACAAATTTAGAAGATAATTGATTTGACAAAACAATAATCTTATTTAATTCTAAATAATTAACAAACATGCACCATTCAAATACTTTGACAAAGCATATCATACATATCATGAATAAGAGTGCTTGCATATCATACATGCCTATAGGCTATGTCCATTACATCAATTGTGAGCCTAAAGCCCACAATCAAACTTGCTTCCTTTATATTGTACATGTTCCAAAGATCATTTTGTCTTATTAATGCAATATAGATCAAGGAATTTGATGAAAACAACTTAATCTAGCGACTCATTAATTAATCAACACATTCACATGCAATATAGAAGCAAGAAAATTGATTAACTATAAATTAATGAAATCTCAATCACGTTATACAAACTATTTGCAAAACTACAAAGTTCTACAAAAGCTATAAAATCTCCCTATAACCTACATTCCATCTATGACTAGTTTCTCAACAAAAACCTTATCTAAAGATAACATGTCAATCCCCTCTTTTACTTCTTTGTTCTTCTCATTTTCCTTTGAGCCTTGCTCATGCCTCTCCAAACTTGAATCAACAATGAAAAGCCTCCTTGTACCTTGTTGCCACCAATAAAACTCCTTTTCTTATTTACTCTTATTAGATCATGTTGCCACACAACCTAGCATTGAAAAAATTACCACCCAACATTTGAATAACCAAGAAAATGCAAGCCTCCATCTCATGTTGTCATTGTAATAACCAGAAATGGTTAGTTAAACAAATATATTTGTTCATGCAAGAGTTGGGTCAAATATTGTGAACACAAAAGAAGAATGTGAAAGGTTGCAAAAAGCTTGATGCATGTTGCCTATAATGTCATGAACCTCTTGCTTAATGGCCAAGTGGATAAATTTGTCTACACCAAACCATAAGAAAAATTCTTGTTATCAATTTTATTGTTGAAAGCAGTTATAGTTTCTTGAACTAATTGACCAAAATATTACCAAAGATAGAAAAGGTAAAATACCCTTTTAATTGGAAAGTCAATAGTTGGCAATTTGTAAGCTCTCCAACATATGCATTTATGATCAATTATATTACAAAAAATAATGATAACCACATCATCCATTTCAACAACATTTAACTTGCAATAATATCTACAGTAGATCTCAAATCCCTATCATAGCCTTGAGATAAAAAAATGTCATCACCTAGGTAATATACTATACAACAACACATACACCAATTTGAATGGATTCCAAAATGACTAATCAATTAGTACAATTGTGAATAAAGTGGAAAATGTGAACAAAAAATAAGATTCATATATAGGGGCAACTAAGGAATCAAGTTGTGAAGGAACATAACAAGGAAAAATACAATGGACACTAACACAAGTGTGCACACATCCATGTAGTTGCATTTTGTTGACAAGTACATTTTGTAATTATGGGTTTTGAAGTGAGTCGATGTTGCTTTGAACTTCCTAAAATTGTAAGACTTATTGATGAATTTTAAAGACTTGTAGTTGGCAATTTATAAGGATGGAGATATAAAAGGTCATGTCTCTTTATTTCTTCTTTCAAATTCTATATATATGGAATGTGAGTGTGGGTTTTGTCAAGCTATAGAGAACAATCACACATTTTACTAGTCACTACCATTAAGGGAAACAATTGTTTGTTGTATTGTTATTTTCATGAGTCATATATTTGAAGATAGAAGAGCAGATGCCTCTACCAACTAGGTTTTTTACCCCCCATTGGGGTTTTCCCATCTCAAATATGGTGTTATGTTGCAACACTTTGTTTTATAGGTAGTATAGCATAATTATCAATAAATAAATAATTATCAAACCATGAATTAAGTAGCACAATAATAAATTTTTATTTTGTAAATTAAACAAGGATGGTTCTTGAGAAGTTTGTGGATCAATTGGTATCAAAGTAAGCAAGTTATTTTGGGGATTATAGAGGAATTTGAAGTAAAACATAAGGTCTCTGTGTATAGCCATACATGAAATTAATTTCAAGGTGTTTGGGTTACAATGATTCAACCATGAGTAAATACATGAAGAATAATTTTGAACATATCCAAGAGACCCATAAAATTATTTTGGAGAAACAAAGGATCTCTTTGGAAAGAAACCTACTATTTAAATGGGAGGATTAAAGAATTGTTGAAGGAGGACACAATTCTATTGAGTCTACAAGAATAGAAAGAGGTTTCTATGAAGAAAAATGAAGCAATCCTTTCTCGCGAAAGAAGAAAACATAGTAAAGGTATGCAAGATCATTCATAAAATAATTTCTTTTCATTATTTAAAAAACTAAGTTTCACTTGTGAGTTTGAGGGACACACAAATGGTGTAGGTTCAAGATTACTTGCAAGGATGAGATATGAAGGAGTAGGGCTTGGTAAGGATGGCCAAGAAATAATCCAACTCATCATCATTCAAGGAAGACCACCATACGAAGGAATTGGATATGCAAGACCAAATATTAGAGAAAATTTACAAAGTTCTTCATTGTGCATAGATCGAGTATAGTCTAAGGAAAAAATAAAATAGATTGTTGACATTGCCATATGATTGTACAACACATGGAAAAAATGCAATTACATCATCATCCAAATTACGATGTAGCTACATCAACAACAATAGAAAGTGTGATGCCCCTCTAGTTTGCAAATTTTAGATGTGAGATCAATTTTCAACTACATCGTTTTTCTTGTGATTTTTGTTGTGGTTGTTACTCTTGCTCTAAATGGTGTGTGTGAACCACCACATGTTCGAGATGAGGTTCCTCAACATGTCGATTGCTGATATTTTGTATGTTTATATGCCTAGCTTATTGGTATGTTTAAGTTCATAGAGATGTACATTATTTATGCAATGGTTGAATACAAACCTAATTATTGGTATTCAAATGTGATTTATATAAGAATGTATGGATGTTACTTTTATTCTTTATGCTATTGAATCATTTTGGGTGATTATGTTGTGCTTCAACTATATATACACTAAGCAAATACTATTGACGTGTGTTGAGTGGTTACAAGTACAGGGTTATTTCTCCACTTCGCTACATGGGTCTGAGTTATTTTCCCAATGGTGGTTATTTCAAAGATGTCACACTAGGCTTCCCTATCTATTCCCTGATCGTACTTGAATTGAGTATGGTATGTGCCATGTTTGACTTTGTTTGAACCCAGATTTGAATTGGAGCCAATTTTGGATTTTGTCTATGTTGTGAGTTACCAGTAAATGTCTTATTAAATTAATGGCTTAAATTTGATGTTTCTCATAAGTTAAATATTAGGAATTTAAGTGATTTCTTATGTTTGTTATCAAAATATTTCCATGTTTTGGAAAGGGGAAAATATAATAAAAAAGTGAAGTTAAGTTATTTATTTAATTATTTTGTGAAAAATCCTTGGGTTGGGAAATGCATGTGTATGCTTGATTTAATCGTCTTATTTAAATTCTTATTTTTGCAATTTAATTCAAATATATGCTTATATGGATTTAAATCATGAATTTAAAGGTTGAGTGTTAATTAGGAATATATTTAAATGGTTATTTGGGATTTGGGTGAAACTGAGGGAAATGCAATTTAAAGGAATAGAAGAATGAATTTATATTATTTTATTTTGAAATTTTAAAATGGCTAAATAGGCAAAAAGGGCTTTCTTTTATTTTTATGTATTTTTGTGAAGATAATAGTGGGAGGAGAAAACCCTCGTCTTCGATAAATTTGATTTGTGGATTGTGGGAGAATTTGGAAGGGGAGTTCAATGGGATTGGATTCATTAGAATAGAAATTGGAAGGGGAGTGTGTTTTGGAGTTATCTTGTGCATTCGTGGTGTGTGCTTGAAGTATTCTCCATTTTGAATTTTGGAAAAATTTGAGGTACAATTCTCTAACTTCTTTTCATTCACTCATTTGTTTTCAATTTGAAAGGTTAGATTAGAATTAGGGGAATGTTAAAACCTCCCAATGCCTTTCATTTCATAGATTGCCATGTTGTAGAATTTATTTATATTTTTTTTGGACTTTTCACAAAAATATGGTTATAATGCCCAAATTTTTGAGAAATGATGGAAAAGTGAATTTGATAGTTTAGACTAATTTTTTATTTTTGAAAATTTAAATTTTTAAAAAATCCAACCTATTTAATGGTGTTTTGAATAAATTTCTAGTTTTTGGTTATTTGAAAAGTTTGAAAAGTTTGAAAGTTTCAAGTGAATTGTGATGTTTTGGAATGCATGAGTGAAGGTGTACTTCATGAAATGTTGAAACAAATATTTTGAAATTATATTGTGAAAATTTGTTGAAAGTGGAATTTATGCATTGTTTTTCGTGCCACACTCATTGGTGAGTGTGATGAGCCTAGGAAGAAGGTAATAGAGAGGTTTAAGGGAGTGGCTCCCAATGTGTACCTGACCCAAAGTGGCTTGTAGGTTGATCACAGATGGGGAGTCATTTAATCAAGTGAAAACTAAGGAAACACAGGTAATTAATTAACAAAGATAATGGATGCCCCTCTCATGCCTTGAGTGCTTGTAAAGACTAAGGATGTTTGGGAAGACATGCTAGCTCAAAGAGCTTGGGTCTTGTAAGCTCAAGTATCCTTGTTCGTACATGAGGAGTACTAATCTATTCCACATGTAGCCATACTGGTGAGCATCGTGATGATACTCCCTAACTAGCTCTCTAACATCTTATAGTAGTGCCTAATGTGTTTGTGATGCCATTGCTCAATGATGATCTATTGTGTTATGCCATTGCTGAGTTATCCCAATGACGATCCTTATGCTTTGTTAGTGGTGAGTTTACCCTATGATGATTCTTGTGTTATGGTATTGCTAGGTTTCACTAATGAGGATCCTTGGTGTTGTACTATTGGTGACCATGCCCAATACGAGTGCATCATGATATGCTATTAGTGTTTGTACCCAATTAGGACTTGTATTTGATCCTACTTGTGATTGATTCATCTTGTGATGTTGGATAAGTGTTTTGTATGATGTGAATTTTGAGTGTATACTCAGTGTATGGTGTGTGTGTGTGTTCTTGTGGCCCACATGACTAGCTCATAGCATGGTAGGAGTGGATATTTTGATTCCGCGAGGTTGGGTGGCATGGAAATTGTAGACACTAAAAATTGTCCTAGGCCTGCGAACTTAATTTTCTTCATAAATTCCCCTTCCATCCTTGATAATTAAATAATTTTAATTATTTAATTATTGTCTAATGTCATAAGTCTTCTATTAATTATTTAATTAATTCATTTCTATCTTTTATTTCTTCTTTTGATTAATTAAATAAAACTTATTTATTTAATTGTGTCACTAATGTCCTTTTCCTCCATAATTAAATAAATTTTATTTATTTAATTATTTCATCGTCTTTCCTACTATAATTAAATAATTAAATAATTATGTCAATTATTTAATTATTCATTTAGCCCTTTTCCACCATAAATTAAATAAATTTTATTTAATTTATGACTCACTAATTTGTCTTTTTCTCTCCCACTTTTTGAATTAATTTTCTATTTAATCAAAAAGACAACTTGCCTTTTTCTTCTATAATTAAATAATGTTTCCATTATTTAATTATTTACCTTCCTTCTCAAACTAAATGATTTTTTAGAATTATTTAGTTTCTTCTATTAGTCTCATTCTTATATCTTCTTGTCTCATTTAGTTTCAACCCTTTATTGAAATTATTTTATTTAATCTCGATCGTTCATTGCCATTTGTCTTTCTATAAAAGATGCCTTTTGTTATCATTTTCAAGAATCTAGTTAATGCATAAGTACATGTTGTTGAGACAATTACTTCAATATTTTGCTATCATAGACATAGGCTACCATTTGCATACTCATATCTGAGGGCATCAAGAATTTACAACAAAATGGAGAAGGGAAATGGAGGTGAATAATTGATTACATGAATATTTCGGTAACCTTGCTTTGTTATTTTGTGTCTTTATGCTTATTTGTTCTCTATTGCTTGATTAGGGTCTTAGGATTTGAGTTTAATTGATTTATGACCTTAGCCTAGATTTTTACCCTAATTACAATGGTGAACCCGACGTGAAATTGATGGATTTGGTAGATTTTGCAAGAAATTTTGAGTTTTACAGGTTACAAGTACAAAACGACGCAATCACAAGCTGAAATGACAAAATCGCCAAAAGCCAGTGCACCAAAACTACTATCTAGAAAGACAATTGTTCAACATTCAAAAAAATTATCTTGTTTGCATCTATCTTTGGATTTTTTGTTGCATTTTGATTTCTAGATTAGGCTTTTATCATCTAACATCATTATTGTATCACATCAATCTCTAGTTTTGTCAAAATCGACCGTGTTTTTAGTGGTTTTTGAAGCTATAGGTTCATTTTTTGTAATTGATTAGGGCTTCACCGCAATTGCAAGTGACTTCACCGTATTCGGACAACACAGATGACATCCTAAAAATTGCAGTCGCCAGGTCCCACACCACAACTATCAAAAGCTAGTAAGTTGCAACTATTATTTACAGTGACACAATTGTCTGTTTTCCAGAATCTTGCATTTTATTATGAATTTTTAATTCTAGTCTTTTGCATTTGGTAGTTTGGGAGTTTCTACTACTAATATCTGATTTGCAGCATGTGGCACGGGTGGAAAGGAGGCATTTTCATTTGATTTTGCTAACTTATTTATCTTGTATCATTTTTCAATTTTATTTAGTTCTCCCACACTCATTTTGGCTTAAAATTAACCTTACATATTCGCTCATTCGGTTAAAATTGACAACAATGTGCATTATTCATTCATTCGATTAAAATTGACAACAACGTGCATCATTCACTCATTCGGTTAAAATTGAAAAAAATGTGTTTTATTCACTCATAAGGTTAAAATATACAACAACGTGCATTATTTCACTTATTTGGGGCTTAAAATTAACCTTGCATTTTCCACATTCATCAATTTTAAAATTAACCAACAACTTTGCACCAAGTGTCTTCTTTCATATTTGGATTCAGGTACTTAATAATAAACCAGTGTCTTATTGCCTTGTGGTTTTTCATTTCGTCCTAAGGTGTGTATGCTCTTCTCTCGCACCATTTGGTGTTCTTGAGAATCAAAAGCATCTTTTGACATTTACACTATTACCCACACATATGGTTGTATTAAGGTAAATGAACACCATGCTAGTGTGAGGCAAACACATTATGCTCTCTTCACACCTCGTGTGATCTTGGAGATTAAAAGGCATTGTGTTTGTCTTGCTTTTGTTTTACCCTTAGAGGGGCCTACCTAAGAGACACATCCATATTAAGAACTTGAAGGTGACTCCAACTGATTTTTCCCTTAGGTCAGTATATAAAAGGATAAGCTAAAATGTCAAGTCCTCATGCTATGCAGGCCTTAGTTGTACAATGCCATTCAGAACGGGAGGTACCTTTGTGTATAAGTTCCCCTAGTAGGTAGGTTAAAACCTTAAGTGGCTTGTTGGACGCTCACGAGGTGGCATGTCCCCAAGTTGTGACTAAGAACCAAACTAGTTAGAAGCCCTCCTTTTATACTTGAATTTTATTGGTGTCACACTCAGTGCATAGGATGTAGCACCACACCCCAAAGTTACTCACCATTCAACTCCCTTGAGTGAGACAAAAATCCTTGGCTGAGCATAAGTTACTTGATTCATACTTGTAACTTTCCAAGGAGAGGGTGATTGGGTCATCCTTCCATTCCAGGAGGCCCCTACCCATCCACTCTCGTAGACAAGAGGTGATACATAACCCAAAAGGGTGTCCCTCCCTTGCATCGAAGGATATTCCAAGCTGTTTGCCCGAGTGTCGTGCCATTGGCCATTTTCCATAGGATAGATAAGTTTCTTATGTGTGTGATGTATATTCGGTTTGTGCTATACCGATGGTAATTGAGATGAATAACCTCCAAAATATACACAATACGAACACACTTTTGATATTCAAACCTACTAAAATATTTGTTTTCAAACTTTTCATAGTGTTTTCCATTCGTACTTCATGAAAACTAGATTGAAATTGAGTCAAAATCAATCAACTTGGACCAAAACAAGTTGTTTTCTGCAACTACCACTGTGAACTACAACTAAGCCTCAAAACATCGCAACTGTAAAAACCATAAGACTGCAACTGTTTCCCAAAACACCACAATTGATACTCTAAATATTGCATTTTCTAGCTGATCAAATTTTTAGGGAAATTTGAATCATCCACATTTTTGATCAATTCCTAAGTACAATCTTGTCATCTTATCATAGACTTGCAATCACTAGACTTGTCATTTTTCTTCCATCCATTACCTCACCTTTACATTAGTCATTATCATTATAGGTCCAACCCTAGGTCAAACTTTAGCTTGCTTAAAGCTTTTGTAGACCTCAGATAGGGAGTTTATCAAACTTAGACTAGACCATAGTATCAAATTTATATTATCTTGATCTTACCCTACAAAACAATCATTTCAGTCCTTTTTCATTTAGGTTGGTTCCTCAACTCACAAGTCTAGTTTGAGACCACCTTATCAACTTTTCATTTTAGTCTTTGCCATTCTTTAGGTCATTGATAATCATATTTGTTTCTTTTCCTACCTTAGTTTGATTAGCAACCTTTACCTTAGATTTACCAAGGGTATTTAGTCTTCATACTAGGTCATATTACTCCATCCCTTCATCTTGCATACTTTAAATCATAGACCTAATCCAAATTTTGATCATTGTGACAACATCTTGTCCATAGTTTTGTCTATTGTCACTTTGAATTTATCTTATTATCATCCTTAGGCATCCTTTATACCCAAAAAACATAGTCTACTTGCATACTTTAGACATACCATAGGTTTGATCATTATGACATTATCTTATCCACAATCTTGTCTATTATCACTTTGACTCTTTATCTTGGTATCATCACTAGGCATGCCTCATATCTTGAAAAATCCAAAAACATGGCGTAGGTTGCATATCTTAGGCTTAAGTCATACCTTAGACATCATATCACATACACTTCCCTTCCAAGTCTTTTTATGGTCGAAACAAGGTCACAAAGGAAGATAAAATAAATGGATTTCTTCTGTGATGAAGATGACCTTTACAATCACACTAGCAACATAAACTTTGGCTTCTCTTCAAATGAACCACCTAGACCTCATAGTCCTTTTGACAAAATCAAAGACATAATTGAGGATGAGATGGAGGCAGCCACCCAAGATCTTGATGTGGCACGATTCATAGATGAAATAGTGGCACTAGACCCTCAAATATTCTTGGCCAAACTCTTGCATAATGGTGCCAAACTACCCCATGGCTTTGATGTGCACACGCTTCAGGCATAACCTACCCAAAACAAATAAAGAAAGGGACATGACACATCTACTTCTAGTGGTTCCATCCCACAAATAAATGCTTCTATGCCACAAGGGGTCCAACTCAAGCTTCCACCACAATCCATACATCCTTATTTGGAACACTACCAATGACACAATCCATGACACAGTCCATGACATAATCTATGTCACAACCTTTTGGTCATACATCCAATCCATTTAGAACATCGAGTGCCATGAACAACACATCGTCAAATCCTTTTGGAAAAAATAAGAGAACTAGAATTCATATTCATGGGACCAATACAAATACCAACACTTCCCAAGGTCCTAATACAAACATTCCTCAACAAAACACACAAGGGCCCTTCACACAATATGGTAACCAAGGTACACAAGGTCCAAATACTTCCAATCCTTTCCAAATGCAATTCAATACCAACACCTCACATCCCTCAAATTCAAACCCAAATTCCAAATCACACTCCACATATCCAAAATCAAATCCTTTCATACACCCATCAAAACATACCATATACACCTCACATCAACACAAACATACCACCCAACCAAAACATTGGATTGTAAAACATGGACATGGTTCCTTATCAAAATGCAGTTGAAAATACCATGGAGACATCACTCACACAATATGATGTCCTATCCAATCAAATGCTAGCCTTGCAAAAGAAAGTGGAAACCATGACATTTTGAAACAAGAAGAATTACTCTACCCAAGAGTTATGTCCATACCCATTTGATAGGACATTATACATGCCTCCCTTTTCCCCTCATTATTTCATGCCAGTTTTACCTAAATATACAGGAAATGGAAATCCCATTGAGAATGTGAGAGAATTCCACATGGCCTTGATTGACATTGCTTCCGAACAAACATATCTAATGAGACTATTTCCTAGGAGTCTCGCAGGACAAGCCCTAGAATGGTTCACCCATCTACCTACATGCATTCAATCATGGGATGAACTAGCTGACAAGTTTATCACTCACTTTTCCTTTAACATTTAGAATTACATCACCATTGCAACCTTTTATCATACTAAACAAGAAGAGGGTGAATCCTTTATAACATTCTTCTAGAGATGGAGGAGCTTGGCTAGTCGTTGTCCTGTTGACATTCCTGAAAAACAAAAGATTGTTATGTTCATGGAAAATTTAATCACAGAATTAAAATTTTCACTACAAGCCCATTGTTGCACAACATTTTCCAATTTTGTGGAAAAAGGAACCATCCTAGAAAATTCCCTTATCCCCAAAAGGGAAATTAAGACATAACAAAACCCAAAATGCCCAAAACATTTCAAACGGAAAGAACAAATATTGCGATTGAAATAAAAATTTCACCAATGACGGAGTTGTTGATGCAAAGGAAATACACATTGGTCCTACACTCACACTCAAAGGACCTAACACACCAAACAACCCATCACAAAAAACCACAAACTCCCTCCAAAATGCTCACGGACAAAGACCTCAAAGACAATTTATTGCAAGACACAAGTACACTCCTTTAGGGGAGCCAATTGAATCGGTCCTTAAACAAATCTTGCGGTCTAAGGTCATTACACTTCCTGAGGTAAAACCATATGACCCAATGAAATTCAAGCCTTGATGGTGGGATGCCAATTCCTTTTGTGACTATCATTGTGCCAAAGGAAATTCAACCTCATCATGTAGACAATTGAAAAATATCATCCAGGACCTCATTGAAAATGGTACCATAGAAATTGATGGACAACAACCAACCTCTAGCAGTGATCATAAGGTCTTTACAAATCCTACATGACCATGGAAAAGGAAAGGCTTCCAATTCAAGTTCTAAGACCAATAATTATACCAATTATACCAATACCAAATATGACTACCCTACCATCCATCACATTTGAGCCACAAACGATTATATCAGTACCATCACTGTCGAGAAACCACCAGAATGTGCTATAAATACCAATCGAACTAAAGTTACTATTTAGGGTGCTCCCCCAAAGCAACAACAAAAATTTGAATATAACTTACTGGACCATTTGGGGAAAAAACCTACACAAAATCTATCCTTGAGTTGTTTTGTATATCCCTTGAGCATGGGTCCATTCTTGATAAAGCTTTACATGACACTACCATTCCCACTGACCTTGATATCAATCATTTCTAGAAAATGGTTGGATAATTGGCTAATACTCATCATGTCACCTTCTCTGACCAAGATTATTCAACCCAAAATCCCAATCACAATGACCCCTTACACCTTGAAGTATTCATCTATAAGCATAAAGTTAGATGAGTCTTGATAGACAGTGGAGTGAGATTGAATATTTGCACCCTAAAATTGGTTAAGGAATTGGGACTCTTTAAACCATGTGTAGATACGACAAAGAGCATTGTTATCAAAACTTATGATGATGAAGAATACTCTTCCAAGGGTGTTATAACAATACTCTTCCTCTTGGCCGACCATGGATCCATGCCATGAAGGTCGTACCATCCACCTAACATCAATACCTCAATTCCCATATAATGGCACTAAAATTACAATAGTTGGTGATATGTATCCATTTCAATATTGCAGTAACCTAAGAGGGACCACTGAACAACAAGTAATCATCAACCAGGAAGCCTCATCATATTCCTCATCTCACTACATTGACCCTTCCACCCTATCAAAAGCATCCACCTCCAAGACTTTGCCTTCCAATCCTAAAATCGAGGTCCAAGACAAGGGGTGTGGTGAATATGACATGAAGACATTTTATTGTGTGAGAAAAATTACATCTCCTAAGATATATGAAAAATGATCAACAGACAAGAGACAATGTAAGGGCACTATTCATATCCATCCCATGACAACCATCACAATATGGGGGGAGCTAGGCAAAGAAGCCATCAATGAAGAAGATGTGACCTCATGGCTATATAGAGAAGAAGAAGAAGAATTTGTTGCACCCAAGCAAATACCTATTGAACAACATGGAAAAGGTTTTGAAATCATGAAGAACAAAGGCTCTGATGGATGTAGGGGGCTTGGCTTGAACAAAAGTGAGATGAAAAAACCTTTGTCAATGTCTAAGAGACCAAAAGGCTTGGGGCTAGGGTTTAAACCAATCAAGAATGGCGCTCCTAGTACTAAGGCAATTTCAACCGAGGAAGTAAGTGCTTCTGAGAATATCGAGACATCTGAGACACTCGAAACCCCCGAACCATCTGAGACATGTGACAATAACTATATTGAGACCGACTCTAGTGAATATGAATGTGACTCTCTTGTCTCCAGTGAATATGATATAGTCGAGATGCTTGTTGAACTTGACCTATCTAACACCATGAACAAAGACCCTAATAATACCTCTATATTTACCTTGTCTGCTTTAAACTTTGAAACTTCAGATGATGGCATGCCCTTGGTCTACCCCCAGCTGATCGATTGGGACCAACAAGAACCACCCATCTTAGACATATTTGAGAATGACAAAGCCATCACTGAGTTAATGGGTTTACGAGAAGGAATTCCTAGTGGAGATCAAAAAGATGGATTTACCATTGACTTGGATCACACAACTTACTTTAGGGAGTCTGTCCACCCCTCTAGTCACAAAAAGAAAAAAAGATAAAACAAAAAACTAAAGGTCTCTAGGTGAAAACTGCAAGGCGCCTTTAGACCAAGAAAAAGTAAAAAGAAAGGACGTATCAGAGGGTGAAAACCTCTTTGAGGCACCCAAGGATGGAGGGTTGGAAATTCTTCCCATTAACCAAGAGAAATCACATATGCTTATTGAATAGTCTATGGAAGTCAACATTGGCACAAATGAAAATCCAAAGGTCATCCACTTTGCAACATCATTGACTAAATTAGAGTAGCCTAATTTTTGTGCTTTCTTTGTAGAACGGAAAATTAATTTCACTTGGTCCTATATTGACATGCCTGGGCTAGATCTTGAATTGGTGTTGCACCATTTGCCACTATTTCCTAATGCCAAACCTATCAAACAAAAGCTTAGAAAGATGCACCCATAGATTGCTTTATTAGTCAAGGCTGAGCTAAAGAAGTTATTAGATGTTGGCTTTATTAGATCTATCGACTATGTAGAGTGGATCTCTAACATCGTGCCAGTGAAAAAACCAATAGGTGGGATCCATATTTGTACCAACTTCTGAGACTTGAATAAGGCATGTTCGAAGGATTACTTTCCCCTACCAAATATTGACATAATTTGTGGACTTGACAATAGGCTACAAGATGTTGTCCCTCATGGATGGCTTCTCAGGGTATAAAAAAATCAAAATAACTTTTGAAGGTCAACATAAGATGACCTTCACATGTCCATGGGGAAAATAGTGCTGGAATGTCATGCCTTTTGGACTCAAATATGTTGGGGCTACATACCAATGTACTATAACAACATTTTTTCATGACCTCATGCATACCCTTATGGAAGACTATGTGGATGAATTGCTAGCTAAATCATTGACAAGCAATGATCATTTGTGAGTCTTAGATAAAATTTTCAAAAGGCTGGAAGAGTACAAAGTAAGACTGAATCCCAAGAAGTGTGTATTTTGAGTGATGTCGAGAAAACTCCTAGGCTATATTGTTTCTAGGAAAGGCATCAAAGTCGACCCGACCAAAGTTAAAGCTATAATATACATGCCTCTACCCACCAACATAAGTTAGCTATGCACATTACAAGCCAAACCCCAACTATCAAAATATTCATAGCACAATTGGCTGACAAAATTCACCCTTTACAACACTTTCTCAAAAAAGGTGTACCATTCATATGGACAGATAAGTGGCAAGAGGCTTTCCAACAAATTAAGGATTGCCTATTAACACCACTAGTTCTAATGCCACCTATTGATGGGAGACCTCTCATCTTATACATATTAGCAACAACATCAGTACTTGGGGCATTACTCGCACAAAATGATGATGAAGGTCGTGAAAGAGCAATATATATTATACTAGTTGTACCTTGGATAGTTATGAACTCAACTACAATCCTATAGAATGTTCCTGTCTTGCAGTAGTTTTCACTACTCAACGAATTAGGCACTACATGCTAAATCATTAGACAAAGCTTGTTTCCAAGATAGATCCACTGAAATACCTCCTGAACAGAGCTACCTTAACAGGACGACTAGCTAAGTGGGTCATGATACTCAGTGAGTATGATATTCAGTATGTTGAGAGGAAAGCCATAAATGGACAGGTCATTTCCAACCAACTTGTAGATGCACCAACTAAAGTCAATCATCCCTTAGTCTTTTATTTTCTAGATGAGTCTATATTCACTTTGGATATGCCAGTGACATGGAAATTTTATTTCGATGGGTCTCCAACAAATCACGGCTCAGGATAGTCATATTGTTTATCACCCCACAAGGTGATACCATACCTAAGTCATTCAGAATTTCCTTCTCATGTACCAACAACATAGTAGAATAAGAGGCTCTTCTTACAAGACTTCACATTGAAATCAAATAAAAAATCAAGAGCCTTCAAGTGTACGGTGACTCCCAACTGGTAATCCAACAGGTCAATGATGATTATGACACTAAGGATGAAAATTTTACTCCATATAAGTGTATGGTGGACAATTTTAGATTATACTTTGATAGTTTCAATTTTGGTCAAGTCCTCTGCATTCAAAACAAAGCAATAGATGCCATGGCTACCATTGGTTCACTCTTCAATATACCAGACAATGTGCCTCAATTCGAGTTTTTGGTAGAGCAACTAGTGATCCCTACCTTCGACATCCCCAAATCTGAGATAGTTTGTGAACTTGTTGGTCCTAATTCCCCATGGTACCAAGATATTTATGACTACCTTCATGACCACATTATTTCCCCTGACCTATCCAAAAACCAATGCAATACCTTCATATACAAAGCCTCTAAATATGTCATCATCAATGATACCCTTCACAGACAAGCCCTTGACAATACCCTCTTGCAATGTCTTGATACCGACAAAGCATAAACAACCTTGCATGAAGTACATGAAGGTATATGTGGATCACATTGTAGTGGTCTAACCCTAGCTAAGATCATGAGAGAAGGATACTATTGCCCTACAATGGAACGAGATTCATATTTCTTTGTCAAGAAATATCGATAATATCGTATTAATGGGAGCTTGATACATGCACCAACACAGGAGTTGTATCTGATAACATCACCATGGCCTTTCACCCAATGGGGACTTGACCTCATAGGTAAGATCCATCCCACATCATCCAATGGCCATAAATTTATCATGATCGCAATTGAGTACTTCACCAAGTGGATTGAAGCAATTCCCATGACATACATCACTGGAGACAAATCTCCAAGTTCATTCTCAATTATATCATTTGTCATTATGGTGTTCCTGAATCCATCATCACTGATAACGGTTGTCCATTCAAGAACCAAGAGGTCTGCCAAATTTGTGAAAAGTTCCATATCAAACATCACTTGTCCACCTCGTATTACCCATAAGGCAACAACCAAGCTGAGGCATCTAATAAAACTATTCTCAAAATCCTTAAAAAGGTTGTTAATGACACTGATCGTGACTAGCACCTTCAGCTTAACCCAACCTTATGAGCCTACCGCACCAGTATCTACACCCCCACAAGTGCCGCTCCATATTCACTCATCTTTGGTTCTAAAGCCATCTTACCTATTGAGATTGAATTTCCTTCCTTAAGGGTCTCCATGCAAGGGCATATTGATGATGAAGAATACAGTGTATCAAGGCTACATGAGTTAGAACTACTAGATAGATGGAGACAAAATGTACTGGTCCATTTACAAGCTTATTAGAATCATCTTCATCCCAGCTATAATAAGAAAGTTTTGAATTGACTCTTTTGCATTAGTGACCTAGTATTAATGGAGAATCCTAAGAATCACGTAGAGCGAGAAAAGCTAAGAAAATTTGAGTTGAATTGGTTAGGCCCCTATATTGTCACAACAGTATTTGGATTAGAAGCATATCAAATTTCGACTCCCGAAGGGGAACCCTTTTTAGAACCTATCAATAGTCCACAATTGCACGGATTCTACACCTAGCTTCAAAGAGTTCTTGTCAAAAAACTAGAAAAATTAAAAAAAAATCATCACCTTGATGAAAACCTGGCAAACATGCATCTTGGTGACAAAAAAATAATTAAAAAAAATTCATGAAAATAATAAAGAGAAATAATCCATCCAATAGTGAAAACCACTTCAGTGGCATTTTGGATAAGTACCACGGTGAAAACCTAGCAAACATGCACCATGTGTAGTCGACTCGTGCTCCCTCGTTTATCATCATTCCATCTGGCTTTCCCCTCCATCCATAATAAATTCCATATTTTTCATTTCCCTATCATCCATAATAATGCTTAGTTATCCTTTTCGTAACTTGGAATGATTGACATTATGCATCTTTATGCCTTCCATATCTACCAGGCATAATGCCTATCCAAGTCCACCCCTAATAAATTAGTCTTATACTCGACTGGGGGCAAATACTTGACCTACATCTTCACTAGATCTTACACTTTCTGTTAGAGGTCACTATATCAAAAAGATAAAAGAAATCAAATATTCTCAAAAAGATTAAAAAAATCATAAAACCTCAAAAACCCAAAAAAAAAACATGTCAAAAACACAAAAACATCCAAATAAATTTCAAAAATCCCCAAAAATAGAGTCAAAGTCAGTCATGTCAGTCCACATCTAGTCAAACTACGTTGCCTCTATGACTTCACATAGGCAAGGTCATCAACGATGAGCCCTCGAGGCATTAGGTCAGTCCTTTAGGTTTTGTCAAATAGAAGTCAAATCATGATTTAGTCCTTTGTCAAAAAAATAAAGTCAAATCATGTCAAACTACGAGGTCTCCACGCATTGTTACGTAGGCAAGGCCATTTGTCGATGAGCCCCCAAGGCCCTATAGGTCAATCCTTTAGGGTTTGTCGAATCAGTCACAATAAATCAAACATAGTCAACTCAGGCACAAAAAGTCACCAAAACTTTAATAGAACTCATGAATCAACAAGGTAAATTAGTCAACAAGTCCTCAAGTCAAATCAGTCAATTGTCAAAACATCAAACCAACATCAAGACAATCAAAAC
The DNA here is from genome assembly GCA_007115665.2 of Sequoiadendron giganteum. Lineage (NCBI taxonomy): Eukaryota > Viridiplantae > Streptophyta > Pinopsida > Cupressales > Cupressaceae > Sequoiadendron > Sequoiadendron giganteum. The sequence goes on from CM021103.1 coordinate 719,322,139, forward strand.
TATGTCTTATACAAGATGTGTCCTTCTCGAAACCAAACATTATCAGTCGTCATCATTATTTGTCACTCACCTTATACAGGTGGTCACATGATTGAAACCAGACTTGACGTCTTATATGACATGTTTCCTCTCCTAAAACCAGGCTTTGCCAAACAATCATTCTGTCACTCACCCAGTCAAACATTGGTAAACAATTATTGGCAAACACTCTGAATGGCTATTGACTTTGTTGGTCTATTTTGGATTTTTCTTTTGATTTATGTTACTAGCTACCTCGAGGATACCCCATGAAGGATTTAGAGGAGCGATGATGTTTCATGACTCAACTTTTCTTTGATTGTTATCTACGGTTTGTTTAGACAAAAAGACTACGACAAATTTTCCCTTAGTACGAGTTAAGACATTCCTTGTCTGTCACTATTTTTTTTGCAAGTGGATGACCTTATACACCTTGGTCTATATCATATCATGGTGTTTTTTGTCCATTTGTCACATTTTACCACCCAATGATGATTAAATGCAAAGACTTGCATAGAAAAATATACATCTTTAAGTTATCTTCACTAACGCCATGCTAACATCCATACTTTTTTCCACACTAACATTCCTTCTATCCACATCTTGGTAGTGTCCTATGACACACAAAAAATATCCTGCATACATAATCATGTTAGGAAGCATTATCGATATCATTATCATAGCAAGCATCATCATATTAGTTTATTTATGTTACATGTAAAAATACAAAAACATAGATTGCATCCATATGGAATTATCATTTCATCACATAGAATCTTTTAGTCATTACACATTAGCATGTCATTACATTCATGCCACATCATAATTATAATCCATTATCGTTTATCACATTGCATATACAATGCATTGCATTTTATAAGCATTACATAACATTGTTTCATAACATACCACATTGCATTGCATAATCTTATCATATCATTTTGGCATGTATCATAATCATCACATTCACATACATAATATCATGACATTAAAAATATCCATCTAGCATCTAAACATCATAAATAAGCATAAATTAGTCATCCATCATATTGCATTAACATATAGCATCATCACATAATCATATAGAATGAATTAAACAACATAAGAGCATAATCATCCATCACATAACATCATAAAATAGGAATGCATATCATAAACTGGCATCAAAATCATATGATATATATATATCGCTCAAAAAGTGTCATAGTACAATGCCAAGATGTATCCTAAAAGTAGAGCTTGTAGGCTCGATGGTCAAAAATATATGTATCCATAAAATGTCAAAGTGTGTCCTAGCTCAAGCTATCATGCTCCACAGAAGGTGACCGCCTTGGTGATGGATGCCATCGTGGTGACCCTGAGGACTTATGCTCTGAGGATGGCCTATCATATGGCCCTAAACATGTTGGCCCTAAAACACCCCCATTGCTCTGCGACCTATTGTGGGACCATCTAATGTGTGATCTATTAGAGTAAAGGATTTAACTTAATTATGTTGATTAAGTTACTTTTATTCCCTTCTTAAGATTTCACGTTAGTTTGCATAAAGTGACATTTAATAATTATATTAATTATTAAATGTTATCCTATTAGGGTTTTATTAGGGTTTGCATGATCTCCTTTTTATAAGGATTGAACCCATTGTATTTCATATCAATTCATTCTCTCATTCTCTCTGATATATACATTTTCAGTTTTCAGAGAACCCTTGCTTGTTTGTCTCCATCTCTTCTTTTGTGATAGGTTATTTGCATGCAGGTGATCTTCGGGGTTTATGGTGTTGTATTTTCTCAACTCCTACATGGTATGTCCAATCGCACATTTACGGTGACGGCCATTTGGTCGTCAATTTTAACACAGTGTTTTTGCTGCGACGGCCGTATGACCATCAAATTTAACCCAGCACTGGTTTTTTCCCTCTTTGGAGCTGATTTATTCCGGAGGCCGTAACTTGGGCATACGATATCATTTTTTGAAAAACAAGATATCGTCGGAAAGCTGGTTTTCTCATCTTTCCAGTGGTGTAGGTCTCATCACTTCTTTTTTCCATTGGTGCATTCTACAGCTAGTTGAAGACAAAGGGGCTATTTTCAGTCTCAAACTCATAACTTTTGATCAGTTTCTCCGTTTTTCGCAATCTCAGCGGCGTTGGAACCATATTTCAGAGCTCTTCAGCTTCATCCATGCCATTTTTCCAGATTTCACTCTAGGTATCTTTTATTCTGTTATTTGTGTTTTCACACTCTAGTGGATTACCTAGACATATTTGCTCTTGGAAACTTTTTGTTTGCATGAGATGCTTTGTTCTTGGCTATTCTTCATGTATTTCCAGCATTTTGTCCTTTGAGGACATTTTGAGCATCATTTGTAAGCTATCTTTTATGTAAACGCACTGAGATAAAGTGTCACACTATTGTACATGCATCTTTTGGGGATTTTGCACATAAGGTTGTGCCATATTTTGTAATCGCACTGATATTATAAAGTGCCATGAGGGGTTGTGTAGTTTGCCTTTGTTTTTCCATCACATATTTGTCCGATGAGTGTCCCTCCATAATGACAGTGGATCATATGATTCCAGCCTCATGCATGTGTGCTTTGTTTTGCACACCACTTTTTTAGTTGTAGGTGCTATCTTGCGCACTTTTAGATGTTTCTTCTCCTTCATGCACTACAGGGTGTTTCACATCATTTCAATGGATCTGTTAGGCTCTCCCAGTTCAACATTATGGGGGGGTATTATATTGTTCGTGCTAATTCTTCCTTGGTTTCATCTTGGAAGGAATCTGTCATCCTTAGTTGATCAGTGTTTCAGACTATTGGTTCTTGTGCCATCTGTATCTTCATTCCAGGTGTTGCCTTTGTTTGCCATCTGATTCGAGTAGTGTCGTATGGGCACTTATGCAGATTGTTGTCTTCTTGTTCCTGATCATCCTATCTTTAGCGGAGGTTCTTCAGCACCATAGCAGTCATCTTTTGACAGTTGTTTACAGCTTCTTCTGCTTCAGTGATGTTCTTCTTTTTGGCCTTCTACATCTCTTTTTGGAGTAGAGCTTTTTCCCATGAGGTTTTCTCTATTTCTCCTCTTTACAGAGATTTGGTTGTATTTGGGTACCTGATCTGGCCTAGTTGTCGGGACCCATGTTTGCCTTGCATTGTAGTTACCTTTGCTTTTCTACATTTGTTTGTAGCTGTACTATTGCTCATCTTAAGGGGGGGTGTTAGAGTAAAGGTTTTAACTTAATTATGTTGATTAAGTTACCTTTATTCCCTTCTTAAGATTTCACGTTAGTTTGCATAAAGTGAAATTTAATAATTATATTAATTATTAAATGTTATCCTATTAGGGTTTTTCCTATTAGGGTTTTATTAGGATTTGCATGATCTCCTTTTTATAAGGATTGATCCCATTGTATTTCATATCAATTCATTCTCTTTGATATATACATTTTCAGTTTTCAGAGAACCCTTGCTTGTTTGTCTCCATCTCTTCTTTTGTGATAGGTTATTTGCATGCAGGTGATCTTCGGGGTTTGTGGTGTTGTATTTTCTCAACTCCTACATGATCTGCCACTACTCAAGGACTCTGAGGGAAATGATTCTCTTCGCTCAGGTGGTACCTCAATCTCATACAAATCCTGGTAGTACTGCTCACTTTGGGTAGACTTGGAAATCTCTCTGGCCATATCCGTTGTCGACCCACTAAAAGTAGCAATAAAAACAGTGATCCGCTGGTCCGCCTCCTGCCTCTTGATCACTACGATATCCCTCTCTATTTATAGCCCATCCCTCTCTATCTGCAAACCATCTCTCTCCATCTGCAAGGCTCCCACCTCTACCTCCAATGCTTGGATCCTAGATGTAGCCTACTCCAACCGTGCTTGAAGATCAGATATCCTCTGATCTACCAATCTATCTCCTCCCTCGATCGATATCCCATCTAGCCCAACCTCTGTGTCCACACCCATGACTATCCTCTCAGAGGATCCGCTTGGCCTCCCCCATCACCTCCTCCTCTTGTCTGTCCTCCTCCTAGTGCTCCTCATCCACCTTTACCTCCCCATCACTATATCATGTTGTCCCACCTCAAGAAGTCTTGATGCTCCTCTTATGCCACCCTCTCCTTGGCCACCCTCTCCGCTACTACCATCTCCTCTACCACTCTCTCCACCTCATCTCTCTTACCCTCACCCTCCTCTCAGATTGGTGATAGTGGTCTCCCCCATTGCCTCCCCATCCTCCTCCTCTTGTCTCTACATCCCCCTCTCCCTCCCTGTCCATCTCCACCATCATCTCATCTCCCTTCATGCCCTCGACCACCATCTTCTCTCTATCCTCATCCTCCCCTCCAACCTCGTGGGCCCCTACCTCGACACTCTACAGGTATTGACTGATATGGGTCTATATATGGCTCTGACCTATGACTCACCCACCATGCATCATAGTATGCAACACTACCTGGGTTTGTTGTGCCACCCCTCCATGCCCACTGCACTGGTTGCAATCCATCAATATCCTGCTTTGTCATAGCCACTGGAATCATCTACCCCCATGGGTGCACCTCATGTGAGGATCATGCAAAATTTTTTGTTCCCCGTGGAACATCCTACACCTCTCCAAATTGTCTCCTAACATGGTCTGGAAAATACTACTCAATAATATGTTGCGACTGCACGGTCTGAACAATTAGATACCTAGCCTGTCAGCACCATGGTAGGTGTTGATCATCGTCTACCCACTACTAACAATCCTTGTATGGCCTCCAGATGAAGCTAGCCAATATATCAATCCCATGTTGTTAGTACCCTATGTATCCAACATGAGTCTAAGTAACTATGCCACCATAAAGATAAAAATATGGTATACCATCCCATAGCTATGGCCCCACTACAGGATGGAACACTGCAATGTGCTCCCATGCCTACACCATTAGCAATGTCATCGTGCAACTCATACTTTGACCATCTCGATAGGCTGTCATGCAGCTGGAATTAGAGCATCACTAAAATATAGGTCCCACATGCAAAAATGGTCCCATGCCGCATCATCCATGCTAGCATCTCTCCCCATCCAACTGGAAAGCCATGCCCTCTACGGTCTGGAATGATAGCACCAACGATCAAAGTACATAGAACACCGTCATATCTCTCATACTCCTTTGGTAGCATCTCCCATATAATCTCATAATCGTCCACACCGAGCTCTGCAATGTCATAATCATAATGGACAGAAATGGCCTGCAATCCTCGAACGGGATCATACCTAACCCACTCTCCTCGGATCAATAGTCTGAGTATCTTGTATATATCCTCTAGGGTCACAGTTGCCTCCTCGATCGACAAATAAAACGAACATGTCTCGAAGTGCCACATCTCTGTAAATGCAATCAACAAACCTTTGTTTTCCCTAATGATGTGCATAAAGGTCATGTGGTACAACCCCAGATACATCAACCCATGCTTTTTAGCGTCAGATAACTGATCTCGAGGCCGAAAAGTCAATGGTCGTGACTCTCGTGTATAAATAGGGGCAAGAACAACCTATTGTCACAAGTAACAATCATTGCGTCAATCCAAAACCATAATCAGACCTATTGGACTTACATTGCACAAGAAATTTCATCCTAAGCTAGGGAAAAATTTTAACCAGTCAGTTGCGTCATTCTACTTAATGAATGCATCACATAAATCAATCACGTCATTGTTTCTACATATGCATCACACAATTGCGATTGCATCACACACCTCAACAAATGCATCTTCAGGGTCAATTAAATTCAACCCCTAATTAGTTGTGTCACTCACCTTCACATGTGTCGTTTCCCCAACCACATGTGGTCCAATTTGTTGAATGTGTTGTACTCATCTGCTAGTGCGGTGCAGGACAAAAATGCGGTGCACTTTACTATTTTGTCACACTGCATTCGACCCCCAATCCTACCCTAGTAGTTGCAGACACATGATGTGACAATTATGGTGAACCGTAGTCACATGCATCACGATTGCAATTGCAGCGAATGTTGTTCACTGTAAATGCCTGCTAAATTCCTAGGCCCTAAAAACGTGAAAAACAAAAAAACATGAAGCGAGTACAAAGTAGTTACTAGGTCCCCTATGCCCTCTAGCCATTCGAAGGTACTAACACAATATCCATGATTCTCGGCATGAGGAACATACGACATCTTCGTAGCTACTTTCTCTCCAGAATTCTCCAATCTCCAACTTCAAAATGCACAAATGAGCATTTTTCCACTCCAATTTCTATTTATAGGCAATAAATTTAGGGTTTCCATTAGGGTTTGCACTAGGGTTTGCACTAGGGTTTGTAATGGATGCACTTTTAAGAGGCTTCAAACCTAAATTTCACCACTCTAAAGGTCCTGAAAATTATTTCTTTCACCACCATTGCATTCTTGGCTTTCAAATTAACTTATTGGAACAATTTTCAATTTTTTAAAAAATTTGCAAAAAAATTTTGAGGGGGCATAGGTCCACCCTACTTACACCAAGGCATGTTTTGACTAATTTTCTTTGACACAACGCGATAAAATGCATTGTATCAAAGAGGGGCAAAATGTAGACACTAAAAATTGTCCTAGGCCTACAAACTTTATTTTCTTCATAAATTCCCCTTCCGTCCTTGATAATTAAATAATTTTAATTATTTAATTATTGTCTAGTGTCATAAGTCTTCTATTAATTAAATAATTTTAATTATTTAATTAATTAATTTCTATCTTTTATTTGTTCTTTTGATTAATTAAATAAATCTTATTTATTTAATTGCATCACTAATGTCCTTTTCTTGCATAATTAAATAAATTTTATTTATTTAATTATTTCATGGTCTTTCCTACTATAATTGAATAATTATGTCAATTCTTTAATTATTCATTTAGCCCTTTTCTACCATAAATTAAATAAATTTTATTTAATGTCTGACTCACCAATTTGCCTTTTTCTCTCCCACTTTTTGAATTAAACTGTTATCTAATCAAAAAGATAACTTGCCTTTTTCTTCTATAATTAAATAGTTTTGAACCATTATTTAATTATTTACCTTCCTTCTCAAACTAATTGATTTTTTAGAATTATTTAGTTTATTCTATCAGTCTCATTCTTATCTTTCTTGTCTCATTTAATTTTAACCCGTTATTGAAATTATTTTATTCAATCTCGGTTTTTCATTGTCATTTGTCTTTCTATAAAAGACACATTTCATTGTCATTTTTAGGAATCTGATTAATGCATAAGTACATGCTATTGAGACAATTACTTCAATATTTTTTCTATCATAGACATAGGCTATCATTTGCATACTCATATTTGAGGGCATCAAGCATTTTCAGCAAAATGGAGAAGGGAAATGGAGGTGAATCATTGATGGCATGAAGATTTCAGTAGCCTTGCTTTGTTATTTTGTGTCTTTATGCTTATTTGTTCTCTATTGATTGATTAGGATCTTAGGATTTGAGTTTAATTGATTTATGACCTTAGGTTAGATTTTTACCCTAATTACAGAAACCACTATTGGGGATCGAAGGATCATGGTTGGATTCAATAATGAATTCATTTTGGTACAGGATTCTCATGCTTTATTTCTTGCCTTTTTCTATTTGTTTATGTGATGTAATTTATATTGAAGGACACTTAAGTCCTCTTGTAATTGTAATGTAATTGTTGGACCTCTCTCTTGGGATGGATTATAATATGCCATTTAAGTGGCACCATTATTGTATCTTGTTGCATGCATTGGATGTGGAGCTGAACACACATGTAATCTTGTATGCTTTCCACATTTTCATGTTTTGGATAAAATGAGCATAGAGAACATTTGGGTTTGGATCTAAAATGAACTTAGGAATCTTTATTTGGGTTTTAAAATAAACCTTGGTGTTTAGAAAATGGTTTATTGTTTTATTGTAAGCCCTTGGTGGCTAGTTGGTTCATAGGTGCCTCCTCTTAGGGGATTGACACATTTAGGGACCGTTTAGGTGTCCCTTGTGTATTCTTGAATAACATGGGAAGTTTTGTATCTCCTTCCCCTTGTGTTTTCTTGCTTAAGATAGGAGTTAGGAGTGTTTGAAAGGTCACAATACCCTATAAATCTTCTCCTTCTTGCTTCTAGTGTGGCAAGTGCTCGGGAGATGAAACACTCTAGTTGTCTTGGAGTCATTTTTTCACTTTTTGAGTCTATAAATTGTCAGGTGTAGTGTTAGGTAGTTCCTAGGTATTTGGCATGTCCTAGGGACCAATCCCTAGCTTGGGTTTTCTTAGTAGCCAAGATTCCAACACCTCTACAAGTGCTACAACATGCCTAACATAGATGCCAATGTCTAGGTGCTAGTGTCCCTTTTGGGTGCTAGTGTCCCTTCTAGGTGATAGTGTCCTATTTGGGTGCTAGTTTCCTCAATTTATTAGTTTCTCCTTCATTCGTCAATCGAAAGATCTTCTATTTATCTTAGGGAAACCTTGTTTACAAAATTTGTACCCCTTGGTCTTGTGAGTCTTCCCATGATATTTCATTGATGAGTGTTGTACATCAATATTTATGGCATATCCTTGCCTTGGGAAGCATGTTGTTTCCTTAAAGTGACCCATCATCATTCTAGTTAGTGGAGAGTTTGTTCTTCCTAGTTAGGCATCCTTTTGTGAAGGTTGGACTTTTTGTCCAAGTGTTGTACGTGTGTCTAGGTGTTGATTGGAGGTTGATTATTCCCTCATCCTATCTTGGAGTGGTGTTGCAAGAGAACGTAATCGTGGGTTGCTAACTAATCATCGTGTAGGTGTCATCCTCTCTCTTATATGTTCGTTGTGATGGATTTGTCCCATAATTCATTAAGTATTCTACTATTTCCACCTTGCTTATGCAATGGTGATGTTTTTATTGTTTTCATTTTCATTGTGTTGTGTTTCACATGATACTTGTATGCACATTGTTGTGCAAGTGTGACATGTTGTTGTGGCATTAATGATATTGTTGTCATTGTTTCAAAAAAAAATCGTCAAGTTTTGTTCTAAGCGTGTTGGCTTGGGGCATTACAGAAAGTACACAAGTTGAAACTCCACAAAAAAATTATAATATAGTATGATATAAGCTTCTAGAGAGAGTAAAAAAAATACGAAGAAGAAGACAAATATCTCACTTCAAAAGAATAAGGAAGAGTAGAATAAATGGGGAGATTTCACACCACCTAATTCACCACTAGCCAAGAATAAGGAGGCAATTGTGCATGTGGGTAATAATTCCATATTTTTTTAAAATTTCAAAAGGAATGGGCCTAAAACAAAATATTTCAAATTACAAGTTCCATTAATAGATTGTCGAAGAAATAACCATTGTGGTTTTATGTGCAAAATGAATAACACCATTAAGGAGAATTAATTTCATAATATCGATGGAAAATGAAAGAAACACTCACCAAAGTCTGGGAAAGAGAAGGAAAAAGTCACACTTAAGGAAGGTAATAAGAAATCTAATTTGAATGTGTGTAAAGCTAACAATTATTGTTCCCATTGAAAACTTAGAGGATATTAGGATTATAAATGTTGGAAAATTCATCATCAACTTCACCCAAAGCATGGTCAAGGCAAGAATGAACATCTATTTGGGTAAGAAGAGAATAAAAAAGGTATCAATAAATGAGAATGAAGATAATTTTTGTGAGAATACACCACCTATGAATATTAAACAATGTTGAACAACCAGAATACTGAGAGGGGGTTGAATCATTATTCTCTTAAACCATTCAAAAATTAAACATCCAATCACTAATGCATATTCAACTGTAGTAAGGAATGAAAGCATGAAAATTTCCACAACATCATATAACACATGAACACCAAGATTTTTACGGGGAAAACCCAAAATGGGAAAAACCACGGTGAGGGTTATCTCACGATATATTATAATTGGTTATAGTATATTACAGAAATGCTCATTGCAGAGGGACTCATTGTCCAAGTGGACTCACTGTCCATAGAGAAAAATATAGAAGAGAGATGGTGGCTCACAACCTATTTTTAACTACTACAACTGCATCTTATGCATGCATGAGTTACAGTTCCATTGAAGCACAATAACAATTTGGTTCTAATTTTGGTTCAACACTTTGCCTCACTCTTCATTCACACAATTCTGATCTCTAGCTTAACATTCAAAACTTGAATTTGCACTGCTCTGCCCAAAATCACATTACATACAATGCATGTCACATCTATATTTTTAAAGCACCGAAAAAAATCTAGCATGTATATCCACATTAAGTGTAACATCCATTAGGTTAGTCTAATTAGATGTAATACCCAAAATACAACTTGTCAGCTCCAAAAATCTTCACCCACATAACATGCCATAACTCAAAACTCAAAACACCTTAAGATAGGTCGACATGGACCTCTAATAAACCCACATAAGATAGAATTACATATTTATGCTTCGAATACCTTCAAACATATTAGGTCGGCTTCACATAACACCTAAATACAAGAACCTACATTTGTGTATCCACATCTCGACACGTGGACCTCAAAACTTGATACCATATGGAATTCATGCTCAACTAACATCTGAAAACTTATCTTCAACACTACAAGGCCAAAAACTCATCTATGAAGATGTGTGGAATCTCCCACACAAACACACTGTACAAAAAGATAAGTGTGACATGTCAGGCCAAACTCTGTTACTCATATCTCTCAAACTGTTTGTCCAATCAAGATAAAATCTTGGATTTAGATACATCTAAGATCCACCTAATTAATGTTAGAAGTCAAAATTTATATCTTCATTTGTGGAGTGGTGCGGACCCAAAAACTAACACACTGTAACATTGAACTGGACGATTTGACACTTAGTGAAATTTTTATGCAATTGATCTTTCTAAACCAACTCAACTTACACAAATGTCTTCCACAACACCTCAAAAAACTATTATGATTGATTAGAATGATCCACAACAATGTTGAAATCAATGAAAACACTGTAATACACTATTATGCACAATCCATGCTCATGTTACCAAATAACATCATCAATGAAAAACTTCAGCAATCTCTCCAAACTTCTAAAAATCTCCCCCTTTGTCATTGATGGCAACATTGCCAAAAACTCCAAAAATACTCTCCAATACTCTCCCCCTTTGACACAAAGGGAAAAGGGCACATATATAAATTATTTTGAATCTTATCAGAACCCCCTTTGAATTATGTAGTCATATATACAACTAGAAAAATAATGAATTGATTCCCCTTGAGTCATGTACCAGAGAAAAAACTCAAAATTGTACTAAAAAGTTGTTATATATGGTTTGCATATGCACAAGTAGTCTAAACATAGATACTGAAAATGCATAAAAGAATAAAATATAAGTCAACCAGAGGTGGTTGATGCTTGTAACTTCTTCAGATGATCTTCCCATGATTTCCTTCCTTGTTCCCATTCTTCCTTAGCCTCTACAAACAATTTGTTCTACATTTCAAGCTCAAAAAATAATTCCTCTCCCTCTTCCAGAGTAGCAAGTACCAAATTCATCTTCTTAGCTTTGTCACAACTAAGAAGAACTCTTGAAATAAGTAGTAGTTTGGGATTGACCAAATCCCTTACCTTTCCAAATTGTAAGATGATATGTTCTTTTTAATTTTGTAGTTGGAAGAACTTCTTGTGCATGTCTTCAATTGTGTTCCTTGTCTCTCTGATGAGGTCAACAATCAGATCATATGCACTAGAGGCATCAATGATTTGGGACTCAATATATTCCATCTCCTTCTTTATGCTTTGTGTGGTGTTGGGCCACTTCATGTTGTATTGGTATAGTGTCTTAGCCTCATCAACACATGCTTTTGTATCCTTCACCAATTTAGAGAAATTCTTATGTGCAATGGCACATTTCTTTTTCATCTCTGGCATTCTTTTTTCAATGATCCTCTTCTCAACCTCTTTCTCAGCTTCTATCTTCAATCTGGATGCATATGTTTTAAAAGAATCAATTAGCAGTTTGAAATTTTCCATACTGGAGAGTGTGGTGTCAATTTTTGATTTGGGTATGGTCTCTTGTATTACTTTAACTACTTCTTCCATAAGCTCTCTTCTCCTTTGATGTGATTCAATTATTTCCTTTCTTGTGGATGCATGAAACAAGTCTCCTAGTTGAAGCTTGTGGATGGGAGATATCTTGTCCAAATCCATGTTTCCTTGTTGTATCGATAGCTATAGCAGTTGGGTTGATACAACAGGTTGATCTTTAGGTTGCATGCTCAAGAGATTCTTCAAGGAATCTCTACAGGATCCAAAAGATTCACTAGAATCCTTAACAACTTCCACAAACTTTCCCTAGTCCTTTGTAGTACCAGAGTCTATTGGTTTGTCTTTTTTTGCATCTTTGGATGCATCCTTATTTTTGTCTTCTTCTTCATGCTATTCTTCTTTTTCTTCATTAAATTTTTATTCTTCATGCTTTGCATCATCCTTGTTATTGTTCTCTTCCTCTATAGTATTTTCAACGTTTTTTGGAGTAACTTCACCATTTTGAACAGGAGTGGTGACATTTTCCTTTGCAATGTCTTCTCCAATCATTGCATCTTAGTCATTTTCTTTTGCCATGTCCTCTACTTACGAAGGAGTGTTATCCTATGCAATTTCCTTATTTGTATCCTCCTCATGTTGAGCATCATCTATCTGCACTTGTACATTTTGTTTTGAAGCATTGACTTCAACATTCACTTCTACTTCAACTACCAAATTCAATCCTAACTTTTGTGCAATATCCTCTGCTTTATCATTACTCTCTTTCCAGATCCTTTCAAGTTCATCTTTGTCTTTTTCCATGAGGGTAGTAGCCCTTTGTTTAGTCCTCAAATCCTTGCTAAACACAGTAGCCAATTTGGCCCTATCATCCTTTGATAATGGAGCACCAACTCTCTCTAAGGCTTCATATTTTAGCCTTTCATGCTCTTGTATTGCCTCTTGTTTTCTTTTCAAAAAATGTCCATAAATCATTGGGAATTGTAAACATGTAAAAATGGCTTAACACATATCACATATCCTAAATTGCATTTTTCCATTATCAACATCACTTTCGTTAAACATCATTAATCCCCTTTTTAACATCATTAGCATAATTAACCCTATTTTCCTCTATTAATTGATAATATAGAATTGTTTAATTAGTTCACCATGTCATCACCTAATTTAACCTTATTCGTCATGATTAATTAAATAAACACAAATTATTTAATTATGTCACTAACATTCCTTATTAATCTAAGTTAATTAAATAGAACTATCATTAATTATTTAATTAAGCTACTTTCCTTTCTCCAAATTTGAATAATTAAATCAATTATTCAATTTCCCCAAAATCACTCAACATAGACAATTAATAAATATACCTTTAGTTATTAATACCTCTTGCACGTTCCTCTCGATATTAGTTAATTATTAAATTAATTAAACATCCTCACATATCTTAATTGAATAAATCATGACCATTGATTTTTCAATCTAATTTCCCAATCCCAATGATTACTCTAATCCCACTAAACACTCAATCTAATTTCTAAATCCCACTAATCATTCAATCCAATCCCATTGATTATCCAATTAAATTCCTTAATTGGATCAATCAAATGAGTTAACTGATCAATCTATTTCCTCTCAACGGTCCTCGACAGTTGATCCTGATCTTTCATTGTTGCATCTTGATTGTTCATCTGAAAATTGTAAATCTATAAAATAATCTTCATCCTTCTCATAATATAATCTGGAGAATTTGTAGAAAGGTCATGTCAGGTTCACTATTGAAGAAAATTAAGAAAACATATATGTGCATACTAGTTCATCTTTGTTATCACACTTTTGCAATCATGGAGGCTTCATGTTGAATAAAGCAATACAACATCCATCTTCAACACAAATATACTCAACCATGGGATGGTATGATTGTAGTTTTTGAATTCATTGTCTGTTTCATTCATTTATGTTAACCTTGCTTGTTTGGAATCTGAAGCTTTGCAATTACATTTCATGGGTAAGTGGGTCTTTTTATCTTGTTTTGAATTGATTTGAATTCATTTCATTATTAGTAAATCTATTGCTCCATATTCCCCTTACACATTTTGGCATGCTTGGTAGGACCTAGGTCCTTAACTCTAACATTTTTGTCAAATTTTATGAGCAGTTGCAGGTTTTGGGTCGCTGGCGTCTTTTACAAGAATCTCTTTTGCTAACTAGGATGTTATTAACTTAAAATTCGAATATGATTGTCGCTATTATTTTTCCGTAGTCATCCTAAATCTAGTCACTATTGTCGAGAAAGACTGCTATTGTCCTTTTTGATTTGCAAGATTTTAACTGTGTGTATTTGGACTATCATTCCAGAGCCTCTATTGTACTATTTTCCTACTACTATCATCTAAAAGAATCATAATCGTACTAAGTACAAGGTCGCTATTACAGGTAACAGGGTTGCTATTGTATTGTTTTCTGGGTTTGTGTCAGTTTTACAAACTTTCTTTGATTCGCATTGTATCTAACCCTAACTACTTGTTGTTTGTCATGTTTTGTGAGATTGTCTGACATTTTTGGTGCAACTCTTGTAGGGTCATGGCATATTTTGTTGAACAACTAATCAATTTCCTTGTAGGGTTGACAAACGGTCCAACACTCTTAATTTTCAAGCATTTATATGTATGTTTTTAAGTTGTTAAACATTTACATTTGGTACTTTAAAATGAATTCATTTTCTTTTGGTGCACTAAAATTGGAAAATACAACTTGAACGCTTTGATTTGGTGCATTAAAATTTACCTACAATCTTCACATTTCATCTTGGTGCACTAAAATTGAACAATACAAATTGAACGCTTTGATTTGGTGCTTTAAAATAAATAAATTTTTCCTTGGTGTACTAAAATTGAACAATACAACTTGAACACTTTGATTTGGTGCATTAAAATTTACCTACAATCTTCACATTTCATTTTGGTGTCTAAAATCGAACATTTCATTTGGGCTTAAAATCTTATTACAATGCCAAAAAATTGGTTTTATGGCATTTTATATAAATATTTGAATTTGGTGATTTTAAAACACGAATTGTTATCTATAACACCTCATTTGGGATTAAAATCAAATTGCAATAAATTATACACTGTGTATACCATGATTGGCAATCCAAGTGTGTATCCTCTCCCCTTGCATCTTTTTGACAATCCTAGGTGATGAGAAGCACTTTGGGCTCTTTGCATTTTTTTACATCATTCTCTTTTTAGATCGGGCCTGCCTATGAGACATCCCAAAAGGATAACTCAAAGGGGACCCAAAGCAGGTTTTCTCTCAAACCACTATATAAATAAGTTGACACAAAAGCCAAGATTTAACTGACGAGTACCTTGCTGACAGTGCCATTTAGAAAGGGGAGGTACCCAAGTGGTATATAGCACCCCTAGTAGGATTGGTTAAAGCCTTAAGTGGCTTACTGGATGTTCGCAAGACGTCAAGTCCTTGAGAAATGACTAAACACCTTATTGTAGTTACCCACCTTATTGATCAACCATGTGTTGGCAACATTTTCAATCCAAGGGATATGTACCGCACCCTGAAGTTTTTACTCACCATATGAACTTCCTTGAGATAAGACAGAAATACCTAGCTTAAGATAAGCTACTTGTACATAGAACTTCTTGGTGACCCCAACTGGTTTTTCCATCAGATTGGTATATAAAAGAACTAGGTGAAAGCTGAGTCTGAACTACCTTGTTGCCTAGTCATTTCACTTGTTGGGAGGTAAGTCTCCAAGTTGCGACTAAAATAAAAAATAGTTAGAGAGCCACCCATTATGATTGAATTTTTATTGGCATCACGCTTGGTGCAGGGGATGTGCATCGTACCCCAGAAATTACTCACCATATGGCTCCCTTGAAATGAGATGGAAATCCCCGGTGTTGCATAAGTTACTTGTGTATACTTGTAATTTTTTTGGGACAGGGTGATTTGGGTTATCCTTCCATTACAGGAGATCCCTATCCATCCTCTCTTGAAGGAAAGAGTTGAAACATAACTTGAAAGGGTGTCCCTCACTCATGTCGATGAAGATTCCAAGTTGTGGGCCTGAGGGTCGCGCCACTGGCCATCGACCCTAGGATAGGAAAGTGTTTTATGTATGTGATTTTTCTTTGATTTGTGCTAAGAGTCATGGAAATTAAGGTGAATAACCTCCAAACATACAGATTACAATTACAAATTTTGACACTCGGACTAGCCAAGACACTGTCTTTAGATTGTTTGTTGTGTTTTCCAACAAATTTTATAAAAATCAAAACAAAAATTAGTCAAACTAGGACAAAAAAACTTTATTCACCGCATTTGTCACTGTTAACTGTAATTGATTCTCAGAACGCCACATTTTCTAAAAACTAGGGCACCATAATTACTTCCTAGAACACTGCATTTGCTAGTTGATAATTTTTTTTAGGGAATTCTAGTGTTGTCTTATTTTTGATCAATTCTTGTCTATAATATTTTCATTAGACCACAAACTTGCGAATCTCAGATCTGTTATTTCATTCCCTTCATTTATCTCGCCATTATATTAGTTGCATACATCATAGGTCTCATTGGATTGCATACACTTTTATAGACCTTACATTTGGAAATTTATCAGACTTTTGATCAGACCATAGTTACAAATTTAGATTGTCTTGACGTTGTCTTTCCATCAATCAAGTTCTTATCCTTTAAGTTGGTCCTTTAAACTCATAAGTCTAGTTTGAGGCCACTTTTTCAATCATCATCACTTTAGTCTTAGTCTTCTTTAAGGTCTTGACAACCGGATTTTTCGCTTTGGACTATCTTAGTTTTGTTAGTAACCTCCTTTTAGGTCAACCACAAGTGACATTATCACATATCAATTTCATCTTTTTCCATAAGTGCATTCTCATTTGACATTTCTTAGCATAGTCCCCTTGCATTGCCCACCTTAATCCAAACTCACTAACATGTCTTCAATTTACCTTGATATGCTTCATAGTCAAATTGAATACCAATTACTCTACAATGGTCAATACCAACAAGCCATAGACTTCAATACACAATTCATCAATCCTCCATACCAATCACCCACAGTCTCGAGTCAACCATCCATCTAACCATCCTACCAACAATCCATAAGCTCTATCCCTCCATCCATCTACCCTCACTATCAAGAGTCACTTAACACAATCCATACCATTAATCCCCAACAAATGTCCATTAATCTTCCTTATCCTAACCTTGACAAGGGAAACCAACCTTTCTTTAATCCATTCCAAGCCTCCACATCCTATCCTAATCCATCATCCACTAATCCATTTCAATCCACTCTATCCCAATCTATGACCCCATCCAATAAAAATATATTTAGTCATACAAATTCTATCATTGTCCAAAATCACATTCCATTTCTTAAACTTGGGGATATATGTCAAAAAGAAAATCCAAAGCATGACATCATAGCTCCACCTTTATGTCAAGATCAAAGTATTTCTTGTTATCTCATTCCATACCATGATCCTATCCTTAATTCCATCCAAGAAATCCTTCTAGATAATCATGTCATTCAAGATACACCTATCTTTGACCAAGATCCTACCATTGAACAAGAAATCAAGAATGATCTGCTCATCGACCTTTATACCATCCATGATCAAACATTTGAAGTTGATCCTATCCAAAATCCAAACACCTTCATTTCCCAAAATGATACACTTTCCTCCTTTGGACACATAGATAATCAAACAAATGATATGGATAACATTCAAGAAGAACATATAAAGGCTACTATGGATCAAGAAGAACATAAAGAAGATATTATTGATCAAGTCAAAGAAGAAGATACAAAAGCTACCATGGATCAAATCAACATCCCAAATGATCAAGAAGAAACAAACATGATGAATGATAAAGCCAAAATATCTTATCAACTAGGGTCATCCACTTTCATCAAATTAGGCTTTCTCGTAGAAGAGAGGATTCCAAGCAATAGTTTCCACATACACAATGATGGGTTCAAATCTTGCTTCCAAAGTAAAAATTACCTTATCACAAATAGAATATTTTAGAGCATGCAGTATCAAGGAAGAGGACTAGGCCTAAATGAGCAAGGTGTTTGAGAACCAATATAATTTTATGAAAATCCTAGACATCAAGGTCTCATATTTTTCAATCAAAAAATCAATCAATGTGAGTGATACCTCCATGATATTAGGGAACACTTTATCCAATACAAACATCAGAATGGGGGTCGTGAGTAGTCCTTTTCATAAGGTTGTTGCCAACACTCCTTCCATCCACACCATAAACCAGCATTCCCAATTGATTAAACCTATCAATTGGAACCAACAAAAACAAAATTCTTACAAGTCTAAATTTTGAAATCAAATATCCAAGGCCATTGAATACAAATATCTAAGTGGAAAAATAAAGTTAAAATAGATTCCAAAGAAAAATGGATCAAGTAAATAAAAGAGTTCAATTCCAATATCCAATCAAAATGTGGAGCCACAAGAAAAGAGGTCTCCCACATATAAAAAATATCCACCTCCTTCAAAATGGTCATCACACAAGGCATATAAAAGTCATGGTTCCAAATAGTATCCCAATCAAATTTCCAAACTCCATCATCCACCATCCCAAGTTCAGAAAATAAAAATTGCTACATCCAAACGTCCAAATAATCCTTCCACAACAACCATTTTCCATCATAATCCAAAATCTTGTCTACATTCCAAAACTCCTACTTCACAAATCTATCACATCTTGGAAAAAACTCTTTATCATAAAGACTCCCATGGAACTCTATCACGATGGGCATATTTTGATAAAGCCAAACCTAGTATCAAAAAGGACCACAATGGCATCGATCAGTTGCATGCAAGTGTTATGATCCTGACAAGACAACTACTTCATAAAGGTCACTATTGGCATATCATGACACCAACATCTACATCAACACCATCAAATAATTTAGAAAAATCAGTGATCATCCAAACTATCAAGTCCATATAAAAATCAAAAATAAAAAAATCATCACCTTGATGAAAACCTAGAAAAGAGATGTTTTGGTGACACCAAAAAATCAAAAAATTAAGACAATAGTAAAGAGAATTTTTTTTTCCAATAGTGAAAACCATTTTTATGGCACTTTGGATAAGTACCATGACAAAAACCTAGCAAACAGGTGCCATGTGTAAAAGCAATTGTCTATGTGGACCATTACACTTGGGGGCAAGTTGTCTCATCTCCCACGCCTTTCTCATGAAATTTCCATCTATCCATCTAATCCATATAATTTCCATCCATTTTCCCACCTACTTTGATCTTGATAAGGATTGGGGCACAAACATAAATCATGCTTTGGGAAAACTCTTGACATGTCTATCCTTTGGTCATATCCATGAAATATCATGCCATTTCCTTCATAGCATTATCCAAACCCATACCTTAGAGAAAACAAATTATTCCTATGCGACATAGTCCTTGGAGATCATATGATAATTCTTCTAGCCAACAACCCTCATGTCTCCTATCCTTTACCAAAATCAATCCATTATCCTTCCATACCTATTGTTGGACTTGGTTTTCCCTTGTCATTAGTTTAAGGTTTCTAATCTGCTTATCCAAGTTCCCTCCATAATCCCATCTAGTCCTAAGGTTAGTCATTCCAAGTGCAACAAGCTTAATCCATACAATCTTGCTATGCAACCTAGCACATCATCCAAAACGTTCCTTGGCTTTGTTTCTAGCCTTGCTACAAACCTTGACGCTTTAGTCACATTATCATTAGTGGGATGTCTTTCCCAATCCTCACATTTTTTTGGGATGTGTCCTTCCTATGTCAACAACAACATCATCATCATCATCATCACTTACCAATTGGTTTTCAACTTGACTAGGGGCAAGTTCATTTTTGTCCTTGGATTCTTGTGCATGCTTGCTTGCTTGCTTGTAGGCATCATTCACATGCATTTGTCATGATCCTTATAGTTACCATCCATAATAATTTTTCCTCCATGCTTCCTCACATCATCTATAATAACTCTTTGTTATCCTTCCCATGGCCTGGACCGATTGACATTTCACGTCTTTTTTCCTTCCATATCCACCTGCAATAAGGCTTACCCAATTTCACCCCTAATAAATTGGTCTTATACCCGACTGGGGGCAAGACCAAGTAACTTATGTCATCAATGGATCCTAGACCTAGTATTGGAGGTTAGTATATCAAAAATCCAAAGAAAAAAACATGTCAAAAATCCAAAAGAAAATAAAAAAACTTCGAAAAGCTAGAAAAAATGAAAACATGTGAAAATCCAAAAACATCCATATAACCTTCAAAAATCCCAAAAACAGATTCAAAGCCAGTCATGTCAATCAAAGCCCAATTGAACTATGTTTCCTCTATGTGTATAACATAGGCAAGGCCATCAGTTGATGAGCCCCCGAGGCATTAAGTCAATCCTTTAGGGTTTGTCGAATAATGTCATTAGTCCATAATAAATAAATAAAAGTCAAGTCCAGTTGAAATACGAGGTATATGGATATTGTTACTTAGGCAAGGCCATCAAACAATGAGCCCTTGAGTCCCTAGGTCGGTCCTTTAGGGTTTTTTGAGTCAGCCACTATTCATGTCACAATAAGTTAGACATTGTCAAATTAGATGCAAACAGTCACTTGGAATTTAATCCACATAATGAATCAACAAGACAAAATATCCAACAAGTCTTCAAACCAATTCAGTCAATTGCCTAATCAATCAACCATCAAATCAACATCAAACATAAAACTTGTCACTCACTTGTCTTATATAGGATGTGTCCTTCCCGAAACCAGACATTGTCACTATCAAACTCTGTCATTTGCCTTATATAGGTGGTTACATGATCAAAACCAGACTTGATGTCTTATTGTTTCCTCTCTTGAAACCAGGCACTATCAATCAATCAACCCATCAATCAATTAGCCAATCAAACATCAACAAACAATCAATGACAAACAATCTAAAATTTTATGTTGACATTGTTGGTCTAATTTGTCTTATCTTTTTTATTTGTCTTTTGGGTCATGTTACTAGCTACCTCGAGGATGTCCCATGAAGGATTTAGAGGAGCGATGATGTCTCATGAATTGATTTCATTTTGATTATCGTTTGTTGATTTTCTTGGCAAAAATATTGGGGCAACTTTGCTCTTAGTATGAGTCAGGACATTCCTTGTCCGATGCCTGTCTATTTTTGCAAGTGGATAACTTTGTACATCTTGGTCTATGTCATACCATGGTGTTTATTATCCATTTGTCATATTTTTAACGCCCAATGAAGATTAAATTCAAAGCCTAGCATCTATCAAGCAAAATATTTATCTTTATTTGTCTCCACTAACTCCATGCTAACATTTTCCTCTCGCTAACATTTATCTTCATCAATCCTTGCATCCATCCACTTTTAGATAAGCTTATCAGAATAATTTTTCAATTTTTTTGAAACTCTTTCAAAATTTGTAAAAAAATTATGAGGGGCCATAGGTCCATCCTTTTTACATTGGGGCATATTTTTGAACTAAATTTCTTTGGAACAACACGATAAACTGCATTGTATCAAAGAGGGGCAAAATGTAGATACTAAGAATTGTCCTTCGCTTGCAAACACTATTTTTCTCTGTCAATCCCCTTTCTTCCTTAATAATTAAATAATTATAATTATTTGATTATTGTCTAAAGTCATATTCCTCTATTAATTAAATAATTTTAATTATTTAATTAATTCGTCTCTTTGCTTTTATTTCCTCTCTTTGATTAATTAAATAAATTTTATTTATTTAATTAAAAATTTATTTAATTATGTCACTAGTGACTTCTTTTCTTTTTAATTGAATGAATTTCTATTTATTTAATTTTTGTCACTTTCTACTATAATTAAATAATTATTTTAATTATTTAATTATTCATTATCCTCTTCTTCCATAATTAAATAAATTTTATTTATTTAATGACTTACTAATTTGTCCTTATCTCCCACTTTTGAATTAAATTATTATTAAATTAAAAAGGAAACTTTCTCGAGCTTCTTCTATAATTAAATAATTTTTTTTAATTATTTAACTATTTACTTTCCCTCCCAAATGAAATAATTTTAGAATTATTTAATTTCCTCCAACCTCTTTTTCGTGTTTTTCTATCTATCGGTGTCATTCTTATCTCTTCACATCTCATTTAATTTGCACCCTTGATTGAATTATTTTATAATTTAATCTTAACCGTTCATTCTTAACTTAGTCATATTTTTGCCCTAATTTATCCCTAACCCTATCATCTTTTAATCTTTCCTATTGGACGACCCTTTGTCCCAATTTGGCTTTCTATAAAAGACACCTATCATTGTCATTTCGACCCTACACATTCTATGCAAGTACACTCTAGCTATTCAATCTTCAATATTTTTCTATCATTGTCATTAGGCTATCATTGCATACTCAAATATGAGGGTAATCAAGCTTATTAAGAAAAATGGAGAATGAAAATGGAGGTGAATCAATCATGGCATGAAGACTTTGGTAATATTTCTTTGTTATTTTGTGTTTTATGCCTATTTGTGCTTCATTGTTGGTTTATGTCTTTAGGGTTTTAGTTGTATTGATTAATGCCTTTAACCTTAAATTTTCCTAATTTATAGTAGTTTTCCGGGGAAAGGATGATTTGGGTTATCCTTCCATGCTAGGAGGCCCCTATCTATCTGCTCTCACAAATACAAAAGTGTATACACCCCTTTGGGTGTCCCTACCCTTTAGTTGAAGGAAAATCCAAGTTGTGGGCCTGAAAATGTTACCATTGGCTTTGACCTTAGGGATAAAAATGCTTGAAATATTTTTGATGTGTTATAACCAATATAAATTGGGTTGATTTTTCCCTATCAACATTGAAAACATTACGATCAATTCATAACTTTTTTTGTTGTGTTTTGTCACTTGTTGTATCTCAAAAACATTATCTCAAGCATCAAACCAAACAAACATAAAAAATTGCAAACTTATCAAATAAACTACCATCAAAAAATTGGAAACTATTGAAATAGAGTCACTACTGTTTGAAAAATTTAACGCTATTGTTACAAAATATTATCACAGTCAACCTAATATCTAGTCACTATTGTTCATTTGACCACTATTTCTATCACTGGTTACATGATAGTCATTTTCAAATCAGAGTAACTTCTATAAATTTTGGCGTAGTTGTCCTACAAACACCTGCTATTGTCCTAAATTCTTGATGCTATCATCTTGGATAGAAGCCACTATCGTCTTACTTGATGGAATATCTCAGAATTTGTCACAAACTGGTTTCAAAACATTGGCCTAAAAACTTTATTCAATTGATAGAGAACATTATCATCATTGGACCTGTCAGTCACAATCCAACATCACCATCCTAAACTTCAAACTTAGTTTACATAGGGTTCGTAATTACCATCTTTTTGGACACAACATAAAAATCAAACTTGCACCATATCTTATCAAGATCACCATCAAAAACCAAACATCAACCTCATCTTGGACACGTATTGAACACAAGAAATCAAACCATCATCTTGCTATTTTTTTACAACAACCTTTACTTGCGACCTCATAGCTAGTTCAAGTAAAGCAATCACCATATCCTCTAAGACATAGCGAAATATCGATTTGAGTCTTGTGAAATTTTTGTTCTAAACTAGCATCAAATCAAAACATCAAAAATTCACTCACACTCGTATCCTAGGGTTTGAATATTCAACATCATAGCGTCATTTATCAAACAACACCCAAAATCAGCTCATCTCCTCATCATAGGGTTGAGTAGCAAAATCTTACCATCCAATATCAAACTTGATCAGCCAACTATCCCAACATCAATCCATAACAAACAACCAGCAACCTTTACCCAAAAGGTATACACGTCTCCCCTTTGTATGTAATTTTATCAAACAAAATATCATCCCATTTACATAAGTTATTATCTCAAACTTACCAAGGTCTTTTGAGTTCGTTTATGACTATGAACAAGATCACAACATAAAAGGAAAATGGAAGCCAAAAAAAGCATCTCTAGTGTACCAAACACCAATACCACCAATGAGGAATCTCAACCATGGGTTTATGATCCTAAGGCATACTCAACTCCCAAAGAACATCCAATGTTCAAATCTCAACCAAATCAACCACCTAGTGATGTTGACATTCGCCTTAAAAATCAAGATAAATTTGCTAGGAAACAAAATCAACCTCCTAATCCTTTAGATATGCCCATAGAGGAGTATGATAATGACAAGGAAATCACTGACGAAGTACTTTTAGAGCACTCCTAAGATCCAAAAATACAAAAACTAATGGAAAAAATGATTGGGAAGGATCCAAACACATCTTTCCTCAAACTAGCACAAAGTGGTGTCAAGCTACCTACAGACTTTAACATTAAAATTCTTAAGGATCCCAATCTCATTCCTTTGGGAGACCAATCGATGGTAAGAAAAATACCCAAAACAACAATAGATCCCAAGATACCACCATTGTTCTCAAAAGCACCTATCAATGACCAATCTTTTTCCCAAAATGTGGAGAACCCATTATATAGACATCTATCATAAATTGAACAAGTTGTGGTATCTCAACATACTCAAGAAAATCCAAACCTCTTGACAAGTCAAAACATGCCACCACATAATATTGACACTAATAAAATGGGACCCAACATATATGAGACATCTTGGAACACCCAACAACAAGGTCCCAACATTAATATGCAAAACATGGGAAATCTTCCACCAAGACAACCACAACATGTAGTGGACCAACAAGGTAAAAACCATTTGCAACCACCACTACATGGTAACAACCCACCTCAAGGATAACATATATATCAACAACCACCACAAGATCAAAGCATGCACCAAGGAAATTTCCAGAATCAAACTCAATACATGCATCAACAACAATACGATGATCCTAACATGTAATATCAATATTGATCATTGTGTACCAAAAATCCTCAACATTAAACATACACTTCAACACCACCAAATGTCAATACCAAACATCAAACATATTTTTAACCACAAAAAAACACACACCTTCAAAATCAAGCACCCAATCCTCCACGACACAACATTGGTGCACAACAACCTCCATCACAATATCAAACCTACAAACCTCAACAACAACACAACGTACCTCAAAAAACTCACAACATACCTCAAAAACAACATAACATACCTCAACAATAACACAAAACACCTCAACAAAAACACAATATACCTCAAAAACAACATCATACCCTCAATCCATAAAACACCCACATCGGTCCTCAAGGCCCCATCCATCATCCTACACTCACAACATGGCTCAAGGGTCATCATATATACAACACCCACAATATAACGCACACATCATTGCAAGGAAACAAGGTTACAATGTCTCTCCTTATCAAACGAACACACCAAGTGATGATGTAACCTTATAGATCCAAAATCTATACCAAAGGATATCGAACATTCAAATTGGAAAACCAAACAAGAGCTAGATCTACAAGACATATGTCCATATCCCTTTTATCGTTCCATATCCATGATACCTTTTCCTAAGAACTTTGAAATACAAAAAATTGACAAATACAGGGCAAGAGGAGATCCAATAGAACACGTGCGAGAATTCTTAGTAGCTTGCATGGATGCACAACACAATGACACCTATTTAATAAGGCTTTTCCCATGAAGTCTCGGTGGTGCCACTATCGAGTGGTTCTCTCATCTACCACCCAATATTAAAACCTCTGATGAGTTGTTAGATAAATTTGTTAACCATTTCTCCTACAACATAGAGCAGGATATAATGGTCCTCGACCTATACAAAATTAAACAAAGCCACCGGGAGTTGTTTGCTTCTTACCTACAGAGATAGAGACATAAATCTAGCAAATGTAAATGGCCCATTCCCAAGAAATAACTCATGGAAATATTTGTCTCTAACATACAAGTAGACATTAGCTACCAACTCATCATTTTGTGCCCTAGTGATTTTAAAGAAACCATCAAAAAGGGTTTACTCATAAAAAAATCTCTCATAGCAAGGGGAGTCATTAAAATATATAACAACAAAGACCAAGCTTCTAGTTTTAATGATAAACCTAAAATATGGGAAAAGAACAAGAACGTTGCCGATGATGGAGTGGTAGATGCAAAATTTGTGCAAAACATACAACCTCCTAGCAATCCATAGAATAATGTCCAAGCAGCTCAAGTGAACTATCCTCAAAATAACATGCAAAAAAACTAGCTTACATATCCTCCAAACAACCAATAGAATAACCAAAAAAAAATCAAGGTCAAGATATTCAAAGAGGGTCGCCAAGGAAAAATAATCAAACTAGGAGAAAATTCACTCCATTGGGAAAAACTCTTAAGGTAGTTATACATAAACTCATCCAAAAGAACCTTACCAGGCTTCCTAATTTTGATAAAACAATGTATAACGAACCAAAATTTAAACCCCCTTGGTACAATTAGAATGGTCAATGTGAATACCACAAGATCAAGGGACACACAATAAATAAATGTATGAGACTTCAAACCATCATATAATACTTGATAGAAAAGGGAGAGATCAACATTGAACATCATCTCGGGACCTCCAGTAATAGAGACATGGGAATATATAAGGATCCAATCCCTAATCATTCTAGGGGAAATGATAAAGGTAAGGGACAAGATTATCGAAAAGATAACTTCACATACGATGAAGTCATAGGAACCATCTGTCAAGTTGATCGAAATATCAATGTTGTAACCATACTAGGCAAAAGCCCTAGATGTAATGTGACTACATGAAGGGGAAAAGTCATGATCCAAGGAGCCCCACTTCTAGCCAAAGTCACCATCAAGCCTTCCAATGACTACAGTATTATTGACCAATTGAAGAAAACTTCAGCATTAATCTCTATCCTTGAGATTTTAAAGTTATCACCAGCACATAAAGAGATCTTGGAGAAAGCTCTCATTGAATCTTCATTGCCTAACGATATTAACACTAATCAATTTCAAGCTATGGTTGGTACCATCACTTCACCTCATCACTTGGTCTTTTTTGAAAAATACCTTCCCCAAAGAGCCTTTCATAATCAAGCTTTGTATCTCGAGGTTTGTGTCTATAAACACAAGATTAAGAGAGTTATAATAGATGGAGGTGCAGGCTTAAACATATGTACCCTAAAAATGTAAAGCAGTTGGGATATTCTGATGATGTGATTGTTAAGAAATTTTTTATCACCATAAGGACCTATGATGATATGGAAAGAAACTTTGAGGGCACAATAAGACTTCCAATTCAAGTGAGGCTAGTAATAGCAGAAAAAACTTGTCAGGTATTGGATCTTGAGTTGCCATATAACCTTCTCTTTGGACGTCTGTGGATCCATGCAATGTAAGCGATCCCTTCAACCTTTCATCAATGCTTAAAATTTCCTTACAATGATAAGGAAGTTAAAGTACATGTCGATCTTGAACCCTTCCATTACTGCACAAACTTGGAGGAGAAGTACAAAATGCTCCTTAAAATACCTAGCAATGACATATCCTTCCACTCATTTTCATATGTTGATCCAAAATCACTTGTTTCATCCTCAGGTCCATCTACATCAACCAATCCTCCAAAATCCAAACTCAAGATCTAGGTGCTTGATAAGGGTTGCAGAGAATATCATTTCAAAAAATCCTTTTGCATTGGGGAGCTTCCCCCATCAGTAAAATGCTACAAGTGACAAAAGGAAATAAATCATATTAAATTTGTCACCTTTGAAGTCACATCTACTATCTTCACCAAGTGGGGAGACATGAAGGATTAAGTGGTATTCAAAGAGGACCTCTCACCATGCCTCTATAAAGAAGAATAAGAGGAACAAAAACAAGTGCATCCCCTTTCCTATGGATCTTACCAATAAATATTATCAGATAAGAAGAAATATGGGATACAATGGAAAAGGTGGCCTTGGTATACACAAACAAGGTATAAGAGAACCCATCATAATAGAACAACATAAGAAGAACATGGGACTAGGTTATGGTTTGATATATGTGGTTACCCCAAACATTGAAATTTCATCTTATTAGGAAATAGCTTCTTCTAGCGACATTAAAACATTGGATAACTACCATACTAAAATGGATTCCAATGAATGAGAATGTGAATCTTGCGCCTCTAGTGACTATGACCTAGATACCCTTTGGGAACCTAATAACTCTTATATCCTTACCCTTACCACATCCTCCATAAGCTTTGTCGATAACAATGATAACCTAACCTTACTTCACCTACAATTGATCAATTGGGATCAACAACATCATGCACCTATTGTAGACTTATTCCAGAACAAAGAAACTATTTTTGAGTTCATGGGAACTCAACATGGTATACCACAAGGAGACCACGAGGCCGGTTTTTTCATAGAACTAGATCAAGGAGCATACTTTGGAGGGGAGATTGTGTCCTCCAATCGCAAAATCAAAATGATATCCCCTAGGGAAAACCACAATGTGGCTCTATCAAATCATGAAAAACAAAGGATGTATCTGAGGGTGAAAACCTCTCTGAGGCACCTGAAGATGGAGGATTCAATCTCCCCATCACAGAGTATCAAGAACAATCAGCAACATTGGTTGAAGGTTCTAAACTTATCAACATTGGAACAACAGAGGCACCTAAAGTAACATATCATGTAGCTTCCTTAGATCCTGAGAAAAAGGTCAAATTCTCATAATTCATTAAGGAACGCAAGATCAACTTCTCTTGGACATATGTAGATATATTTGGGTTGGATCCAGCTTTAGTAGTACACCATCTAATAGTATTCCCTACATCAAAACCAGTTAAGCAAAATATTCTTAAAATGCACCCACAAATAGCATTGTTAGTCAAAGTGGAACTTCAAAAATAACCCTACAAATAGGTCGATCCAATACTTAGTCAAATTAGTTGCTTCGAGGATCGGACACGGGGAAGAACCTAGGGTTCAAACTTAGATTTGTAAAGGCCAATGTAGTTCAAGATTTAAAAAAAATTCAAAAGGGGCTAACCTAACGGTACGAAAACCCTGGACTAGCTAGGGCACGATGGGAACGAAGAAACCCACACACGAAAAATGAGACAAAAAAAAAACAAAAACAAACACAAACCCAAGAAAAATGTGACACAAACAAACCAAACAATAAAAGAAAAGAAAAACAAACAAACAAGAAAAACAAAACCAGCAAACAAGAAATGAAAAAAAAAAATCAAACAAGTAAATGAGCAAACAAAAGAAAACGAAACAAGAAAAGAAAGAAATAGAAAACCCCTGCCTTGAATGGCGTGATGACAAGACCAGCAATGTACGATTGAAAGCCACAAAAATTGAACCCACGCCCAATCAACTACTCTGCTCTAGCTCTTACTCGTAAAAATAAAAAAATGCAAAGCAATTATGAGCCAAAACGTAAAGGTAATCAAAATATTTACGGGTCTTGTGCATGTGAATGAACTACCATTAATGCGGGTAGTTCAAGCATCAAGATCGGGACACCACAGGCAAGTAAATCAATGCGAAAATCCAAAGGTAGGGTGGAAGTTGGGATCGAGAATGAACTCAGTACACGAACCTTAAAAAATTGCAAGGTTCTAGTTCCGGTCTGAAACCCAAACCCGATAGGAAAAAGCACAATGGATGTGGAAATTGGGATCAGGTCAAAATCCGAAACATGAACCTTAGGATGGTTCAAAGTTTTGGTTCCAATCCAATATCTAATTTCAAAACAAAAAAGAATGACAAGCAGGCAAAAATCAATATCGAGCTGGAACCAAGAACAAGAACCTTCTAAAAGTGCAAGGTTCCGATTTTGTTTCGAAATCCAATTCCAAAAAGACAAAAGAACAACAAGCAAGCAGAGATTGGAGTCGGGATGGAACAAGGAAGGTGAACCTCAACAAGGTGCCAAGTTCAAGTTCCTTTCCAAAACGCAAATCCGACAAATAAGAAAAACAAAGGAAAAGCCATGAGGATCGGATTCGGAACAAAAACTAGAACTTGAACCCTCCAAAGGTGCAAAGTGCTAGTTCTAGTCTGAAACCCGAACCCGACAAAACAAAACAAAATAAGGCTTGGAAGAAAAAGACAACTCCCAAAGCCAAAACAGAAACATCAAGGACAAAAATACAACAAAGGGGGACCCATTTTGACCGAAGAAGAAAATGGGGTGGTTATGCAAGGCATAACAATTCAAAAATCCTCAAAATTTCCATTTTCAACAAATTTCCAAGCCCTTTCAAAATTCTGAGTTTCCATTTTTGGAAAATTTCCAAGCCCTTTAAAAATTTCAAAATTTCTATTTTTCAAAAAAATTCCAAGCCCTTTCAAAATTTTGAAATTTCTATTTTCGTATAATTTCAAGGCTCTTTCAAAATTCTGAAAGGTTCTCAAAAAGGAAAATTCCTCAAAATGCAAAATTTCCTAAAAAGGAAAATTCTCGAAATGGAAAAATCTCCAAAATTTCCAAGAAGCCTAAAAATTCAAAATTTCCAAAAAACCTAAAATCTCTGAAAATCCAAAGTTGATCAAAATCCCCAAAATTCAAAAATCTCCTAAATTTCCTGACAAGGTAAAATCTTTGAAATTCCTTTGACAAGGCTAAAATTCTAAAATTGCATGATGAAACCAAAATCTCTAAAAGTTTTTTTTATGTTTTAAAGATTGGATTTTCAACATGTGAGCTAATAATGATGTTATTTGTTTTAAACACACAAGACAATTAAGAGGTGGGGTGAATCAATTCTACATTAAAAGCTTCAAACCCTCATTAATCTTCAAACCCTTATTATGCATTAGCATGAATGTAAACAAATGAAACATCAACACATCAACAACCATACATAATAGAACACCTTATTTTATGTGGAAAACCCTAATCAAGGAAAAACTAAGATGAGGATTAACTCACATATATGAGTATTAACACTGATTACAAAAGGCTCACTGCCCAAAGGACTCACTATCCAAAAGAAAAAAAAAAGGCTCACTACCAAGGGCTCACTGCCCAGAAAGATCAATTCTTCTGAATAGAAAGAGATTACAAAGAAACTGTTACAAGGAAGTTCACTACCTCAGGGCAACAAGAGAATCCACCACAACCATTTGCAACCTTTGGCTCACTACCTCCAACAACTTTAGGCTTTCTATTATGTAGACACCTTCTGCACACTGCTTTCGATAGTCTTAGGTGTTCATGCTCACACTCAAATCACAACACATGATCACATATACTTCATTTCACACCACTCTTCACATCACACACTTCTCCAACAATTGACCTTGCATATATACCTTCTGCAACCACGAATAACCGGTATTTGGACATAATAACTCGGCCAAAATAACCCTAGACAGAATAACCCGATCATAATAACCCAAGGACAAAATAACCCAGGGTCATAATAACCCATGGAAAAAATAACCCATGGTCAAAATAACCCATGGACAGAATAACCCGTGGTCATTTGGGCATATTAAGAGATAGCAATGCAAATTGGAGAAAAAATTTGGCATAAGAATTGGAAAAATATCTAAATTATAATGTAATTTATAAATTTTGTTTTCCTTTCTCTATATTCTTATGGGGATATTTTGTCCATGGGTTATTCTGACCACGGTTTATTTTGGCTTTGGTTGTTATGACCCTAGGTTATTTTTTCCTTGGGTTATTATGAGCGGGTTATTTTGTCCAGGGTTATTTTGGTCGAGTTATTATGTCCTACAACCCAAATAACCTTCTCCAAGTTGGCTTCAATGAAATGTATGCACCTCAAATGTGCAACCACCGAAAAGGTTGGCACCAAACACTTCCATGGTGGGAATAAATGAAGGTGGACCACATCAAGGGTTAACCAAGACCCAAATCTACACTAACATGCTACACCAAGTTTCCACAATCCTTGAAGAACATTCACAAATAAATCTAACACTCTAGGTTGACCAAATCGACATTAACACTACCAAAATATCTTGCGGACCATGTAGTAACATCACACAACATCCTAGAATATTCCAATGCCAACTAAATAATCAAACACATTGGAAGAAACACATGCAACTGAGAATAATATCATCCTATGCAACAAGTGAAACTGCCACTCAGACACAACACATGAACCAAGCTTGCGGAATAGCTAAACAAGAAACCATCCAAGGGAAGATAGATACAAGCATCATTAGCACATTTCCAAATCCACGAGACAATAAACTTTAGCACGAGAAATGTGAGGAAAATCCATTTCTGCCAGACAACCTTCTTCACAAGCAAGAGACAGTCCATCACACTGTCAAACATGTCTTCTACTGCAACACAATATAGAACCTAAAACTCTAGGTATAAAACCTTCAAAGACTATTGATCATCATATCTAAACCACACAAGCACATCTTCAAGCATGAAGAAATGTGGAGCACAATACATAACACATCCCTATCACCTTGTACACTCTATACAAATTTTCTCAAAATCACTTGGAAACCAAGTGACCTTGTTGCATCTGCAACACCTACTCAACACCACAAACACCTTCTCATCATGACCACACTAGAGGTTGACAATTATAACAACACTAATAACAACATAGTGCAATAATCTCCCCTTTGTCATTGATGGCAACACCTGTTGAAAAATTGTCAACAACAAAAGCAACTCTATATCTCCAACACTCAAGCAACCCTCCCCCTTGGATATTTCTTACATTTAATTATTCTTTCTCTTTCTCACCCCCCCTTTCTTATTTTTTTCAGGCTTCTTTCTCTCCCCCTTTGACATCAATGGAAAAGGGTAACACTTGCACACTACACTTCTCTTTCTCATTTTTAAGCACAAGATATGCTCCCCCTGACTACACCAACCAAAGACACCACTACCTACTCCCCTAAGAGGTAGCCTTCATCAGTCTAGGACAATTAATACTTCTTGATTTTCTCCCCTAGATAGATGCATCAACTTATGCATCTAGTTGAAAGGAGGGGCAATAACACCTAGCTTGTTTCTGAGATACTCAAATGTGTCTTTTGGAAGAGCCTTTGTGAAAAAATAAATTATTTGATCCTTTGTAGGGACATACTCCAACTTTACTTCATTCTCAACAACTTTCTCTCTTAGAAAATGATACCAAATAGAGATATGCTTTGTTCTTGAATGCATAACCAATTTTTTTTAAATGTTGATAGCACTTGTATTATCACACAAGATAGAGATAGGTTCATCATATGATAATCTGATATCTTTTAATGTTTGTTTCATCCACAACACCTGTGTGCAACATGATGCTACAACAATGTATTCTACCTCTAGAGTAGATAATGACATTGAATCCTTCTTCTTACTCAACCAATAAACTAATCTATTTCCAAGAAAGAAATCACCTCCACTTGTACTTATTCTTTCATCCATACAACCTACCCAATCTGCATCTATATAAGCACTCAAAGAGAAATTAGTATCCTTAGAATAAAATAGACCATAGTCCAAAGTTCTCTTCAAATATTTGAATATCCTTTTGACTACTTCCACATGTGATTCTCTAGGATCTTCTTGAAATCTTTCCATAAGACATACTACATGCATGATATCCAATCTAGTTGCAGTTAGATATAGTAATCCACCAATCATGGATCTATACCTGGTTTGATCTATCTTAGGAGATTCATCACTTTTTCTAAATTTACAACCAGCAACCATGGGAGTACATACTAGTTTAGAGTCCTCCATTCCAAACTTCTTTAGCATTTCCTTAACATATTTTGATTGTGTGATGAACAATACCTTTTTTTTGATTGACTGATTTGTACCCCAAGGAAGAAATTCATCTCCCCAAGCATTGACATTTCAAACTCATTTTCTATCTCCTCTATAAACCTTTTGCATATTTCCTTATTTCCTCCAAAGATTATGTCATCAACATACACAACTACAATCGAGATTTGATCTTTCTCAACTTTGAAATAATGATTGCTATTTGTAGTACCCTTTTTGAATCCCTGCTACAATAAGTACCTATCCAATCTTGCATACCAAGCTCTAGGAGCCTGTTTGAGTCTATGCAATGCCTTATTCAACCTGCATACCATATCAGGATCTTTTGATAACTGAAAACCTTTTGGTTGTTAAATGTATACCTCTTCTTCTAACTCACCATTTAAAATGTGGAGTTTACATCCATCTGATATACTTTGAAGTCTTTATGTGTTGCAAAATCCAATTCTTTATACAAGAGAAAAAATATCTTCAAAATATATTCCTTCCACTTGTGAGTAGCTTTTGCACACAAGCCTAGCCTTATTTTTGATAACTTCTCCATTCTCATTAAAATTATTCCTAAAAACCCATTTAGTTCCTATCACATTCTTGTTTGTTGGTCTTGGGACCAGTTCTCGTGTTTGATTCTTCTCCTTTTCTTTCTCTTCTTCTGTTTCTTCTTCTTTGCAAGGGGGTTCATCAAATTCATATCCTTCTATCAGTACTGGTCTTTGATGTGATTCTTCATCCACTTTGACACTTGCACTTTCAACTATCTTCTTTAGCCTTTTGTTGTAGCACCTGTATGCCTTGCTCTTTGTAAAATATCCAAGGAAGATTCCTTCATCTTATCTTGCATCAAACTTTCCTAAGTTTTCTTCATCTCTCCTGATATAAAATTTACTTTCAAACAATCAAATACTTCACAATAAAAGTTTTTGATACCATAGCTCGTAGGGGGTCTTTGAACTATTCACTCTTTCTTGTCCTCTATTAAGAATGTAAATCACATTATGAATTGCTTCTTTCTAGTAGACATTCAATAGATTTTCTTCCTTCAACATTGTTCTTGTTAATTCTTGAACTATCCTATTCTTCCTCTCCACAACCCCATTCTACTACGGAGTCATAGGAGCTGATAAATGTCTCTCTATACCATGACCTTCACAAAAACTATTAAACTCATTGGAGGTGAACTCACCACCTTTTTCAGACCTTAACACTCTATTTTCAAATCCATTTCATTATCAACCATATATTTAAATGCTTTAAACTTATCTAGAGCTTCTGATTTTTCTTTGAGAAAGGTCACCTGAGTCATTCTAGAGTAATCATCTATTAACAACATAAAATACATGTCACCTTGAGAGTTTCTTGTTTTGTTAGGTCCACATAGGTCTCTATGTACCAACTCCAAAGGCTCTATAGTAGAGTATTCCTTATTTTTGAACCTCTTCTTTGTCTGTTTTTTAAATTGATACCCTTTGCAAATTGCATTGATAATCTAATTCTTTGCATGTCTCTCACAACATGAGTAGAGTTGATATTCACTAGGCTATAAAAATTGATATGACACATTCTTCTATACCATATCCAACTTTCATTGATTTGTGACATAAAGCACTTATCACCAGCACCTTTGAGCTGATAAAGATTCCCTTTTGTCCTTATTCCTGCAGCAACTAGAGTTCTAGAGTTTCCCTTTCTGATTTCATAGCCATCATCTTGAAACACAAGATTGTATCCTCTACTACACATTTTTCCTACATTCAGAAGATTATGCCAGAGACCCTTGACATAAAGAACATCATCTGTCTTAAATGCTTGCCATCAAAACTAATGGAACCTTTTCCACAAATCTTAACAGATGTGTCATCACCAAACTTAACAAAACCACCATCATATTTCTCAAGTTTAATAGAATTAATCTAATCACTTGTTATATGATTTGAGCATCTGTTGTCAATTATCCAGTAGTTTCTCTCCTCTCTTGCATGAAAGGCAGTCAACATAGTTCCTTCAATACCGTGACTAGTTTTCAGAGCAATTTCCTTCACACATCTTTGAGGGTTAGTAAAATTAGTTCCAACATTCAAAACCATGAAAAATCATTCATCACTTACATCATCTAGATAAGTCGATTCCTCGTCATCAGATGTACCATTATTTTCTTTAACATGGTAACTCTTCCTTAAAGATTTGCCTTTACGATCTTTATGTTTTCCATTTGAAACTTTTCCTAGAAATTTTGAAGCATAATGACCTATCTTTCCACAATTAGAACACTTGAAGGGTAACTTACCTCTATAATTTACAGTGCCCTTTTTCAATCTTCTTACAAACTTTGCTTCCACTTCATCAATACCATCCAAATTAGATTCATCATTCCTCTCTTTCTTGCTAGCTTTAAAATAAATTCCTTTCCTTAAAGCATCTTGGTCAAAATCTCTTGATTCAAAATGAGTTAAAGCACCAAACAATTGATCTATAGAATAAAAATCCATATTCTAAGGTGCCTCAATAGTAGAAACTTTAGCACTATAAGATTTAGGAAGGGTTTTCACTACCTTTTTCACAATTTCACTTTCCTCCAATTTTCCACCAAGACCATTGATGTTATTGATAATTTCATCCACCCTGAGCATGTAGCTTGCAATATCTTCATCTTCTAACATCCTTAGGGTTTTAAATTTGGCTTTGAAATTATACATCTTTGCTTGCTTGACCTTAGTATCTCCTTAATAAATTATTTTCAACTTCTCCTAGACCTCTTTAGTAGTTGTGTAGCTTATCACTTTCACAAGTTCTAAATCAGAAAGCCCACTCAAGATAGCATTCCTCACTTTGCCATTATTCTCACAATTCTTGATACCATCTTCACTTGTCAAAGGAGTAGTAGAAATAGTATATCCATCTTCAATTGACTTATATACACCAAACCCTAATGAGATAGGAAAGGCTTCCATCCTTGCTTTCAAGAAGGCATAATTTGTTCCATCAAACAAAGGGACTTTGACACCATTCTTGTGTGCCATATGGATCTACCTCAAGCGGTTAAGCTTCTTCCAAGGAACCTCTTCTCTGATACCAATTGTTAGACTTGCAAGACAATTGAGAGGGGGTTGAATCAGTTGTGCATTAAAACCTTCAAATCCTCATTAATCTTCAAACCCTTATTATGCATTAACATGAATGTAAACAAATTAAACATCAACACATCAACAACCATACACAATAGAACACTATATTTTATGTGGAAAAACCTAATCAAGAAAAAACCATGATGAGGATTAACTCACATATATATGAATATCAACACTGATTACAAAAGGCTCACTGCCCAAATGAATCACTATCCAAAAAAAATGAAGGCTCACTACCAAGGGCTCATTGTTCCTTAAGATCACTTCTTCTAGATATAAATGGATTACAAAAAAACTGTTACAAGGAGCTTCACTACCTCAGAGCAATAGGATAATCCACCATAATCATCCGCAACCTTTGGCTCACTATCTCCAACAACTTCAGGATATTGAAATGTAGACACCTTTTGCTCACTGCTTTCTGTAGTCTTAGGTGTTCATTCCCACACTCATATCATAACATATGATCACATATACTTCATTTCACACCACTTTTCACATCACACATTTCTCCAATAATTTACCTTTCATATATACCTTCCACAACAATGAATAACCTTCTCCATATTAGCTTCAATGAAATGTATGCACCTCAAACGTGCAACCACCAAATAGATCGGCACCAAACACTTCCGTAGTGGAAAGAAGTGAAGGAAGACCACATTAAGGGTTAACAAAAACCCAAATCTGCACTCACATGATACTCTGGGCTTCCACAATCCTTGAAGCACATCCAAAAATATCACTAACACGCCAGGTTGACTAAATCGACATTAACGCTACTAAGCAACCAAATTCACACTTTATCGGGTCTAGAAACATCCTATGGACCATGTAGCAACATCACACAACATCTTGGAATATTCTAATGCCAACTAAATATTCAAACATACTAGCACAAACACATGCAACTAAGAATACTATCATCCTGTGCAACCAATCAAACTGCCACTGAGGCACAACACATGAACCAAGCTTGCAGAATAGTTGAACAAGATAGATAAAAGAATCATTAGCACATTCCCAAATCTTCAAGACATGAAAATTCAACATGGAGAAATGCAATTCTATTTCTCCCAAACAAACTTCTTCACAAGCCAAAGATAATCCATCGCACTGTCAAACACATATTCTACTGCCACACGATCCAAAACCTAAAACTTTGGATATAATACCTTCAAATACTACTGGTCATCATATCCAAACTACACAAGCACATCTTCAAGCATGAAGAAATGTGGAGCACAATACAGAACACATCCCTATCACCTTGTACACTCTTTATACAAATTTTCTCAAAAGCACTTGGAAACCAAGTGACCTTGTTGCATCTGCAACACCTGCTCAACACCACAAACACCTTCTCATCATGACCACATTAGAGGCTGAAATCAATGAAAACATAGTGCAACAATTTGATTTTTAGCATCTTGAAATAAAGTTGTGGCTTTTCAAAAAAATGAGGAGCTATCATCAAATTATTCTTGGAAGGAGATTAAATAAATCAAAAGGGGGCATGCATATGGATTCGTGTCAATGCTTGTTGGACTACAAGGTGTTATGCATCCCAAGGTGACAGGAGGGAAATCTAGAAAAGATTATAACTGAAATAAACCAAATATTAAATGCAACCCAAGATTTGATATTGGTTCACATAAGAATATGTGCCAAAGTATGTGCCAAATGTGCAAAGTGTTTTGGGGATCAACAATAAGGATTTATTTTTAATTTTCAAAGAAGGGTAAATGTCATGATCAAGTTTATAATAAAATTGTAAATTAGAGATAAAAGGGAATATGTTGTAAGTATTTAATGCACCTTCAATATTAAATGTAAATGTAAACTGCCCTTATTTGGATAGATCTTAGCCATAGATTGGCAACGAATCTCATCCCTTGATTTGTACTTGAAAATCTATATGAAAGGATAGAATTTCCTCATTATGAAGGGTTGATTTGGAATTGTTGTAAATATATTTTGAAGTTAATACAAAGAGAATACATTGAAGTTGTGGTGTTTATTTCCTTGTTGCTTCTTAATGTATGCATGGTTCCTTCTTCTAAATTCAATTTCAGTTCAATTATAATGATGGCAAAGTGTTGAGGTATTTTGATAAATTTATTGCTCATACCAATTGTAATTTGTTGATTGTGAGTTGTAGTGTGTTGGTTGATAGATTGGTCTTTTGAAAGATTGATTTAGTTTGACTCTATATTACCCAAAAGAAAGACTAATCAACAACACAAACAATTGGAGAGATTACCATTTCATTGGCGATCTTCCTCTAAATTTTGATTGAGGTACAACTCCCTCGTAAGATATAATTTCGATTTTTTGATTTTAAAGAAAATGGGTATGTAGTGTAGGAAAATGCATACCCTTGCATTTTCACACTTGTTTGGGCCCGCCTTGCTTTATTTACCCTTATTTATGTCTTGGTTAGTCCTATTTTGCATCCACAAGCCTAATAAACTATTTCTTTTTTTGGCTAATCCTGACAAACATCAATGGATAAATGATAATTTAATGATTATGTCTTAGTGTCCCTAATTTTTGGGTTAGGACTAAGATGCCACCTAGGGTGTCTTTGTCCCCCTGAGGTCTTGGGACCCTAATTTCAAGTGGACCTTAATGGGCCCCTTTTTGGAGTCATTTGCCCCAAGTTGCAGGACTTGTTACTAAGATGCCACCTAGAGCGTCTTAGTCCCCCTTAATGTATTTATGGGATTTAATTTCAAATTCTGGCGAGATTTAGCCTCCTTTAATTAATGAATTCCTATGTAAGCTTGTTGTGGTGTAATTTTAGGATATTAAGCATAGATAGGTATAAATACAAGGTTCATTCATCCATTTCAACAATAAGACTTTTGTGAGAGCATTCCTAATAGCATAATTGAGTTCACAAGAGCATTCAAGAGAAATTCATCAAGCATTTGGAGCCATCATCAAGATTCAAGCATCATATCAAGGACATTCTTGCATCGTGTGTGTTTTTGAGCTAACATTTGTGATGTAGGGTTTTCATTCAAGCAAGCAATTCAAGTCAAGATCTATCAAGCATTTATTGGATTCAAGATCTACATTCAAGCTAGCTATTTCACACAAGTTTGAAGAGTTCATAACAAGGGTTTGGTGAGTTGTTCCATTGCATATTGTTCATTCATCATTTCCCTCCATTCTATTTCATTTCAAGGTTTAATTACCAATAAGGGGTTTGACCAAGGAAAACTCCCATTCACTAAGAATCAACAAGTTTTTCCCTCTCTTGCATGTTTTTGATTGCAGATTTAGGTTGAAGACTTGAAGATCACTTGAAGTGAAAAGTTGTAAAGTTGCAAATTTGCATTCCAAAGTTGTCACCTCCACAAAAAGTCACTTACAGGTTAGATCTAAAAGTTTCAGAACCTGAGATCAGAGAAGAAGGAAGTGCATACTTTAGACCTCAAGACCACATGTAGAGATTTCAAAAATTCTAGATAGGAATAATTCACCACCTAGGGTGGTGTAAGAGGGTTTGGATGAAAGTATCACACTTCCATGCTCCGGGTCTCACCTCAAAAATCCCCTGATGTGAGGGTTTGGATGAAAGTATCACACTTCCATGCTCCGGGTCTCACCTCAGCAATCCCCTGATGTGGCTTCTTTCACCACCCAACCTTTAGGCTCTGACTCATCTGTAGACACCCCTGATCCTAGGCCATTCCCTCTTCCAACCTTTGTCAATCCTCACAACCAATTCTTTCTACTTGATTGTTGTCCTCATTGACCCTTAATCCTTCCTAAAGGCCAATTTCACACCACACACCACTAAGTCTTTGCAAGGTTGTCAGTACACATTATCATGCTTCTTGGATCATCATTCACCCTCATTTCTCCATCGCTTATCACAAACCCTTGGTTAGGGTTTAAAAAGGCTACAAGCCTTGAGCCCCCAATTTGGTCTCCTAGCCAAGGAAACTTAACTACTGCTCACAACTTTTCCAAAGAAACCTAATTATTTTTCTTGGATTCCTAATCCCTATACCATCCCTTTCAATATTTCAAAGCCCTATTTTCTTGACTAGCCATACAAACATACAAACATTCTCCAAGCCTTCCAACCTTGCACAATGGTCGAGGCCAACCTTAAATACATCCTCCAAAGCAGTTATGCTCGAGCCTTCATTGTCCCAAGCCGGTTATGGCATTATAAACCTTATTTTGGGAAAATGCACAAAGCAAACTCACCACTAACTTTGAGACTTTGAGTGCCTAACCCCAAAATTGACCACTACTGATAGCTAACAACTACTACTGATAGCTCTTGACTAACTCCTAGAGAAATGGTCTACATGACCTTAAAATAAGAAAATCAAAAACATTCCAAAACTTGCCTTTCCTAGTCATTTTCCTAGGTGTTTCCTAGAGGTGCTCCTGCACCATTCTCCCCCTCCCAGCAGAAACACTAAGTAGAAGGAGAGAGAAAGGAAAAATCAATCCCAAGCTTCTTGAACTGATCCTCTTGTACCCATGTAGCTTCTGACTCATGCTTATGCTTCCACTTGATGAGGTGCTCCATATACACCTTGTGCCTTGTAGACTTTTGCACCCTGGATTCCAAGATCTTCTCAGCTTGTAGCTTGTCTGGAGTTGGTATGGACATGTTGCTGATGTCCTTGAAGACCTCCTTACTGTCCTGATCCAGATCCTTGACTGTCCCTTTATACTTGATCAAATCAGCAACATTGAACATAGGTGAGATCCCTAGATCAATAGGTAACTCCACCTTGTATGCATTCTGCCCATACTTGGCCAAGATCTTGTAGGGACACACTCTCTTCATCTACAACTTGGTTGACATTCCCTTCTGCAACCTTGACTTGTTAAGGTGGACCATAACATAGTCCCCTACTTGAAACTGCACATCTTTCTTTGACATATCAGCTTTCTCCTTCAACTTTTGGGTTGCTGCTGTAACTGTTTTCTTGACCTGCTCCTGAATCTCTTTCATGGTTTGAGTGAAGTTCTCTACATGTCCACTCCTGTTCTCCATAGATCCAAGGTCTCTTAGTTCACAAATACCTCTTGGGTGCATCCCATACACAACCTCAAAAGTACTTTTTCCTGTAGTTCTATTGACACTGTCATTATAGGCATATTTAGCTTGAGAAATCACCATATCCTAGGTCTATCCATATTCCTTGGTTAGACACCTTAGTAGATTACCCAACACTCTGTTAACCACCTTTGTTTGACCATCGGTCTGAGGATGGTAAGCTGATCCAAATGACAGATTTGTACCCAATCT
The DNA here is from genome assembly GCA_007115665.2 of Sequoiadendron giganteum. Lineage (NCBI taxonomy): Eukaryota > Viridiplantae > Streptophyta > Pinopsida > Cupressales > Cupressaceae > Sequoiadendron > Sequoiadendron giganteum. The sequence goes on from CM021103.1 coordinate 719,364,443, forward strand.
GCTCCATAGAGTCTTCCAAAAATGACTCATGAACTTCACATCTCTGTCAGAAACAATGCTTAGAGGTAGTCCATGGATCCTAACAACTTCCTTGAAGAAAAGATGAGCTATGTAGCTTGCATCATGAGTAGTTTTGCAGGGAATAAAATGAATCATCTTTCTAAATCTGTCTACCACAACATAAACACTGTCAAAACCAGTCTTGGTCTTAGGAAGGCCTACCACAAAATCCATACTCACACACTCCCAAGGTCTATTTGGAATTGGTAGGGGTTGATAAAGACCAGCATTACTAGATCCTCCCTTAGCTCTCATGCATACAACACACTGTTCCACATATTTTCTAACATCTCTTGCCAACTTAGGCCAATAGTAAAATCTTTGAACTAGTTCTAATGTCTTGTTGATGCCAAAATTCCCACTAAGACTGCCATTATGCTTTTCTTGAATCAGATTTTCCCCCATTGACCCTCTTGGAACACATAACTAATTACCCTTAAATAATAGTCCATTTTGCAATGTATACTCAGAATACTAGCTATGAAAATGATTCTCAAAATCAGAACATACCTTGTAAGCTTTTGAGAAGTCTTCATCTTCATCATAGAGGTCTTTGAAACTCTCTAATCCAATGCTCTTCAGCTGTATCTCTTGGACTGTCAACAACCTTCTGCTTAATGCATCTGCCACCTTGTTCATTTTCCCTTTCTTGTGCTTGATGGTAAAAGTAAAAGCTTAGATGTATTCCATCCATTTCAAATGCCTATTACTTAACTTCTCTTGGGTGTTGATATAGCTAAGTGCCTGGTTATCTATGAAGACCACAAACTCTTTGGGCAACAAATAATGCCTCCACTTCCTAAAGGACTGCACTAAAGCATATAACTCAAGATCATAGGTAGAGTACTTTTGCTTGGATTCATTGAGCTTTTCACTGAAAAAGGCTACAGGCCTACCTTCTTGACTAAGTACTCCTCCTACTGCTACTCCACTTGCATCACACTCAATTGTGAACAACTTGTCAAAACTAGGCAATAATAGAATTGGTTGAGTTGCCACTTCTTGTTTCAGTTTTTCAAACCCTTTATCAGCCTCTTGAGTCCACTTAAACTTTGTTTTTATACCACCCTTGATTGTATCTAGTAGTGGTGCACATATACCACTAAAATTCCTTATGAATTTTCTATAGAACTGAGCCAAACCATGAAAAATTCTTACCTCTGTTGTTGTGGTTGGTGTGGGCTAGTTTAGGATGGCTTCCACCTTGCTTGGATCCATCTTCAACGTTCCTTGGGATACTACAAACCCCGAATACACAAGTTCTTGCTTGAAGAACTCACACTTCTCAAGATTGATTGCCAACTTCTCCTCTTGCAACCTTTTAAGAACCATCTCCACATGCTTCAAGTGTTCTTCTACTGTCTTACTGAAAATCAGTATGTCATCAAGATATACTACCACAAAATTCCCTGTGAAATCCTTAAGCACTTCATTTATGAGTCTCATGAACGTGCTAGGGGCATTTGAGAGGCCAAATGGCATCACTTTCCACTCATATAACCCATTGTTTGTCTTAAAAGCTGTCTTCCACTCATCACCATCCTTAATTCCGATATGATGGTATCCACTCTTGAGATCCAACTTGGTGTAATACTGTGCTCCTCCAAGGCAATCCATTAAGTCTTCTATTCTAGGAATAGGGAACCTATACCTAATTGTGATTATATTTATTGCTCTAGAATCAGTACAAAGTCTCCACTTACCTCCCTTCTTGGTTGCTAAAACCACTGGCACTGCACATGGGTTGATTCTCTTTTGTATCAATCCTTGTTCCAATAATTCTTGCACTTTCCTAGCTACTTCCAAGTTCTGATCTGGTGTCAACTTATATGCTGCTTTGTTAGGTAATGATGCTCCAAGTATGAAATCTATTTGATGGCTAATAGCTCTTTTTGGAGGTAAGGTTGTAGGTGTACCATCACTTACAATATCCTTGTACTTGTCAAGCAAATTCTGGACTGCTCTTGGTATGACTGGTTTTTCCATCTTCTCTTCCTCTTTGGACTGCAATAACACAACATATCCTTCTCCACCTTCATGTAGGGTGTTGAGTAACTCTTTTCCACTACTAAGGAGCACACTTGGTGTCTTGAACTATCCTTCATCTTCTTCTGACAGTGACTGCAACTTGAAGGTTCTTCCATCCTTCTTGAATGAGATGGTGTTCTCTTTCCCATCATAAATGGCACTTCTGTCATATTGCCATGGCCTGCCCAGTAGAAGATGACATGCATCCATGGGTAATACATCACAAACTAGCTTATCTTTATATCCTCCAATTGAAAATTCCACTGTTACTTACTCATTAACCAAAACACTCTGCCCTTTATTTAGCCATGTGACCTTGTAGGGGTTGGTATGAGGTACCTTCTGCAATTTCAGCTTAGTTACTACCTCCTCTGAGATTATATTATCTGTAGAACCATAATCTACAATTACCTTGCATACTTTACCAAGTATTTTGCACCTTACTCTAAAAAGAGCTCTTGTTTGCTTAGGTTCTGCTTTGACCGGTTGCCTTATCAACACTCTTCTAAACATCAAAATCTCTCCATTTTCAGACTCAATATGACTGATCTCAGTTGCCTTAGGACTCATGGTGTCCTCTTGTGCATAGTCCACTCTCTTTTCATTGCTTGAAGAAGAAGCTTTCTCTGGACATCTATAAGCAGGGTGACCTAGTTGGTTACAATGATAACACTTCATGTTTGCAAAGTAAGAATTACTCCTACCTGCTCCTCTTCCTCTATTTGAACCTCCTTGAGGTCCTCTTCCTTTCTTAAATCCTCCTCTTGAAGATGTTTCACCTCCATGCTTAGTGAGCTTAGATTCTCCTTGGTTCCTTTGATCATTACCTCTACCTTGATAGCCACCACGTTGTCCTCTTTGATCTCTTTGATCTCTGCCTTTGCCTCTGCCCCTAGAAGACTGATCTTGCTTCCTCTTATTCCTTTCCTCAATCTTGATAGCCAACTGATAACATTGATGAATTGTTTTAGGACTCAAAAGAGCCATTTCCTCTTGGATATTCCACTTCAAACCATTGAGATACCTAGCCACTTTGAGGCTCTCATCCTCTGTCACATTAGACCTCATACAAAGCTTTTGAAACTCCTCAGTGTAAGTGTTTACATCTTGGTCTTTCTGCCTTAGGCTTTGTCTCTTCTTATGTAGTTGAATTTCATAGTCATCAGGCATGTAGGCTTCTCTCACCTTTGCAACCATACCTTTCCAAGTAGAGATGGGTTTCTTTCCTTCCTTCTCCCTCTCTGTTTGGATGAATTTCCACCATGTTAAAGTTGATCCTCTCAGTCTGGATTTAGCCACCTTTACCTTATGTGCCTATGTGACTCCATCACATTCGAAATGGTTCTCCATACCTTCTATCCAATCCATAACTAGTTCGGCTTCCATCTTTCCACTAAACATTGGGATTCCTTCAAGTGCCTTCCCACTCAAAGCTTTCAATGCCTTCAAGAAAGGATCCTCTTGTAGAACAGGGTCAGGTTCAAGGATCTTGTCCTCCTCTGCAACCTCTTCTTGCTTAGGTACCCTTTTGCTATCCTCATCATCCTTGTTCAGGACATTGCTTAATGTCTCCTCCAATTGTGCCAATCTTTCCCTTAGTCTCCTATTGTCTTCTTCTTGGTCTTCAACCTTCTTTTCCAACTCAGCATTTGTCACCATGATTGTGGAACCACCTAATTCCAAGTCTGACATACAAGTTCACTCCCAAATCTTTAGCTTTCTCTAATACCAATCTAGTGTAAGAGGGTTTGGATGAAAGTATCACACTTCCATGCTTCGGGTCTCACCTCAGCAATCCCCTGATGTGAGGGTTTGGATGAAAGTATCACACTTCCATGCTCCGGGTCTCACCTTAGCAATCCCCTGATGTGGCTTCTTTCACCACCCAACCTTTAGGCTCTGACTCATCTGCAGACACCCCCGATCCTAGGTCATTCCCTCTTCCAACCTTTGTCAATCCTCACAACCAATTCTTGCTACTTGATTGTTGTCCTCATTGACCCTTAATCCTTCCTAAAGGCCAATTTCACACCACACACCACTAATTCTTTGCAAGGTTGTCAGTACACATTATCATGCTTCTTGGATCATCATTCACCCTCATTTCTCCATCGCTTATCACAAACCCTTGGTTAGGGTTTAAAAAGGCTACAAGCCTTGAGCCCCCAATTTGGTCTCCTAGCCAAGGAAACTTAACTACTGCTCACAACTTTTCCAAAGAAACCTAATTATTTTTCTTGGATTCCTAATCCCTATACCATCCCTTTCAAGATTTCAAAGCCCTATTTTCTTGACTGGCCGTACACAGGTCTGTTCTCCTCTTTTTGCATTCTTTAGGGTTTTCTAACCAATTCTTGGTTATCCGATAGGACTGTCAAGAATATTACTTGGTTTCTCATTTATTGGAGTCTCCTCCTTGGATCCAGGCCTCTGTGGGACCTTCCTCCACACTTCTACCACTGGTTTTTCCCTAAATAAGTCTACCCTGCATTTGGTGTGCTTTTTAGCACTGGTAAATGACTGTCCTACTCGGGCACTGTCAAGCCCGCCTAGGAGCAGTTCTTTTCCCTTTCTCCTGCATTCCTACACATCCCTACACCTACTCTATCTATATATAGGGAGTCTAGCTCCATTTCCCAAGCAGCCATACACTGGGTACGATGGGAAATGAACCTAAGACTCCATACTGGCCAGGTTACCAGTCAAAACAGAATTTACAAGAAAACCAAAACAATCAACAAACAAAAAACCTACAAATTGCACTCTCACTCTATAAGCTACCACACCATACCATAAAGCAAAGAAACTAATGCAATCTAGAACATGCTACAGGTCTGATCGCTCCTGATCAATCATTTATTCCACCAAACACAGAATTCCACCCAATTTTAACACTATCCTCCATTAGTTTTTTTAAATTTTCAAGCATACAAACATTCTCCAAGCCTTCCAACCTTGCACAATGGTCGAGGCCAACCTTAAATACATCCTCCAAAGCAGTTATGCTCGAGCCTTCATTGTCCCAAGCCGGTTATGGCATTACAAACCTTATTTTGGGAAAATGCACAAAGCAAACTCACCACTAACTTTGAGACTTTGAGTGCCTAACCCCAAACTTGACCACTACTGATAGCTCCTGACTAACCTTATTCTAAGACTAACTCCTAGAGCAATGGTCTATCTGACCTTAAAATAAGAAAATCAAAAATATTCCAAAACTTTCCTTTCCTAGTCATTTTCCTAGGTGTTTCCTAGAGGTGCTCCTGCACCATAGGGCATCTTAGTCCTCCCAAGGGTATTTTGCAGAGTTTCTTTTAGATTCGGTTTTTGCATCCAAAGATCTCGCATTTTCCCCAAAAAAATAGCAGCAGGACTAAGACAACAATAAGGGCATCTTACTCCTCCATATAACTTTTTGAAAGCTTCTTTGCATTTCCAAAATCCTCATTACATTTCTAGAACTCTTAGGTACACATACCCTATAATTTTATTACATAATTTCATCATTTGCATCATTCATTTAGCTTGCATTGTTAGGTTTTTTAAGTTGAATGCTAAGTTGTCTTTTCCAAGCTTTTGCTTGGTGGTGAACCCTTCAATTTCCAAAGAACCCCTCCTAGGTCCTTCCCTTTTGAGAATTGACTCACCCTTTGGGTTGATATTCAATCCACGTTGGGATCCTAATACATTATTGAATGACCTAAGGAGAATAACCAAGCCATTTCCCCCGCCTATTTTCTTTATGGTTCATTTTGGTGAACCCGACATCTTTGAGCATTCATTTTCTGATTTGGAGTCCATTAAAGTCCTAGATCTAGGTTGCATTCATTCTTCCATTGCATCTTGTATTAGTGAAATTGCATCTAGGGTTTCTCATATTTGCATTAGTGAAAGTGCATATAGGTTGTATTTTTTCTTTCTTGCATCATCTTATCTCATTTAAAAATTGAAAATTGCATTCTTAATCATCTTAATTGGATTTACAAACATTGTTATTACATTCAAAATTGAAAAAATTGCATTCAACTTTCCATTCAATTGCTTGTCACTAGTTACTTTTCTCTTGCATTTATTTACATAGTTTTTTGTTTCTAAACACCAAGTCCCTGAATAGGAAACCTGTGAACACTTTAGATAATCCAAAATTTGTTGTTTTTTTCTAAAAAAACCTCTGCTAGGACTAAAATGCCCTTCCTAGCATCTTAGTCCCTCTCAGGGTTTCTAGCCCAAAATCCTCTCTTTTTTGTTTGTTGTTTGTTCCAGTCCCTATAACCTCAAAATCACACTAGTAGGACCAAGACGCCCTTACTGGCATCTTAGTCCCTGATGACTTTGACTTTCCAATTTTCAGGGTTTGCAAGTGCTTTTCTATGTTTTTGTTGGTTTCCTTAGTTTTTTGTTTCAATTTTCAAAATTGTTGTTATTCCAGTATATTTCATTTCAAGTGTAATTGCATGCATAGGATACTATGCTCAGTGCACTTTATTTGGTTTATCCATTGCATGAGTTGTACTACTCGGTGTCCTGTTGCTAATACTATGGTTAGACGAAGTGTGAGACTCATGGCATCCCATGATAAAACACTCGTTGTGGATCTTGGGTTATCAAGCTCTCTTACTCCTAGTGTTGGTATTAGTTCACTAGGTATGGACCATACCTTTGATACCTATTTTTCTATGCCTACCTTACCCACAAGTGTTGTGCCAAGTGTTCAAACAATGATTCATCATATCCCTCAAGAAAACATAATGAAAATGCATGAAGACATAGCCCATTTACAAGATAGTGTGAGTACTGAAAACATTTCAAACACTATTATAACTGCCATAGATAGTATTCACCGCATGATGGAAAGTGATGAAGGACTCGAAGTTGTGTGTAACATAGCTCAAATATTTGGAAAACATCTTCCTTCCACCACTAATGGTTCTCAAGCTTCAAACAATGTGAAAAGCCAAAGGGGAAATCGAACTCCTCCCTCTTCAACCAAAACCTCAATTCCCACCTAGAAAAATCCTCAAGTGACCACAATAATGCAACCAACTAGCAATATCCTTCCTACCTCAAACATTTCCAATAGTGCTCCTTATACTTATGTGGCATCTAATCTTATATATCCTCCCGTAAGCAATCCATTCACTGGTCTTTCCAACACATACACACCACCACCATATTCACCTCCATCTCAAACCACAAGCAATGATCCTATAATTCACCACCTTTTACAAAGCCTTTCATCCATTCAACTTCAAGTTTCTACCATAAATCAAAATCAAAATGGTCCACCTTCATACTATGTCAAAAACAACCTACTATCTTTGGAGATATTAAGAACTATGGTGCCACAGGGTATAGAGATCCCTAGATTTGAGAAATACGAAGGAAAGCGGGATATTGCTAACCATGTTAATGCCTTTACTGCTTTGTGTAGTGACTTTATCCTTGAGGACAAACTTTTGGCTAAGATTTTTCCCCGATCCTTAAAAGAAATTGCCTTAGATTTTTTTTCTACATTACCAAATAACTCAATTCATTCACTCAATGAACTTGTTGAAGCCTTTATTAACCATTTCCAAGTGCATATGCTTCCTGAAATGACATTAGTTGATTTGATGAGATGCAAACAAATGAGGGCAAAAAAGTCACTGACTTCATTTCACGCTACCAATCGCTTTATTCCCAAATCAGTGTGAAGATTCTCGATTCTTACCTTCAAAATATGTTAATAGAAAATTTACAAAGTAAGATAAGAGAAAAGATTACCATGATGAAATTCCCTTCCTTCATGCACTTGTGCACTACCCTTCGAGATTATCAGAACTTCGTAGGTAGTTGTGAATCAAAAACCACCTCTACCCATCCTGAAAAGTATGAATCTTCAAACCAAAACAACTACTAGCCTTTCAGAAGACAAAACAAAAGTTTCCTCCAACTAAATCGTACCTCCCAACCCACCCAACAAGTTGATACCCAAGTAGTTGCTATAAAGAAGAGTAATCCTTATATCTTTGGGGATCCGTAAAGACAATTTACTTCCTTACCTAACACACTTCAAAACATCGTGACTCGGCTATTAAACAAGAACATTCTTACCTTACCTCCTATTTGACCTCTTGACCGTAGCAAGCCATTACCTCCAAGCTTTAGACATAATTCCTATTGTGTTTATCACCAACAAAAAGGACATGATATAGAACATTGCAAGCATCTTAAATATGTGGTGCAAGACCTCATTGATTCTAATCATATCCAGATTGGAGTTGTGAATGATAAAGTAATAAATCTATAGTTCCTCGTAACCAAAATTTGCAAATATTTACCAATCCCATGCCTAACAATAATATTTCATTTGTTAAAGCTAGTGAAACTAAGCCCGATGTAATGAATGGTGACACGGATGATGATAACATGAGCAATAACGAACAAAATCCTATGGATGATGATGAACAAAATCCTATGGATACTAATGAACAAAGTATTATGAGTACAATGATAGGAGTGGTTGACATCGAGCCTCGTAAACAACAAACCAAAATTCCTATTGTATTACTTTCTCTTCAGAAGAAACAGTCAAAAATGCACCTAATGGTCCTCTTTACATATTCAGCAGAATCAATAATAGGCCCACTCCAAGGATTTTAATTGATCACATCTTTGGACAGAATGTGATCATAGAAGAACTATTATATGTGCATTAACTCACTCAAGATAGATATGATAAACCAAAAGCATGGATTAAAACACATGATGGTTTTGCTTGTGCTACGATAGGCTCAATCACACTCCCTTTACAATTAGTACTGAAGAAATCAAATGTATCATTCTCTATCATCTCTAATTCGGATCAATTTCATGTGAAGTTAGGCTACAAATGGCTTCGCTCCATGAATGCAGTCCCATCCATTGTCCATAAGTGCTTAAAGTTTCCAATCAGAAATGAAATTTTCACTATGAACCATAGTGGCTTTAGCCCTCCATCTTCCCATGGAAATTTTTCCTTAGACTATTTTTGGCCCAAGCCCATGGAACCTATAAGACCCCATGAGGACTTCCTTCTCCTATCCTACCAAAAGTTCAAAGCAAAATGCATAGCCAAATTATCCTTTGATAATTTTCCTCCACCCATGCTTGAAGCTCTCCCACTTGAAGAAAATAATATTGAGCCTAAAGTCCTTCCACCAAACCAAAATCCATCCATCAAAAATCCTTTACCTATTTCCTACAAGAGACCAAGAGAAAACCAAACAAGTCCTAATCCGCCTCCTAAGAAAATTTATAAAGCCAAAGAGAAAGTGGTTGAACAACCTTCCATGGTTTCTTCCATTCTTCCCTCACAAGAAGAAAAGGAACATATGGTTGACCAACCCACTCCTACAGAAATGCAACTTGAAAAACGTAATAAAAGAAACCAAAATGCTAGAGAGCATAGGCGTAGATGTCATGCTATTGCTTGAAATATGAACGAAGAAAATAACATTGAAAATAAAAATCCGAACTTGACAGAAGCAATAACCAATGAGCCTCATCCAAAACAAATAGATCATATGTCTCCAACACAACAAGGACCAACACCTTCTATGGATATTATCATTCACCCTCCTGTTTTGGTTAACTTGGATGACGATGAAGAAACAACTAAAATTGATGAGCAAGTTCATAACGAGGTGAACTTTTTATTTTCCTCTTCCATGAGCTTAAATCGCAACAACCATGATGATCCTCCTAAACCGAGTGATTCACCATGTGTTGAATATGGTGATTCTCCTAGTATAGCACTTGATGTTGTCCCTCTCGCTAGTGATCTGCATTTTGCATATACTAAATAAGACTGGGATGTGGATGACCTGCTGGATAGTTGACTTGCATGTGCTTTACTAGTCTTTTTTATTTCCTTTTTTGCTTTTCTTTTGTGTGATTGCATGTGTGTAATGTGATCCCCCGTTACGTTTTGTTTGATGTTCTCTCTCTCTTTGTGCATTCCTCTATTTGTACCTCCATTCTTCTATATGTCATAAGCTTTATCCTTTTTCATTGATCTTTGTTTTTCATTTTCATTTGTCTTGTGTTTTCCTTTTGGGGATGATGCAAGGCATCGAGATATTCATGTCTCTTCCATGTTGACCCAAAAGATTTTTCTTTGCTTTTCCTTATCTTTTCTCATTTTTCTTGTGTTTTCGCTCTCTTTGTGTCATTCTTCTAGTTTTATGTGTATTTGGGGAATGTGGAAGTTCTGATCTCTCTAATATCATTGCAGAAAAGACAGATACTAGCCCCGAATCCATAGATCCCTTATGTGTTTCTAGGGGGAAACCCTATTTTCTCTTTTCTTTTTCATGTTTTCCTACTTTAAAGTAATTGCTCACAGCATGATGTCTAGCAATTTCTTTAAAGTGGGGGCATATATTGGCATTATTTTTCCATGATTTTCGTTTGCATTTTCATGTTCCTTGATGTAATTTTCTTCATGCGATTTGTTTTTCTCTTTGTGGTGACATTGGGAGTAATGTTCTTCAAGAGCTCTATCTATCTTAGCATATTACATTCCTCTTAGTGGTGATGTCACGCACTGCATCCCCTAAGTTGTGAGTATTTTATCCTTTGATTGGTCCTCTCTTGGAGACATTAGGAACAATGTCCCCTAAGATTAAGACCTTGCATGAACTAAGAAAAATCCCTTCGAACATCCCTCTTTCTTATTGTGTTTCATTTTTGTACCTTATTAGAGTCATGGAGGTATGGCTTTAATATGGTCCCTTGGTGCTCGCCTAGTGAACAACTAGCTTCACTACCCCTTGTGAGCGTTCATTTTCATTTTTTTCCTTATCATAATCATGGGGTATGGCGTTGATATAGACCTCTTGGGGCTCACCTAGTGAACAACTAGCTTCACAAGCCCTCGTGAGCATGCGCTTTTTTTTGCATAGAGAACGTGTTCCACTTGTAAACCTTTTTGGACAAACAACCTAGACCCGGTCCATAGCGTGTTGGATGGCCAGTCAAAGCTTGATCTGTTGCATTTTTCCATTTACCTTTTTCTTTGATGGTGTATGTTTGTGATCTGGTTATGGCTTCATATATCATCCCAAGCGTGTTATTTTGTGCCTATGTTGGTCTGTCATAGGATCTTGATCTTGGGGGCTTGTCCACCCTCTTGGTTATTGCCATCCTATCTTACTAACATTCATATATTTGAACCTCTCTTGATTGCGTGGTTGACTACTTTAGTGTGAGTTTGAAGCAAGTTCATCCTCTTACTAAAGTGGGGGCTAAATGTAGTGTAGGAAAATGCATACCCTTTCATTTTCACACTTTTTTGGACCCGCCTTGCTTTATTTATCCTTATTTATGTCTTGATTGGTCCTATTTTGAATCTAGAAGCCTAATAAACTATATCTTTTTTTGGCTAATCCCGACAAACATCAATGGATAAATGATAATTTAATGATTATGTCTAAGTGTCCCTGATTTTTGGGTCAGGACTAAGACGCCACCTAGGGTATCTTTGTCCCCCGAGGTCTTGGGACATTGATTTCAAGTGGAACTTAATGGGCCCCTTTTTGGGGTTTGTGCCCCAAGTTTCAAGACTTGGTACTAAGATGCCACCTAGGGTGTTTTAATCCCCCTTGAGGTATTTTTGGGATTTAATTTCAAATTCTGGTAGGATTTAGCCTCCTTTAATTAATGAATTCCTATGTCGGCTTGTTGTGGTGTAATTTCGGGATATTAAGCATAGATAAGTATAAATACAAGGTTCGTTCATTCATTTCAACAATAAGAATTTTGTGAGAGCATTCCTAATAGCATAATTGAGTTCACAAGAGCATTCAAGAGCAATTCATCAAGCATTTGAAGCCATCATCAAGATTCAAGCATCATATATATTTTTGAGCTAACATTTGTGATGTAGGGTTTTGATTCAAGAAAACAATTCAATTCAAGATCTATCAAGCATTCATTTGATTCCAAATCTACATTCAAGCTAGCCATTTCACATAAGTTTGCAAACTTCATAACAAGGGTTTGGTCAGTTGTAATATTTCCATGTTGTTCATTCATCATTTCCCTCCACTCTATTTCATTTCAAGGTTTAATTACCAACAAGGGGTTTGACCAAGGTAAACCCCCATTCACTAACAATCAACAAGTTTTTTCATCTCTTGCATGTTTGTGATTGCAGATTTAGATTGAAGAATTGAAGATCATTTGAAGTGCAAAGTTTTAAAGTTGCAAACTTGCATTGCAAATTTTTCACCTCCACAAAAACTCACTTACATGTCAAATCCGAAAGTTTCATACTTTGAGATCAGAGAAGAAGGAAGTGAAAACTTTAGACCTCAGGACCACATTTAGAGATTTCAGAAATTCCAGTCGTGACTAAGTAGCCACCTAGGGTGTCTTACTCCTCCCGAGGTTATTTTGTAGATATTCTTTCAGATTCAGTTCCAACATTCGAAGATCCCACATTTTCCCCGAAGCAACAATGGGACTAAGACAACAATAAGGGCATCTTAGTTCTCCATAGCACTTTTTGACTTCTTTGCATTTCCAGAACTCTTGAGTACACATACCCTAACTTGTTGTTGCATAATTTCATTGTTTGCATCATTCATTTAGCTTGCATTGTTAGGTTTTGTAAGTAGAATGCTAAGTTGTCTTTACCAAGATTTTGATTGGTGGTGAACCCTTCAAAGCCCGAAAGAACCCCTCTTAGGTTTTTTCCTTTTGAGAATTGACTCACCCTTTGGGTTGATAGTCAATCCAATTTGGGATCTTAGGACATTATTGAATGACCTAAGGAGAATAAGTGCCTTTTCCCCTACCTATTTTCTTTACGATTCAGGGTATACTTTTGACCAGAAAGTAGGAAAGGTAGACTAACACTTTCTCATAGCCATGATGCAAATGCGATGGAAATCAACTTTTAGAACATTAACTAAAACTAAAAAGATGTGTATGTCACCAATATCACAACTCAAAGATTAGATTACTAGTAACAAATAATTGACTCAACACGGTGAAATTTCATTATTTAATTGAAAAACAATGAATGAAACACCCAAGAACACAACATCCACAAAGAGAAGTAGTATTCTAGCACTTATCAAAGCTCAAAGGCTCATTCATAAATACTAAGTATTTCATTTAAATTCATTTCCCAAAGACAAAGAACTTCTTCATGAAAAAAAAAAAATTACAAAAAATTATCCTTCTTTTCAATTGATTCTCACTCTTGTATCAAAGTGCAATGGGGATCAAAAATTCAGACCCTTCCAATGTCCACAAAAAGTATATTTATAGATTTTACATCATAACTATCACCGAAATATTGAAAGAATAAAACCAATTCTTTAAAGAACCACAATTATAGAGTTCATTATAGTAAAAAAACTATAAAAACAAATGCTAGAAAAGTGAAAAAGGCACTCATTGCTGAGGTGGTTGAGTGGGTGGGTCCATAAACGCATCCTCTAACACTAGAATTTTTTGAGTAGATGCCACATGTGCTTTATAATCCTTCAATGCTTGTGTGATGGCAGGAACATCAGTATGCTAAGGAATAGTGGTGTTCTTTGTTCTCAACTTCCAAAAAGCTTTGTTATTGCAAATAGTGTCCATCTTGGTCATAATCATGGTGGGAGGAGAGTTTTCATGCCAAGATAGTGCAGAATTGATCCTTGTTGGCTTCTTAATAGCCTCTTTATCAAATAACTGCTCTCTAGATAGTGTATCAATTACCTTTAAGAATCCTTCCTTTAGCTCTTTGAATATAGTTGTGCCACTATTGTCATTCTTCATTAATTGTCATCCAAAGTTAGAGAATTTCTTGTTAAATTAATTATTGAGGTGCATACATTATTTCATACTATTTTTCTACATTATGATCTTGGGGTCATCTTTAGATGGGATAATCTTCTCTAAGGCAACTTTTTCCGAGCCCATTTCCAGGATTTCAGCGAAGTCCTTATCATCTTGTGACCAAAGAGACAACTCTTGTTTATAGTTAGCTACTTTTGTTTTGATAGAATTTATCAACAACATGAAATCATTATACACCTATTTCAATTTATCTATCAAAGGGGGACCTTTTTAACATCAACCATCCATCCTTGATAAATTCTCCCATAGTGACTATCCTTTTGCACTTTGCTCATTATGGCTTTTCCAGATGTAGAATTAGGATCAAAAGAGGCACTTTCTTGACTGAGAGGTTGAGGAGATGGGTCCATTAGTGACTTGAGACAACTAGAGAGAAGTTCCACTTATCTCTTTAGTTCATCTTTATCCTATTTATATTTTTCAGTCATTTCTACCTATCTGGTGGTAGTCACCTACAAATTGTGCACGTCCCCATCCCTACTATTAGGGCCCAAATCCACTTTGGTTATGTTGGCAACACAAGGGCAGACAAATGAGAGGGGGGTGAGTTAGTTGTCCCAAAATTTCAAACTTATTAATCTTATTAACCTTAATTCTCAGATCTGATTATGAACAGTGAAATCATGAATCAACAACACATCAGAAACACACATAACACAGAGATTTTTGTGTGGAAACCCTCTTAGGGGAAAAACCATGATGGAGGTTAATCCAAAAGTTATACCCTGTTAAAAGTATAAGAATAATATAAGAGGAATGCACATGCATTCAGGCGTACTGCCTAGAGCTCACTACTCAAAGGAAGACTCATTGTCTTACAAAAAATATTCAGATTAAAACCATCTAAAGAAATTGAACTGAGAGAGTAGCATCTGCAAATGCCTGAGTATAGTTTTGATTAAGCACATGAACACTTCTTCACTATCTTTCACTCTTCTTCACACTCTGCTCTGCCTTTAAATGATCTGAACCTTATTCACACATAGGACTTGCATACTTCACATTGCACACTTATCAAATGAGATAAACAATCTCTTATATATATCCGCAACAAATATTTCTTTATGTCAGCTTCAACAAAATAATAGAATGAATGCAAACTGTCATCCCAAAACAATAAAGATTATCAATGTGCATCAGCCAAAGTCGGCCACAACATATTAGGGACCTAAAATAGTATCCTCGAACACAAAACACCTTCAAATATTCTTCCTCGAAGATCCACAACACGCTTCAAACACCTTGTTAGCCATGAACATGAGAAATATGAACATGAAAGAGAAAATATCAGATCGTGAGCACAATGATCAATGCAGACATGTAGCACAATTAGAACATGATCTAGAAACATCCATGAATGTCATAGGAACATACACAACAACTCAGATTACCAGAATCACATTGCCTTCTTCCATGAACACCATTTGCAATAACATAATAGCTATCAGAATATAGAAATTTATAACTTCCTCAGATCTTCATGTGCACCTCTGAAACTTATGGAGTAGAAACTAGATAGGATTGAAAACAAACCCTTTAATCCACAACATCTAGTTTACAACATACTAAATTTTCCTCCATATTGATCTTCGCTGCTTCACAGACAACCTGTAACATATTTATTTCAATTTTCGCAATATCCTCGACATATACAACCTTAAATACTTTTATGCTAATAGTGTTGACATCAATGAAAACCACATATCAGCAACTCAACCACAACATCCAACAAGTTATATTGTAGTTGAATATGGTAGCCTGACTAGGGTCTTTTTATGTAGAGGGGTGTGTAATTTCTATAAAAATCCCCTAAACTATCATCTTCCATTAACCTTGAGGTTGTTTTTAGCTTCTTAACTTTAGGATTTTTCTACACAAGTTTTCCCACCATATTGTCATATGGAAAATCTACGTGTATTGTTTTCCTTTTTTGGGACAAAGTATTCTCCAACCAAGAAGGAGAGGAGGTAGCAACATTGAGGGTTTGAAAAGCCTCGAGTGTGGAGAATAAAAGGACTCATTTCATAGGAGTCCTTGTTACATTTAGCAAATTAAAAGGGAAAGAGGATGGAGATTTACCCTTTTTTGTGCTTCTCTTAACAACATCTTGAGATAGGTTTGGTCATTCTTTAAGGTATCAACATTCGCCCTCTCAATTTATTGTTCTTATTCATTTCTCTCCCCTTCTTCCACATCTTTTTCTTTTTCCACTTGATCTTTAGTATCAATGTCATTTAGAGAGCCTTCCCCATAAGTCTTTTCAAGGCCTTTGTTCCTCTCAGGAGTATCCTCCCCATCTCCACTGTCACTCGATAAGGATTTTCTTTGTGGTGGTGGTGGTATTGCTACAAATGAGGAGGTTCCCACTCGATACATATAGTTTGTCCCTCAGTTCCTCATCTTTCCTTAAGCGAAGCCCTAGCAGCTTCTGCCTTTTTCTTGGTGAGCCATATCTATTTTCTCTTCACAACTACTATAGTCTTGGTATCCAAATCTTTGGGCTCCCTATTGGTCCAATCAATTGGTACTATGGTTTATAGATCAAAATATTGCTAATGCAAATGGAATCAATCAAGTCAAATTCATCATCCTCAACCCCTCTAACATCCCATCCTAATTTAAAAGTAATGATATATATTAAGGTCATCCTCATCCAATTCCTCTTTCTTACTTCATAATCATCAACACACTTGGCCCAATAATCATCCAAGTATGGCACATGATGAAAACTCAAACCAAGATGAAGGTTATTCTTTACAAAATTCTTATTATCAAATGGAAATCTCCTCTCATATGTAGAGACACTATACTTTACAATATCTCTCTCCATATTGAGGGCATTAGATTGAGACTTACATTGATAGAATCCCAAGCCAATGGGGAAAGGAATACCAACCTTCTTTCTTTATAAACACCTCTTATTGACTTCTACAACTTTTCTACATACTTTTATAAAAATGATTTTTTCTTCTACATATATGGCAAGTTTGTGGTGAAATTTTTCAAATCTTCCAGCCCTCAAGTATGTAAATTTTTGAAACTGAATAAAAAGGTTGCCATACTTAGTGACAACCTGGAAAGCTTGCAAAGAAACCCTTTATCCTAGGTCACCTTGTAATTTCCTGACTAGCCTCATAGTAAATACATCATTCACTCTCCAATATTTTTAATAGATCCTTTAAAGTTGCAAGCCAAGATAGTAGTCATAAATTTGGATTTTTTCATCATAGTCCTCCATGGGGTTCAATCCTATCCAAGGTCTTGTACATGCCAGTGCATAGAAGAGGTAGAAAATATATAAAAATATTTGTTACCAGAAAAATTATGTATCATGTTATGCAATTGATCACTAATTATAGTTTCCCAATCCAGATACTGCTTTCCAACATAAATAACTTGGATGAAGAAGTGCATCCACTACTTGAAATCATGAGCATTCTCATTTCCTCTTGCCCTATGTAGAAAGACAATAATATATGAAATTTCATCCAAAAGTGTGAACTATTCATTTTCTTGGGTAGTTGAGATCTTCCTTTGCTCAAAGTTATAAACCATTCCTTTAAAATAATATTCTTGAAATATCCCTTCAACTCAATGGTACTAGCAAAACTGTGTTGGAGCTTGATTTGGTTATGAAAATTGCATTGTCTCCCAACAAGAGTTGTTAAAATAGGACAAGATACTACTTCCACTTTCTTGAACAATTTTTGTTTTGTGAAGAACTCTTTCAAAGAAAAAGTAAGTTTCAAAAACCATTACGGTTCTCAAATGGGGACTAAAACTTTATAAAAGGTTAATTATTTTTGAAACTTGACTTGGGACACTTAAGACCAAATGACTTGACTGGAATAGAAGTCAGGAAAAGGATAGGTTGTGAAAACCCTATTGGGGGTTGACCGATGGCAAATAAACAAAGGCCACTTTTCAAAAGAACCGGCTAAGTATGAAGACTGTGAAAGTGTGATTGCAATTGAATAATTTTGAAAATGGAAAAAAATAAGATTCATCTCACAGATGGGATTAAACCTTGAACCACATTATGAAACATGATAGACTACAATTTAGGAAACATAGTGTATGGTTAGTCTGAGCCTTTTTATTGCTTTAAGTTCAATTGTGAATTTTTGTTCATATTATGCCAGAAATTGGGTGTGTGTATGAATGTTTATAGTTTGAAAATTCTTAAATATTCCTTTGAAGATTGTACCATTTTGTAGCATTGTGCGTTTAACCCTGATTAAACGGGAACTCATTTTTATGGATTTGTCTATCTGCAACATCAACCATTGTTATCATTGACCTTAGGTTTTAGATTTAGGATCTCTAAACCCTTATCTTTTGAGCTTTATTTTAAAATATAGGTTAGTTTAAGAAGAAAAGCATTACTTTAGAACCGCCATATTGGATGTTAAGAGTCATTTTCAGGTTGCAGATCTAAAAATACAACCAAGGTTTTAACCAGTCTTCAAATTTTATGAGCCCTTGTCTTAAAATTTCCAACTAAGCGTAAGGCCCCTTGTGAAACTAACATTACATTAACCACTAAGTCATTTTTGTAAAGTCAAGACCTAACAATCGAAGCCTTGGGGTTATCTTTTTGAAGTGTTCTGAAGATCTAGATTTCCTTTCAAGAGTCAAGGTACTCTGTTACTTTATATGTGTTGTGAAAGTGCAAAAACACTCATCAATAGAATTGGCTTTGGAAGGAGGGAGAACAATGAGTTGGAAGTTGAATGAGACTTCAAGTTATAAATATTAGATATGATAGATCTCTCTTTATGTCAAAAATCCAAAAAAAAATGAAAAATAAAAAAACTAAAAATTATATAGAGTGATAGACAACAATTTGTTGTCTCTTATTGTTCAAAGAGTCGTAGGGTTGGCATTCCATAGTTTCACTTGAGGTTCTAAATAGGAAATTGTACCCTAGGAGTGTGTCCTATTTTGCCTTATTAGACCAATGTCAAATACATGACACCACTAAACACATTGAAATGAATTGTTTGACATTTTTGACAAGGTTGGACATGGATGTGAAAGGGAAAATTTTCTTCTGGGATGTACCTAAGCCTAAACTATTCTTGATATCAGATGAATTTTTTCCTATAGATGATAATACTAGAACATTGGAAGGGTATTAAAAATTCATTGTGAATTAGTCTTGGGAACAAGATATGTTTGGAGGACCTATTGTTGCCTTGTTGGTGCAAAGTACACAATACTGCCCACCATAATTTTTGTGTCTATTATGTCAAGCTGCATTCAAAGAGGTCAAAGAGAGTATGGGATTATTTGAACAGTCCATTGCAAGGTCCCCTATATTCAATACAAAAAATGCACAAGAGGTGGAAAGACATGAATCAAAAAGTCACTATGTCAAGGATGATCCACAAGTAGACAATGCAACCCAAGAAGAGGTAACTGAACAAGACTACTTTAACATAACCATATCAGATGCTCAATCATGTCATGATGATAATATAATAGGTACATCACTTGGCAAGGATACCGAAGATCAAATGGTTGAGTTACCAATCAGTAATCAAGATTCCTTTTTTGTAATGATTTGCACATACCAAAGGATCAACTTCATGATGCATACCCAGGAAGATATTCTAGATTAATAATGAAATAATTTAGTCCTCTTGATGTGGAAGAGGCATAGCCTACTAAATATGATGATTAGTTGCAAAGATGTGATGGCATTGGGAAACCCAATGTTTCCAAAATTAGTGGCTACAAAAATCTTATTCAAATCTATAGTAGTTGAAGCTACTGAAATCTTATACAAGCAAGAGGATCCCATTGTAGCACGCGGAAAGTGTTAATGTGATGTGGTAAGATTAATGGATGTGTATTCAAAGGTGCAAGAAAATGAAGATTCTAGGAATATTGCTAATGAATCTAATCAAATTTCAACTTATGAATTGCAAAAGGAGGAAATCTAGTCACAAGATATATTAGGAAGTTTTTTTGCCCTATTAGATAATGATTTTCCTTCATTACATTTGAATAATTTAAGTAGGGAAAATTCATGCATGTCATGTTTTTATAATATAGAATCTTATCAAAATAATATTGACATGCAAGAAATTAAAAGGGATATCAATATACCTTTTGAATGCAATGGTTAAGTGGATATGCAAAATGTAGGTTGTCAACATGTTTCTATAGATATTCCTAGAAGGGAATCAATTAAGGTTGTTGATTATGAATATTTTCTTAAAGAAACACCTATAGATTCTTCATCTCATCCTAAAGTAGATTTACAACTAGGTAAAATGTTTCATGAAATTAAATAATTTGGTCTTTTACATGGTATACTGCCTAATGAATGTAATTATGATTTGCATATTTGCAATGCAAGATGAATACTACATCATGAATTATGTCTTCCTAAAGTTGAGAATGCAAGAGAATACAACAAATGAGTCATTAATGATCAAATGTTACTGTCTACACAAGCAACTCCCCAGGTTGTATCTTTCATTGTTCTTGTCAATTCTTATGCTTATCATTTTGATTACGGGAATCTAAGAAATAAAACATGCATGTGGATTGATCATGGGCCTAATGAGTTGCCTCAGTTATTAATTTTTCCTAATTATGTTATCAAGTTTAAGAATTGCGAGGTAAGAACCTATTTTTTTGAATACAAGGACAAATTTACAAGACTTAGGACTATGACCATTACCTTATTACTTATACATGCATTGAGGAGTCATATGGGGAGTAGGTGTTAGTTTATCTTGTCTGAATATAATTTTTGTAGTGAGTCTTTCTATAGCTAGGTTTGAATAAGGTCAGTTTAATTTTTATCCTCACTTTCTTTTGGTTGGTTTGTTCATTTAGGTTTGATTTTTCTTGCTTTTTACGGTCTGGTCTGGGGTTTTTTTTCTTGATTTCTTTTGGGTGTTTTACAAGTTCAACAAAAATTTAATTATCTAAAAAATTTATGAGTATTTCTTTGAAAATATTTAATAATGTCTTTATGAATAGCTAGTGAAAGTCTCTTGTGGTTAGGTGATTTGGAAATTTGATTTAGGAAGATGGGTCGATGGTCTGATCTGACTTGAGATACCTTAAATCTTACATTTTTCACATATTTTAAGAATTCTGAGGTTCCTATGGGTTTCTTTGTGAAGTCATGTAAAGTGAAAAATCTTAAGTTTTTGCTTCAATGCCACTATGATTCTTAGCCCTGAAATGTCAATCTTCATTGCTTGCAAGTTGAAAGTGAAAATAAAAATAAAATCAAAAGAAAGAAAAAGAAAAAGAAAATTTTGAAGACAATAAAAAATAAAGAAATTCAACTTTCAGGGGGATTCAAATATCTCTACCAGGGCTATTGATGCCCAATTTGTAGTAGAGCTATGTTTGAGAGAATCACAACAACAACCTCATTGGGGCTATAAACACTTGACTGGAAGTGAGGCAATGTCTAGGTTACTTTTGAACTAGAATCATTCATGTAGCTTAATATAATGGAGCATATGTTATTGTGGTTACTTAGGGAAGGAAATAAATGCATTTGCACACACTTGGGTTTTTATCTTATGGAAAGTTAGATCAACAATGATTTTGATTCCTTGATCATGTGTTTCAATTTATTTGACCTAGTTTAGGGGGTTCGAACCAGTGATTTTGGGTTTGTGATTCATGTTCGTCATTGACATACTCTAGAGCA
Source organism: Sequoiadendron giganteum (assembly GCA_007115665.2). Taxonomy (NCBI): domain Eukaryota; kingdom Viridiplantae; phylum Streptophyta; class Pinopsida; order Cupressales; family Cupressaceae; genus Sequoiadendron; species Sequoiadendron giganteum. The sequence goes on from CM021103.1 coordinate 719,386,095, forward strand.
TTTCCCTAGTAGAGTTGCCATTTTTTGTGCCTTGCACACATGCCTCACTAAAAGCAAGGACCCCCTCTTTCATCTTTGCCTTTTAGTCTTCGACTCTAGTTTTGCTTCCTTTCATTGATTTTTGGAGTCAAAATTTTTATCTCAAGTGGTGGATTTACATGGGTTTAGTCCTTCTGAGTTAAGGTCATATTCAATGTTTATGATTTTGGGGTCATGTCTGTTTGGACTTGGATTTATGGTTGTTGTGCTTTACTCCTTTCTTTTTGGTCCTTGGCCTTTTGTCCCATTGATGATAATCGATCCAAGAAGTAATAAAGAGGACTCGATTAGCCTTTAAATGTCACTTGAATCATGAAAATATGATAACCAAGTCAAAGACTCAAAATTTATGGCCCTCTTGAGTGAAAATAGCTACATCTAACTCCCATTGGATTGTGATTGGAACCACCATTCCAATGATATAAAGTTTGTAAAAATCAGTCAGGATGTCCAAGATACACTTGATTTATTGAAACTCGCTCAATCTACCTTGCAAGGTGAACTGGACGGTTGAAAGGAGTTAGCCCCTAGGCATATGGGTGCCTAGCTACTTACCACTAGGGGTTGGTGTTTGGGCCCTATCACCTGGTCACCCATGTGACTGAGGTTGGGAGTTGAGTGCTAGAAGGGTCGTACAAAGGCGACACAGTCGATGAAGCGACCATGGCAACATTTGAGGAGTAGCATAGGGGAGGGTGTGGGTAGAATAATATTCCACCTTTTATTCTTAAGTAATATTCGGTCTAGCAATTTTAGCGACCACCATAAAAATAAATAACATGCCATTTTAAAAAAAAATTCCACCGCTACATTTAATTTTTTTTGATAAACTTGTGGGTGCATTTTTTTCTGATAGACCTACATAGGTACAACAATTGTGGCTGTACTTGTAGTGCATTGTACATTTGTATGGATCTGTACGGTTGTGTGGAATTTGACCTCATAAAATGTGTCCTACAAAAAACATCACCCAAATTTTAGCTTCTCATATTTTTGTGAAACAATAGTCGATCTTTAGGTTTTTGGTTGCTTCGAACATAATGGCAAGGTTCGTTTCATTTCAAGATGCACCAATTTTTTTCTCAAGGCCAAATGTCTTAAATTTGTAATAGGAGGCTATAGATCTGGAGCTTTGATACCATGTTTTAGTAGTCGATGATTGGACTCCACAACTCCCAGAAATCACCTACAATAAATTATCCTATCACAAAAGAGAGATCTAAACAAGATGATGCGCTTAACAACTTGAGAAATTTTATTGATATAATAACTTATATAATTATTACAATGAAGGTGAATATTTATAAAAGAATAAAAAAGAAAACCTTAGATTAGGGTTTGATTAGATTGAGACAAGTGCCATCATCTAATAAAATGAGACAACATGTGCTAAATATAGCTCAATATAATAAATAAAAAGAAACTCCCAAGTTTAGCTTAATTAATTAAAGTAAAAAGGTATCTAATAATTAATTAATTATCAGGCGATGACCTATTTACTCCAACAACAAGAAGTAAAATAAAATTGATATAATTTAATATACAATTGTTGACAAGGAAGGAAATGTGTACAATTAAAAGAGGTTAGATGTGTAAATTGAAAATATAAACTACTCAACATAAACTTATCCACTACAAAAACAAATATACCACCAATGAGGCATATTGCATTGACTGAGAAGAACATGCCATGGATGAACCAACTATGATTTCCTATATAAAAATTACAAGAATGTAAGATTGTATGTATACATATAATCACAATAACTTTGAAATTAAAATCTAAATCACTATAATCAACTATAAGGTCTCTAAACTATCAATTCAATTACCTCTAAGAAATATTGACCTTGATATTCTTCTCTACCCCCCTGATGGTCATGCTTGTTTTCTTTCCTGTGATGCTTCAAATAGTATTCCATAACTTGCCACCTCATCTCATGAAGATTTCATACAAGGGACATTATATTCAAATGTGTTTAGGGGTCACTCACTAGTCTCCCTAAGATGACCTAAACATAATTTATTGTAAATAGTGCAACGATGAGGCACACAAACATGTGTGGATAAAATAGGTCCATCAATATCAATCGATCCACTAGGAGCATCAATATCATGTGGTTGTGCAAGATGAGAAGTATGTGTAATTAAATGGAAAGTCAAATAGTGTACGACATGGTGGCTCTAATTTTTTGCATCTGCAACAATGTTTGGATATGCTATTGGAGGTGGCGAAGGGACAAGAGGAGGGGAAATAAATGGACCTTGCATTTTTCTTATTTCCCTAGATTTACCTTGAGGCACTCAACTACCTATTCCTTGGAAATATCTAAAATTGAAATGGTTGACATGGTGGCCTAAAATAATATTTGCATCTTATTTGTGAAGGAGATATAGAGGGACATCAAGATTGTTGTTGAATATTTAATAAAAAACCATCCACCAACAATCCAAAAAAAAACCCTCATATGTGCACCATCTAATTGAAAATTTGGGCTTACGTACATCGACAGGTAATTCAATTTTAGGATTGACAAAATATTTTGCTAGCATGGCTTTGGTTATATCTAAGCCTTTCACTTGCTCATATGACAAGCCAGTAGAATGTTCTTACCTCTTGGATTCTCGCCATTACTGAAATGACTCATGTTGGCTTGTGAGGGTTCTAACATGGGCGAGAATTCCCTCTAAGATGGATATTTTTGGAGCCAATCGAGAGTGTTAACGATAAGTTTCTATAATTCTATTCAATTCATTAATATTTTTTTCAATTTGTTCTTCAAATATTGGAGCAGGGTTTGGTCGAGGAGTGTTTGGGTTTTGACCTTCCTCATCCATTTTATCTATTTTTAATTCAAAACATAAAATTTTATAATTTAAAACTAATTCCTATAATTTTAAAAAGAAAAGCAAAATCATAATACAAAATTTGAATAAATCTCAAAAAAACTCAAAAAAAAAATCTTACCACTACACAATGGTCAATGCAAACAAAAATTGATGATCTCCAAAATATATATCAATTTTCTAGGTTGGATATCAGTTTTGGAGTGCCCTTTTCCTCTATCGCGGGTCACCTCCATAGTGTAAATAAGGCTTTTTTAACTTTTTCTCTTAAACTCATTTTCTAATAATGGATATCTGTTTTATAATAATAGATATGTTTTTTATAATAATGGGTATCCATTATTTAGAAATGGGCATTTGTTATTTAGAAATGGATATTCATTCTAAACATTTATTCATTATTTAGAAACAAACATATATTTTGGCTTGGTTTTAACCAAACCAAAACTGACTTTCCACCCAACCCAAAGGAAAATTCATCTATTCATTTTCATATTTTGGCTAAGTAAAAAAAAAAATTTAACCCTATTGCTACTGCTTGACCCATCATGATCCTACACTCACTTCGATAAATATTCCACTTTTAAAGTAATGACACCAAAAACATACTACTGGGAATAATACGACATATGTTGGAAAGTTAGGAGGGGAATGAAAACATAGGAAAAAATATTGGAGATAGGATTTGGTCATAACACAAGACTCAACGAAAGGATAATGCATTAGGGGTTGAGCAATAGGCATGACATGATGGAGAAGTCTAACGAACACAATGGCGAGGTAGGGCAATAGATAGAAGAAATGATAATATGGAGAAGTCTAAAACTCCGACAAGAAGAAGGGAAGAGTGATGTTAGAATAAAAGATGTATACTTAAGAAGCGAATACACATGGTAGACAAAAATAGGGAAGACACAAGTACAAGTTCCTACTATGTACAGACTTAGATGGGTTAGAAAATGCGACATGACATGTCCCTAGGATGTGTATGTATAGTTTTCTTTTGAAGTTGAAAGGTAACTTGTGGCTATGTTATACTTATCATTTTGATACTATGAGTAGGTAGAATCAATGTTATTGTGTTGTGCATTCAATCTATGAGTTAGATGTTTGAATTTCTCTTATATGGTTTTGTCACGTTTGAGCAATGATTCCAATGCTTACGAATGGTAATATGATTTTGGTTAAAAATGAATATGTACAATTCACGAATATTAAATGTGGCTAATTGAACATTAGGAATGTTAGAAATTATTGGTTCAATCCATTTTAGAACAATCCTTAAATTGAGAAATTTATTCATTAATTAGTGTAGGTTACTTAAAGCTTCTTTAGGCCTATCCCTTCACTTGTTTTGGGTCTATGTTGAATGTTATTTATGTTAGTAGGCTTGTGGGGGGATCCTTTGAATGGTCTTGGGATCAATATTATGCTTTTTTGAGCCATGTTGTCTATTTTAGACCATGTTGTATGTTTTAGACCATGTTCCCTATTTGATATTGCCTATTTGGCACAAGAAAACTTTCGTTGGTAACATGGGAACTTTGGGGTAGCTTAGGTGATTTGGAAATAGTGTGGATGTTGGTTGTGTCTTGTTTGGTTGGAGAGATTAGACATTGAAAATTACTCTAATAATATTTATTTTCATGACAGAGGGAGATTATGGTCTAGTACTTGACCACCATTTTTAGAGGTAATTTTATCATGTGAAGGTCAAGACTTCTACTTGTTCAGTCATGATACATGCATTAACTACATGCTCTGAGTGTGGTCGTGTTGAGCCATAATAATTATAGAGTGTGAGTGCATAATTGTGATGTACATAAGTGTTACAATTGTAATGCAAAATCGAAAAAATGATCATTTGTTAATTGTTAATGCCTTGGGAAAAAGCTTGGGGCATTACATCACATGTTATAGTAAAATATCATATAATAATTACAAAGGCATGAGAATCAACCATATCATCTAATCTACAAATCATAATTATAACATAGCTTAAAAAACCAACATAGTCTTTCAAACATCTTATAGGTGATCTATATATCATTGAAGTCCTAGGAACATGTTCTGACATAAGCTTTAATAAAATATCAAGACATGACAAGAATCAAACAATGTTGGACCTTACATGTTACATGTAATAAAAAGTAATCAACAACCACAAACTTGTTCCATATGTTTTTAATTGTCTCTATTTATAAACCAAAATCTAAAGATATATTTGTAAAAATAGAGTTTACTACATAAATGTTTATTTGTTTTCAATTCAAACCATTTTAGAGTTCATAAAAAAGAGATTAATAAAACTTGTCCCATATGTTTTTAATTGTATCTATTCATAAATCAAATGTTAAAAAATATATTTTACTACATAGATATTTTTTTGTTTTCTAATTCAAACCATTTTAGAGTTCATAAAAAAGAGATCAATAAAACTAAATCTATGACTTCATTTTTTAAATAATTCATAAAATTCAAGTAAAAAAGAAAGCACCAAAAATAAAATGTGAAGCTCATGAAAACTTAAGGACAAAATTATATATATAACACGAGAATTTTCAGCCTGACCCGAATCAATTGAGACTACAAATAAAAGATGTGATCCTCAACATGAACTCAAGAACAAAACACTACCAATAAAAAAGATATCTGAAAAAATACAACTAACCCAACCAACCAAACAAAAGACAAAAAAATTGAAAACTAAAAATCAACCAAAAACTTTGTTTTTCAAAAATTGGAGAGTTTGACTCTCCAAAATCATTTCAACAAAGAAATCCGGATAACAAAAAATAATACAATTATTTTCAATATAGTATGGTGTTGGTTCCATAGCCTTGCCTGTATAAATTCTTATATTTTCAGTCATTTCATTTCAATGGAATTGAATCTCGCGATGGTAGATGCGGTTCAATGCTCTCCTGTGGTCTACAATGTGCAAAAAGGTTCCCACGAAAAATCATGTGGAGTTTTTTGATATTTCTTCTACGTCTAATATTTATGCGTACATTTCTTCCATTTCCATTTCCATTGGGTTCATGTTGGGTGAGGCTCCTTACTATGGAGTATTGAGAGGAGGACGTATAGGGCAAAATTTTCAAAACAGATATTTGATTGTATTTATTAATTAATTAAAAATAAAAATACAATGAATTTTTTATTTTTAATTAATTAATAAATACAGTCAAATGTTCGTTTTGAAGGCTGCGTAGATATTGTCTAAAGAGGAGGTGTTGGCAGGTATTGCTAGTATTTTGGTCAACTCATTGTCATTGATGAGGTGATCAAATCTTGTAAATGATTATAATTGCTATATTTTGTGTAAATCTTAAGGTGGATTTGGTACTCTTCTTTGTTATAACTTTTTCTTCAAAATTTGGGGTGTGGAAGCAAGAGATTGTCTACAAAGGTTCTTCTATCATGTTGTAAAAAAGTCACAAGGTTGACCACTCTATTGTTGGTTGTTTGAACTTGAGGAGGGCAACATACTCTTGGAAGAAAAAAAGAAATTATGGATTTTCTTGCTCAACCTTTGAAGGTTGTACTTGTGGTGACTAGTGTCATGGAAAGCAATCACTCTTTAGATGACTCTACTAGGAGGGATTCTCAGTTGCCTAGTCAAGTGTAGAATTTAGTGGATGTGGACATGGTTGGTATCTCAGTGATTTCACTCTCCAAATATAAGGAAAAAAGGATGATGCCTTTAGATGAGAGGTCTATTCATTTAGGAGCGACAATTAAAAAGGAGAAGTTTGTTAATAACAAATCAAGCATTTATGATTTTGTGGTTAGGTCTAGTGGTCATATTTAAAGCTCCTTGGACCATTTTGGCTTCAAGCCACCATTATTTGGTGAGTTTCTTATTTTCTTTTGGTCCCTAGTTGGCTTTTCATTCCTATTGGGCATTCTTTGATTATTGATGCTTGTTTCTAGTCTTGGAACTTTGAGTTCATTGTTGTGATCCTCCATTTGAATGCTAGAATTCATTGCTATAACTTTTATGCTCTATGTAAAATGTTTTGGATCCCTTTCAAAATCTTCATTTTACACCTATCAAAAATATTGTTGTACAATCTTCAAAATAATAGTTAACATTGTTATCAATCTATTTCCAAGTAAGCATGCTAAAATCAACATAACTATTCTCCAAATCATTTAAGTTATAATATTGTCAAACCATCATTAAAACTATCAACATTATGACAACATAAAGATTTATAATAAATAGGAGAAAGGACCCACTACTTGAGCATGTTCTAATAATTGTTATAGCATTTGTGGATTTAATGTCCAATATGTTTTAAAATATTGTATCAATAGTTATGACTTCAAAGTTGTTGGTGTTGATATTGAGTGCCCATAATTGAATGAAATGTATTTCCTAGATCTAAAAAGCAACAAATCGTGTAATGTCACATCCCTAAATCTAAAAAGCAACAAATCATGTAATGCCACATCTGCATACTAATAAAACATGATTTAGTGCACAACTATTAGTTTAATTTTTTTGAGTCTTTTTTAATACCTCGACAACAAAAAACATGATGTGACACCATATTTGATTATGTGGCCTTGAAAACTTAGTTATAAGCAAAGGACTTACCAAATAAGCTGCTGTAAAAAAAAAAAATTGGGAGTGATTTGAAATTTTCACATAAGATTCTGAGAAACACAAAGTTAGGGTGCACAAAAATCCTCTCCCCTACAATAATTATAATTTTAATAATTTTAATCAATAACAATAAGACAATTATCTATTATTTTTTGTTGTTTATAAGATATAAAATTATTATTAATTTTTTGACCATAACAATCAAAGAGAAAAATTGTTCTGATTTCTGGATTTGATTGCATAATGTTTTTTGGTCAACGTTTCGGATCTCACTCCGTGATCCATTATCAGAATGAAAAACAATGAGTTCAAGGAGAAATAGATCGCAGAATTCTTTGCTTTTCATCCTGATGATAGATCACAGAATATGATCGAGAACATTGATGTAAAAAACATTACACAATAAAATCTAAAAATCAAAACAGGAAAGTTGATATCGTTAAATCAAAGAGAATAACTATCTGAAAGCCTGCTTCACACCAACCTATAAACTTCTTTATGAGCAGATACGTTCAAAACTATTAAAAAAAAATGCACAGGCTGTAATCTTTTAATATTGATGTTGACCAACTCTTATTTACAGAACATTCTTGAACAAGTAAGAAAATTGAAGCAGAACAATTTTCAAATTTCTACCTGAACTCTAATCATTGTACTTGTTTTACACCCTTCTCTTTTACATCCTTTAAAGAGACCAAAACTTTCACGTCATTGTTTCTCTCCAGTCATTGTCTATATTGAAGTTGGAATATCAGATATAGAGTAGGACATGAGCGATGATTTATATGGGAATTTTGTACAGGTGAGTGAGTACAGTAAGTAATAAGTATCCCTTCCATATCTTTATTATCAGCTCTTTATTGTTACACCTGCTTTTCCCAACTTTTACTCAATCACAAGTACTTTGATCTGACATTCAATTTCACAATCCCTGTACAGACATTTCTGAGCTCTTACCCACCGTCCGCCATTAACAGCCCAAGTTTGACACTTGAACATACACAACAGAAGTTATTAAGTCTTACACTTGTCTCACGCAACATTTAAGAGGGTCAATGAATGCATGTAATGGGTGAAAGGAAAAATGGATGGGAGAGGACCTGCTAATCTCAACCTCTTGAGTCGTGCATTTAATTAGAAAAGTCTTTTTTTTTATTCTTTTGTTCACAGTTTCTTAGGTCATTCCATGTTAGAAAAGTGCTCTTATTATTTGCTGTTGTTCCATATTTCTGGAGTTGTTTCTTGTATAAAGGAAAGGACCTTAGGTCTTTTTATAGTCTTAGTATCAGGCGGTCTGTTTTTGGGTCTATAGATGGCTTATAGTATATGGAACTCCTCATACTCCCAATATGAAGGAGGCATCTAACTTGTACTCAACAATACAAGGTGTACATATCTTACCCTCTGCAAAATTTGAACTTGTGACCTGTCTTTCAAGAGTACAAATTCTCCACCATTGTTGATTTCTTTTTTGTGGAGTTTTTTTTGGACTGTTATTAGTTCATGCCATGGAATTATAGGGAGGGGACAGGGACTTCGCAGTAATACGGTTTTTTTTTCTATTATAAATTAACTTTTTTTAGTATTAAAGAAAAATAACTCATTTGATTTGTATAAAAATTCAAGTGTGTTTTTTATTTGAGTTGAGAGTTTAAATTTATTATTTAGGGTTTTATCATAGATTCAATCAATTATATTTTTGTTGAGTTGTGGAAAAATAATCTAAACATAAATTAGATGAAAAATGTGTACCAAAGTATTTATGATCATCTTATGTGTCGCCATATGATTAGTAGTTTATTTTATATAACTTATGAAAAGTATAGTTGTACATGTATTGGTTTCTTATTAGATTGTTTAACTACTAATTATTCATTTATATATTTAATTTGGGGCCTCGGTATGTAGCACTATAACAACTATCACGCACGTTCACCTATTGGATTATTTTGTTGTAGTATTGTAATTTCTCTCAACCCAATGATCACAATCGTTAAATGAGAAAGACAAAAAATAAATGCAATGGTGTAGAATAGATAAGAGATAAGGATAAAGAGAGAAAGGCATTAAATATTTAGCTAGTTGGCCTATGATCAAGAAATATCTTTGTAATCTCAAAAATCTTTATATATCAAGGCATTTGTAATGGTTTCATCATCAAGGTGTAGCATCAAAGTGTTGAGATGATCAAGTGATCATGTAATCATGTAATCAAGTGTTTGAGAGTGAGTTGAATGTTGTAGCATTCTAAGTATATGTAATAGTTGTAATCAATGGATTAATAAAAAGTTGAAGTGTTGTAGCACTTGATAATTGTATATGTTTCTATGTGATTGATTATATTTCTGAGTTTGTTTATCTCCATCCACCACCATCACATTTCCCCTATAATTTGGATCCCTTTCTAAAAAATATATTTTGTGGTCATTTCATTCTCATTTGTTTCATTAAATTGCAAACAAAAAATTGAACTTGGAAAGTTAACAAATATTTTTTTACCCTACCTCATCTTTCCCTACCCATCCAGAATTTACACACTATGTATTTATATTTTTTCTATTTTTTATATTATTTTTTCTAAATAAATAGGCTTAGGGAAATACTTACATTCTTTTTAACAAGTAAATTTATTTATTTTTCTTATAATTACAATATAAATAGATTACAATGTATATAAATTTATATTTTTTTAATTTTAAAATTTTAAATTTTAAAATAAATTCATAAATGAACTTAAAAATAAAATTTTACCTTAAACTAATGAGCAATTATTAATATTTGAGATTTTAGGAAACACAAGTGCTTTACAAACTCAAATCAATATATTTAATAGTGATCCTCATACTCCATATTTTGTCAATTCAATGGAAGTGGCTATAGATTCTTTGAAAAACGTTGATTTTGATCTTAATAATTTCATGAGTGAAAAGAAGAGAAGAGGTAATTTTATGCAAACGGATTGTCATAGAAATAAATAAATATTTTATTTACATATAACAAAACAAACTTTGACACCTTATTTTATTGATCCCATGAGCCAACGACTCATTCTTCTAATGAAATGTAGAATATTAATCAATTGTGCAAGCATGTGGAAATTTTAGCTAATTTTTGGGATCTTTGACCACAAACCACATGACAATCTTGAGATGCCTCTTAATTTTCTAAAATAATTATGAGTAGAGTTTGAGATGGGTTTGAAACTCATTTACCTTCATATGGGTTTGAAACTCATTTACCTTCATATGAGATTGTTCCAAGATAGTGATGGCTAAATGTTATAATTTATACCTCAATGCACATGTTGTGTCAAATTGACCACAACTTGTTTGATATTTGGTCCCTCCTCCCATGCCCACCATTCCTACCCCATTCATTGGGATGGGATTATTGTAGTGATTGGTGCTCTGCGTAGGCTTTCACAAAATTTGACAAGGAAAACATCTTAGTTTCCTCATGCCAATAGGGTCCATAGTAGAGGAGATGATTTTGACCTATCTAGCACCACAACCACATCTACAACATCACAAAATTTACCCCATCTATGCAAATATTACAATTATTATTGTTACGATCCCTGTCAGTCCACTTCATAAGTTATCTAGCACATGATGATACATTAGACTTGTTGGATTTCTTAGAGAACATTGGGCCTAGAAGTTATGTGTAGGTGCAACACATTTGACGCAGAGAGGAAACTCCCACCTCCAAGCATAACTCAAATCTACATACTCTCATCACAACACATTATGCAATATAGTAAATCTAACACAATACAACTCATATAAATTCATTTCATTTTCAGCAATGAAAACAATTACATAAATCAACAAATTAAACTTATTACATTAGCCATCCATGGCTTCTCACACACATTATCATTCTCACTTTCCTCACTCTCAAATTTGTAACACAAAAATCTCTTCACAACTCTTCAAACTTTGTGCTAGACATTTTTTCTCTTTTAGGCATAAAAAATCCTCTTTTCCTTCAATATTTTTGTTTCTATTTGCCAAAAACTTGTTGCCTGGGCCATCTTCTTCATTATGGTTGTCTTTTTCTCTTAAAATTTTGTATTTTAAAGGTGTTCTCACTGTTGTAGTTAATCCCCTTTTTTTTTGGACGTGGGAGTAATGTTTTTCTCAAAAATGGCATACCAATCAGTGCATTTTCCGTTACAAATTGTCATGGATTCCTTTTCTCAATTTGGAACCATACTCAATAACTATTCTTAATTGAATTTCAGTTATAAATAAGTCCAATAATAAACTTCTAGAGGAGCATGACAATGAATATTAAAATTGATTTTATGTAAGTTACCACCGGGTGCCAATAATTGTCGTAAAATTTAATTTTTGCATAAATTTTTATTAGAAGACCATATTCACCTAAAAAATTTCCAAGATGCATATAATGTCATTTCAAACCTTTTCACTAAGCCATCCTTTATCTTCAATTACATACATCTCATTATCTTTGTCATAATAATCAAAATCAAAATACTTAACCATTACCTCAAGGATTTATCTCTCTATTGTTGCTGCAATATCTTCTTCTCCACCACTAGCAACTGTTTCATCTTCTCCATCTGCATCTTCTTTCATTATCCTTTCAACCTTCTCTTCCTTCACTTGCATATAGTAAGGTGAATCAAATGTTACCTCTTTCTCCTCTACTGCAACTTCTCCTTTTCCTACAAACAAAAAAAATTCAACATGTTCAAGGGACTTATCTTCTCCCACCTGTATCTCATCCATCCCCTTATCACATTCATCAGTCACTTTCCCTTCAAATAAGATATATATCTTCCTTATCTCCTCTTTGATTAGGAGATCTTCATCTTCACCAAATTCTTCATCAAATATAGGATCTTCAGCTTCTGCTTCAGAAACTTCTTCCCACTCCTCTTCTTCTTCTTCCTTAGTGTCACATGCATGACACTCTGCTTCATCCTTTTTCCTTCCTGCATTCAAAATATAATCAGAATGATAAAAAAAATTACTATTACCTCTTATCCTTGCCCAATCTGCTTTCAAACCTTCCACTACTTGCTTCAGCTCCTCAAATTCTCTCACCCTGTCCATCCTCTGTCTTTCCTTAAGTTCCTCAAATCTAGAAACTGTCAAAATCCATCCAATAATAAAATTCCTTCTTCCCTTAGACATTTTAATCAACTTTCATAACTCACACAAACTGTATACCATCTACCCAATAGAGATCTAGAAGATGCACCTCTCAAAACTCCATCTACCCACACCCACGGTGGAGGAATTTCACACACCTTCTACCTATTGCAAGATGGTGTGTCCCTTGGTCTTCCTTGTCCAACACGGTGCTTGGGTTTGTGACATGGATTAACTGCCTCTTATGGATCTTACATAAAAAATTTGGTTGTATTGGGCATTGATAGGTCGAACTTTTGGTGCAACGACAACCACCAATTTATCAACTGGTATCAGAGTCGAGGTCACAGGTTCAAACCCCTTGTTTGTGTTGGGGGGGGGGGGGGATTGTTGCAAGATGGTGTGTCCCTTTGTCTTCCTTGTCCAACACAACGCTTGGGTTTGTGACATGGCTTAACCACCTCCTTTGGATCTTACATAAATATGTTGGTTGTATCAGGAATTGATAGGTCGATCTTTTGGTGCAACAAAAACCACCAATGTAACACTACCCAGATTATCCCTATCAGAGGAATACTCTTGATTTATTATAAATTCATCACCTCGGGCTCTGGACTCAGCACACCTGCAATAAAATATTAGAGATCTCAAACAAACTTCTTCACTTCTCCAACCCACAGTCTTGGTGCAATCACTCTGCACACTCAAGAACTTCCCACTTTGATACCATTGATGTAGAGAAGAAAATCTCAACTCCAAGCATAACTCAAATCTACATACTCTCAACACAACACATTATGCAATATAGCAATAACACAAAACTCATATAAATTCTTTTCATTTTCAGTAATGTAAACAATGACATAAATTGAAAAATCAAGCTTATTACATTAGGCATCCATGGCTTCTCACACACCTTAAAATTATCACATTCCTCACTCTCAAATCTACAACACAAAAATTGATTCACAACTCTCCAAACTCTATGTTGGACATTTTTCCTCTTGCAAGCATCAAAAATCCTCTTTTACTTCAATATGTTTGCTTCTATTTGCTAAAAAATCGTTGCCTAGGTCATCTTCTCCATTATGGCTGCCTTTTTCTCTTAAAAATTTGTATTTTAAAGTTGTTCTCACTATTGTAACATGCCCCTTTTTTTTGGATGTGAGAGTAATGTTTTTCTCCTCAAAAATGGCATTACCAATCAATGTATTTTCCGTTACAAATTGTCATGGATTCCTTTTCTCAATTTGGCACCATACTCAATAACTATTCTCAATTGAATTTCAGTTCTAAATAGGGGAGAGGGGACATAGTAGGGCAGGAGCCTATACTAGGGACAAAATTAGTCCCACGTGGGCCCACACTAGACCGCCTTGTTATGCAATTTTCACTCACAAAGTCAACAAGGGTACTCAAATCATTGTACCGCCAAAATTGTATTATAATCAATTTTTATTTGTGTTGAACACAAATAATTAATCACAGTCTTACATGTCCAGAGACTATTCAAAGCACATCTGACACCATAAACATACAAGCCATATTGATTCTTATTGGCTCGTAGCTTTACAACTTGTACCCAAAATATAAAATTAGTATAACCCACACTCACCTATAATATCACCACTTGCATTAGATCACAACCACTATTTTAAGACAAGTGCCATGAGGAGAACAACTATGAGCCAAGAATGTCCCATCATCAAATCCAATCGAACCCACCCCCTATCCCACTGTGCCATCAATACAACACTGAAAGGAAAATAAATCATTCATAACTGTCCCATCGGTCAAATCCATTTGCATGCCAAGTGGTTCAATCTCCTCTTTTTCCACCTGCAACCACCAAAACAATGGCAGTAAGGCCACCAAAATTGCCTAACCAATAAACAAACACTGCATGCCATAAATACATACAAACTATGTAATTGAAGGAACCCAAACATATTTTCAAATTTGAAAAAGGAGGACCGAAATTAAATACTCCATACCAAACATCATTGAACATATAAAGAGATTTTCAAATTCAAAATTGCATTTCCATTTACATTTTCTTGGAGGCAGGCAAACAAAGAGGAGAAGAAGAAGCAGCACCAACAACATGCTATCAACATTTAGGTACTCTACACTAACCTGTTGTTTATGCCTATAAATGTCAATCTCAAACTTCTTGTTTATGCCTATGAATGTCAATCTCAAACTTCTTGTTTATGCCTATGAATGCCAATCTGTTCAATGCCATGCACATGATTTTCCCATACAATAAATACCTTTTCTTTTTCATATAAACTCTTTATGTCCCAAAGGCAATATGTTGTATGCTATGTTAATGTTTCTCAAAAAACCTGCAACTCAACATCTGGAGTTTCAACTTAAATTGTTTGTGAATCTCCAAGAATTTCTATTCATTTTTTGGGTTCTTTTTACGTTCTCTATACCTCCCAATATAGATTTGTTTTATTCACTGTAAAAGTTATGTGACCCACAAACCTGTAACTCAATATCTAGGGTTTCAACTTACACTGTTTATGTATGTCAAGTCATTTAAGTTTGTTTGCTGGAGTTTTCTTATGCTCAATATGCCTACCAATATAGATCAGTTCTATGCATAGTAACTATTTTTCAATAACCAGTTTGTAACAATTATATTTGGGGTTTCAAATTTCTCTATTTATGAAATTTTCAAGTAATTTTAGTTCAAATTATGGGTATTTCACATGTTCTCTATGACTGGGTATATAAATCAGTTATTTGCACTATAAATGTTTCTCACCCACTACCCTATGACTCAATATCTGGGGTTTCAACTTACATTGTTTATGGATCTCAATGCATTTCAGTTCCTTATAATGTGATTGTTAAACCCTATGTGATTGTTGAACCCTATGTGATTGTTGCACAAGGTCAGGTCACTATTTTGAATGGAAATGTCATTGTTGAAACATATTCTTTCTAACTCACTATCTGGGGTTTCGACTTATACAGTTTATGAATGTTCAATATCAATGTTTTCATATATCATCTATATGCCTCGAAATGCCAATATGTTCTATGTTGTCTAAATTTTGATGAATGACAATAAATTTTAGTTATCTACATTGTTAATTCCAATCGACAGTATGACATAAGACCAACTCCTTTCATTTCAATCAATTTTTTTTAAAACATTAGAAATTCAAAAAAAAGTAGTATGATCACATAAAACTTCAACAGTTACCAAATTTACCATTATAAACTATCAGCTAACACAATAAAGATAACAAAAATTCATGCATCACTATGTCTTTAAGGGTGTTCAATGGTGGTTCTTATCATTGTTTGAAACATGTCTAAATAATGTGTGTAGGCTCAATATAAAGTTGATATGAGGTCCACGCCAATGAAGAAGAGAGCCACAACAAGGTAGCCTACATGTAAAAGAGGGGTTACATTCCCCCTGAAGAAGAACAAAATGTAGAAGCGGAGATAGTTGTGGTAGTTACTACTCCATCAAGCAGGTAGACAACAACATCATGACATTGGGAATTGACAATGAATGAAATAGTTAATCATCAAACAAATGACATGGTGGACAACCGGCGTGAGGAACATAATGACAACCTAACTCTTCCCTCGGCCCCTACCCCACTGTCTTGGTTGGCAGATGGATCTATGAATATGGGTAATGACAGTCTAAGTCTTCCATCACCCCCTTCCTAACTGTCTTGGTTGGTAGAGGGAGCTACTGATGTGGGTAATGACGGTTTAATTCTTCCCTTAGCCCCTACCCAACTATGTTGGTTGGCGGATGGTGCCAAAAAATTGGGTATTTTATTATAGTGGGAAGAAGAGAAAAGAACTTATTCATTGCCTTCTCCACCTGCCATATTTTCCATACCACAATTTCTAGATTACTATGCAAATTTGAGCAAGGAAATAAAGCAGAAGAAGAAGGAATACAAAGCTTAAAATCAATGAGATAGGAAGGAGAGAGAGCAGAAGGAGAAAGAGATAGTTCAAAGGATACAAGATAGGAAGGAAAGAGAGAAAAATAAGGACCAAGACCAAGTTCAAAAGAAACAAGATAAGAAGGAAAGGTAGCAAAAGATGGAGCAACAAAGGGTTCAAAAGAAACAAGATAAGAAGGAAAGAGAAATTAATTGGGCCCATAGGTCATTGCAGCAAGAAAGACATATAAGCAGTCCTAAAAACCCATTAGCACACAACCATGCCTTGTTTCGGGATATATTAAACATACACATCCCTCTATTTGCAACTTTTGATGTCAATTCGAGTGTCAGCCCAAATGTAGGCTGCACTCCACTCTCTGTTGCAAATATTTTTTCAGCACCGTTGCATGCAATTTGCACTCAATTTACAAATGCAAATTCAAATCATGTAAGGACAACTCAGAACGTAGAAGCAGGAGATGAGAACACATCTCCGGATGTTTATCTTGGAATGCGTGATTGATGTTGGGAGGGACCATCCCTACAACTATATGAATGATTAGGTACCTTTTTGTTGTGTATTTCGGGCTGCAATATATAGTTTGATTGTTGGTTGTTTAATTTTTTTGTTGGGGACTGTAATACCCTGATATTAACCACATAAATTTTTCCACCATGTCACCCTGCCACTTGTGCATCAAGCCCAATATTTTATTTTGAAAAATTTGAGCACCCCGCCACCTATCAAGCACCATTTACTTTGGCATGTCCAAAACGGGCCAATTTTTCCCTCCACCCCAAAGTGGAGCCCATCTACCTCCTTAATCGACAAACACATCAACGTATAATGGATTGGATGGTTGCGTGTCCACAGAAGCCTCACCACCCGAAATGAAAAGTTTAAAGCATTAATCACTCACTGCCTCCCTCATTACCTCCACTAACCAACTTGCCTTACACATCCCTTCGCATTTACTCCGACTGTTGGGCAAGTAAATCAAAGATCAAGGTTCATTCAATGCTTGAAATTCTCACATATCCTGCTCACTCTCATTCTTTTTATTTGCAAACATTCTTGAGTGTTTGTTTGGTTACGCAACCATACTGGTTCAGCTACGCATTGGAGAGGCTTCTTTTTCACCAAAGCATTTTTAGTATTAAACCATGTTGCATACATTGATAATTTGTAAAGTATAATGATACATAGTTTAATACTTAAATTCTCTTATGAAAAAGAAGTCTCTTCAATGCTATAACCTCCAATGTCAGTACAAATTTTAGTTCTATAATATGTAAATGTTGTTCCCAGCATTATGCACATTCCTATATTATGTATTTGATATCAAATGGATCTATTTATTGGTTTTTTAAATGGATATGTTTATGGGCCTACTTAGCAATATGATGTCCATGTTGGTGGTGTAGTGCAATTGCTTGTTAATGTAAGTCTTCTTAATTATACTAAAACTTTGTTTATGGTGATTGCTTGATTGGGATGAAATGTACAACACAATTCATATAACTATTGCATGTATACAACATTATGCATTAACAACCACTAAAAATATCACTTCAATCTTTGTATAGTCATGTACACAACACTGTAAACATCATTTACATGGTATAGAATGTATAAAGTGCAACAACCTCTTCTATATAATATAATGGATTTGGTGATGGGACAGTCTTGGCTCTTTTTTGTTCTCATGCCATTGGATGTATGAAAATATTGGCGATGATGTAATGCAAGTGGTGATATTATAGGGGAGTGTTGGTTATACTAATTTTATATTTTGGTTGCATGTTTTAATGCTACAGGATATTAACAAGCAATGTGGCTTGTATGTTTGTGTTATCATATGTGCTTTGAATATTCTATGACATGTAAGACTATGAATAACTATTTGTGTTGGGACAAATATAAACCAATTATAATACAATTGTGGTAGTGCAGTGATTCAAGTACACTTGTTGGATTGAGAGTTTGGGGTATCACATGGGATTTCAATTGTGATGTAATCTTGTTTGTTATCCCCTTATTATTCAGTTATTCATTGCACAATAATGCAACCTGTAATTTTTTTTTTATATTTCATTGTTACTAAAAAATATGGAAAGGGTTTCACTAGTTCTCTTTTAGAGGATTTTATGTCATGCACTTGTATTTTTTTGTTCTTCATTGCATAATCATTCATTGTGCAAATACATATATGTGTATGTACATAGATTACTACATGTACATACATAGTGGATGTCAATATGTATGTACATGCACTAATATATGTACATACATACCTACATTCATATATATGTATGTGCACAATAACTTTTTAGTTAAATTTTGAAGGTTTTATGCCATGCACTTGTATTACTCTACTCTCCAGTGCACAATCATTCATTGTGCAAATTTGTGTTTCATAAATATTTAGTGCACTTATGTATATCTATATGTACATATTTTTTTACATACATATGTATCAGCATATGTATTTACATATGTATGCGGACACATATGTTCATATTGCATATAAATGTATGTGCATACTTTCATACATATATGCATATACATATGTACATATATGTACAATTATGCATAAAATAAAATTACATATATGCATATACATATATATATATATAAAAATGTATGTACATATATGCATCTACATATATATATGCATATACATATTAAAAGAATAGGTGGCATGGTCACATGGCGGGCAATTCAACGAGGACAAATTTTGGCTAACCATGGGAGGAAAGAAACATAAGAAGCATAAGAAATTAAACCCATTAAAGTCAGAGTGATGCTAGAAAAAAGCATATTTTCCTTGAAAAAGTAAGTTTGTTTAAGAATATAAAACTTGGAAGTGTTCATAAACACCCTAGATGCCATACACTTCATCGAGCACATTCTGGATGCACCAAGAAAGCCACAAAACTCCATCAAACTATGGAAAACCAAAAAATCTAATCAAATTCAGTGAGACAAAAAAAAATCAACTTATTGAAGACATCACACCTGTTACAAATCAAATAAATAGTACGAAAAAAATAATTATTGATAGGAGATAGTGGTAGAGCCTTAGTGAGGTTAGAAACCTCACCTGTATAGTAGGGATTTTCTCGATGATGTGTCTTGTTGCACTCACCTATATCCTGCTTGTTGCAAGAACAAATGAAATAAGCGATCAATAAATACACAAAGAATATTACACAAATGTAGGCAGTGCTTAGCTTAATACACAAAGAATATTACAAAACTATACACCTTTCAATTGCAACTCACCATCAATGAAGCTTGGAAGGAACAATGGGCTAAGTTGAACATGCATTTCTTTGCACACCGATGAAGCAGAGTGAACAAGACACAAAATGACAAGGTGTCAGCTGAATATACCATAATATTATGATATATAGACATACATATATATGTTTGTATGTATACATATATATGTGTGTGTATGTATATATGTATATATATTCTGCTTCATCAATTCTAGCAATTCTATATTCTTGGTAAGAAAAATAATGCATGTAAGCAATTGTATAGAGTCGTGGGTATTGTTACATTTAGTAATGAATTAGGGAGACTTGATTTTATGAACACTCCTATGATGGCAACCTATTGTGATGTCCCCACTCTAGTAAGTTCTTGGGAACAGTGTGCTATCCCTTTATTGGACCCTTGTGGGCTAACTGGTTTGGTTAGAGGGTCAGTGGTACTTTCTGGAGAGCTTGGTCCTTCTCATTTTCAGAGCTCACTGATTGGTTCACAGCTGGCGTTAGCAGTTTAGGGGTTGATAGCTTCTGACGGCACGAGAATATATGGAGATTTGAGGAAGTTATGTTTATTTAAGTGATTTAAGTTATTAATTAACTTATTATTTTATTATAAAGTCAAATTGACTTTATCCCTTTATATCACTTAAATATTCATAAAAATAGTGATTTAAAATTAAATCACTTAATATTTTAAGTGGACGCCAAATATTAAGTTCATAACTATTGAAAGGGACTTAATATTATTTTAAAAAGATTTAAATGATGGAAAAGGGTGTATCTTCTTGGAAATGCATGCCTTTTTGGATATAAGGCAATTTGGCAATGAGAAACCCTATTATTGATTATTTCAACTTTTCCTTGGATATTTTCCTGTGCCTTCCTCTGTGATCAAGGTTTGAGCAATACTTCCATTAGAGAACGATTCCTCTTTGATGTTGACTACTTTTGAGACTGTGAGAGATCAGTCGAATTAGTGCAATGGTGAAAGATTCATACAAAGGTTCTACATGCTTTTAACAAAGTTTATTATTCAGTTTATACTTGTCTGCAATAAGGAAGGGGTTTTCTACAATTGAGGCATCCTCTTTAGCAATTCCTCAGCTTTCATCTTTGATTCTTCAGCATTTTACTTGGGCCGTACTTTTGCATTGGTAAATGTGTTTGTTTTGGGAAGGCGTGTGAAGGAACTAGTTGAAACACCTCTCTCTTGGCTTTCTTTTGTGTCTCTTTCTTGGTGTCTACCTCTCTCAGGGGATTGTATCCTATTTTTGAGTGGGAGAAATCAGATTTGGAGGCCAAGAGTGCTTCTTTGTCAGTTTTCATCAATTTCGGCTAGCAAACTGGATTTATTTCTTATTTAATTATTCTAGATCATTACAGGTATGTGATTCATTTGTAATCTCATTGTATGTATTGCAGAATAACATCTATTGCATTTGTTGCTTAGAATATGTTCATGTTGCATTTTTATAAGCTTAATATGATGCGCACCTTCTCTTTTGTATACAAACATTGTCTAAAAAACTAAGTAAAACACAAATAGACTTAAGAAAAAGATAGGGGTTTAGTAAAGAGCCAGCACGACTCATCACAGTGGTATAAAACACAAATAGACTTAAGAAAAAGATAGGGGTTTAGTAAAGAGCCAACAGGGCTCATCACAGTGGTATCAGAGCATATTAATCTTGCCAGCTTGTGGGAAAAATAAATATCCATGCAGCCACACCAAAACAGGGTTGACAGGCACTACATGCGCAGGGGCCCTGGAATTCCAAGAAATACTTTTGAACCTTTTCAAGCGATTCCATTGAACGAACATGAGGAGGATTTTGACTTTGATAATATGGCTGAAAGGAATGATGATGCTCATCTTAATGACGAAGACAGGGATGCTAGAGAAGTACTGAGAGGAATGGTGGCCGGTCAAGAACAGGTGGGAAACATCCTTTAGCAACTTAGCACCAATGTGCAAAACTTGACAGTTCTGAGAAGGCCGAATATGGATCAAGATCAGGAGGGTAGCATACATGGAGAATAGTACAGGAATATTGCTCCAACACACACCTTTGAGAGAGCCACATGCCCTACTTTTGTCAGGAATGACATTGAGGAGGAGGTGGAAGAAGGTGGGGAAGTGAACTTTGCTGACAACATCTTGACTATGCATGATGAATGGGATGCATTGCCTCCACGAGTTAAGGATCACCTTAACTTCGACCGTTTCATGAGCCAAAAGAGAGAGCACACTAGGAACAGGAATGACAGGAGGCCTAGACATCAGCATAATGATCTACGACAGGCTATGAATAAGCTTACCTTAGTAAACTATGATGGCAGTGGCAGAGTTACAACACATGCCTGGGTGAGTAAATTGGATACATTCCTAACACTACGTCCTATGCCAAAGGAAGATGCTATTAGATTTGCAGCTCTACATATTGATGGCGTGGCACATGATTGGTGGATTCATGGCATGGCTACTCTTCACCATGACCGAATTACCTCATACCAAGATTTCACTGATAGATTGGTAGAGAGGTTTGATAGACGTGATCCTAAACTATTCTTCAGGGATCTTGCACAGTTAAAATAGTTGGGTAGCTTGGAATCATACATTGGAGAGTTCCAAAGACTATCCGTGATGGTGACAGGTATCTTAGAGAGAAGGCTGATCATATTGTTTATTGAGGGTCTTTTTGAGCCCATGAAAGGTTGGATAAAGGCATTTGATCCACCTACTTTATAGGAGGCCATGAGGAAATCATGCAGTATGGAGCTCACTACACCTCGTAAACAATTTGGCACAAAACCTTCTTCCTCCTACATAGAGAACAAATCTGATCCAAAGAAGGCTGATAATTCTGATCAAAAGAAAAAATTGCAGCCCCACTAGATCATGACACAATGAATGATCTACATAGAAGGAAACTATTTTTGTACTATAAGGGCCCGTATGATTTCAATCATGATTGTCCCCTCAAGCCTAAAGGGAAAAACAGGCACATAGAATGGTTTTATGAGGGAGAAACGTTGACTGATTTTTCTAATCAGCAAGCTGCTATTTATGACACAAATGAAGAAAAGTCGAAAAATGAGGCAGAGATTGAGGTAGAAAGTGAGCTACAAGAAGCTCATATGTCCAACATGCAGAGAGAGGGATCTTCCAGGCTCCGTGGGATTTTAGCAGGTCAAAGAGTCATATCTCTTTTGGACACAAGTGCAACCCACAACTTTATTGATTCATGGTTAGTGGAGAAAAGGGGAATTCAAACTCAATAGTTTGAAGGCATTCGAGTGAAGGTTGCAAATGGACACACTCTCACCTGTGAGAGGATGATTCCTGATTTACCATTGAAACTCAATAATTTTGAGTTTAAGGCAGATTTTTATGTTGTGAACATGGGAGGAATGGATATAGTTCTCGGCATAAAGTGGCTTCATGCTATAGGAGAGTTCACACTTAATTTGCATGATATGGAGATGAAATTCAAAATTGATGTCACAAATCATGTTCTTAAAGCCATCAAGGACAACAATCTAAAAGAAATTTCACTCTGGAGAATGGAACATTTGATTCGACACGACATGGTAGAATGGGTTGTTGAGTGCAAGTTAATGCCTTCACAGTTAGAGCAGCAAGCTTCTCCTTACCATCTGGATGTACAAGAACTCTGAATCAAACATGTAAAGGTTTTCAGTGCTATTCCACTAGGTAGACCTCTTGATAGAGGTATTGAGCATATCATTGAGCTAGATGAGGGCACAAAACCTATCATGATCACTCCTACCATCACCCCAAACGTTTAAAAGATGAAATTGAGAAAACCATTAAGGAACTTTTAGCTATGGGGCACATTAGGCCGAGTAAGTCACCCTTCACTTCATCAATTGTTTTGGTGAAGAAAAAGGATGGTACACTTAGGATGTGTATTGATTACAGGATGCTCAATATGAAGACTATAAAGAACAGGTATCCTATTCCTCGGATAGATGAGTTGATAGACGAGCTTCATGGAGCTTGCTATTTCTTGAAGATTGATTTGAGGACCGGTTACCATCAGGTCAGAGTCAGAGAGGAGGATATTGAGAAAACTGCATTTAGATGTCACTATGGACACTATGATTTTTGGTTATGCCATTTGGCTTAACCAGTGCTCCAGCTACACTTCAGTCTACTATGAATAAGGTTTTCCATCCTCTCTTGAGGAAATTTGTATTTGTGTTCTTTGACGACATCCTGGTTTACAACAAATCATGGGAGGAACACATTGTTCACTTAGATGAGGTATTGAGTATACTTGACAGGGAGTTCTTGTATGCCAAGGAATCCAAGTGTGCTTTAGGCATGGCTAAGCTTTTGTAGCTGGGTCACATTATCAGTGGAGAGGGAGTCAATATGGATCCAGAGAAAGTTCAAGGTATTATCGATTGGCCTACACCTGATACATTGACATAGCTCAGGGGGTTTGTAGGGTTATGTGCCTTCTATCGTCATTTGTTAGTGGATTCTCATGACATGCTGCACCACTAACTGATTTGAATAAGAAGGGAGCCTTTGTGTGGACACCTCTTGCACAGGTGTGCTTTGAGAAGTTCAAACTTCTCATGACTACATGTCCAGTCTTGGCCTTACCAGATTTCACCAAACCATTTGATCTAAATTGTGATGCTAGTGGTGAGGGTATTGGTGCAATTATCATGCAGGATCGACACCCTATTGCTTTTGAGAGCAGGAAGCTAAGAGGTCCTAAATGGAGTTACAGTATCTATGATAAGGAAATGTTGGCCATCATGCATGCCATGGCCAAATTCGGGAAATACTTGGTTGGTAGTAAATTCAATGTTAAAACTGATCACAATAGTCTGAAACATTTTCTTGGACAACGAGATTTGAATGAAAGGCAACAAAAATGGGTCAACAAACTTCAGTCCTATGATTTTGACATCGCCTATGTCAAGGGCACTCAAAATGTGGTTGTTGATGCTTTATCTCGCCGTCCTCACTTGAGCTCCATTACACAGATTTCAGAGGACTGGAGACACATGATAGTAGCAGAGTATGCTAAGAATCTGTGGGCTTCTAGCATAGTGGATGGGACAGTACAGGATGACAAATACTCACTTGTGGATGATCTTATCATTTACAAAGGGAGGATATTTCTTGTTCCAGGTTCTGAGATGAGGGACATGGTATTGAGATCATTCCATGATTCACCTATGGCAGGACATCCCGATTACTTTAAGACCTACAGGCAAGTATGGGAGAGATTCTCTTAGAAGGGTCTCAAGTCTTTTGTTCTTCAGTATGTCAGGGAATGCCTTGTTTTTCAGCAGAACAAGCAAGAACACACATACCCTGCAGGTTTACTTCAGCCACTTCCTATTCCTGAGAGGAAGTGGGAATGTTTGTCTATGGACTTCATCATGGGCTTGCCGAAAGCTCAAGGGAAAGACAACATTTTTGTGGTAGTAGATCGGTTGACAAAGTATGCACATTTCTTCTCAATCACTACTACACACACAGCTACTCAGGTGGCGGACTTGTTTTTCCGTGAGGTATTCAAATTGCATGGATTGCCTCAGAGTATAGTCAGTGATAGGGATAGTAGGTTTTTGAGTAACTTCTGGCAGGAGTTATTCAAACTTTGTGGGACAAAACTCACTCCAAGCACCAACTACCACCCACAGACAGATGGGCAGACCGATATAGTCAACAAATGGG
Source organism: Sequoiadendron giganteum (assembly GCA_007115665.2). Classification (NCBI taxonomy): domain Eukaryota; kingdom Viridiplantae; phylum Streptophyta; class Pinopsida; order Cupressales; family Cupressaceae; genus Sequoiadendron; species Sequoiadendron giganteum. The sequence goes on from CM021103.1 coordinate 719,411,655, forward strand.
TGGAGGGATACTTGAGGAGTTACAGTTTAGGATAGCAAAAGTCATGGGTGAAGTGGTTATGTATTTGTGAGTATTGCTACAATACCACTCATCACATGAGTATTCAGATGACACCATATCGAGCATTATATGGATATGATGCCCCGAGCTTTCTAGATTTATTGCTGAGTGACAGTAGAGTACCCAGTGTTGGTGATCTGTTGCAGGAGAATCAGGACATTATGAGAGCACTCAGGGAGAATATTCAAAAAGCTCAAAATCAGCAAAAGAAATATGTTGATTAGAGACGAGTGGAGAGATCTTTCGAGATCGATGATTTGGTGTATTTGATGTTCCAGCCTTATAGGTAGTCCACCCTTTGTAAGAAGGGCGTCAAGAAACTTAAGCCATGATACTATGAACCATTCAGGGTTGTCCGACATGTTGGTGAAGTAGCTTATGAGTTAGATCTTCCAGTGGACAGTAAGGTTCACAATGTGTTCCATGTGTCGCGCCTCAAAAGTGCATTGGGACCACAGGTGACTCCTTCTATTAATTTACCACCCCTGGATGATGAGGGGAAATTGATTTTGATACCTGAGGCCATTCTGGATTCTAGAGAGCATTATCTTTGGAGGCAGGTTATCAGGGAATATTTGGTGAAGTGGAAAGATCTACTGACAGAGGATGCTACTTGGGAGAGTGACAGTATTCTTTAGCATCCAACTTTGAGTTTTCTTGTGGGCAAGCAAATTTGGGGAGGGCGGACTGTGATGTCCCCGCTCTAGTCAGTTCTTAGGAATAGTGTGTTAGCCCTTTATTGGACCCTTGTGGGCTAACTGGTTTGGTTAGAGGGTCAGTGGTACTTTCTAGAGAGCTTGGTCGTTCTCATTTTCAGAGCTTAGTGATTCGTTCACAACTGGCGTTATCAGTTCAGGGGTTGACAGCTCCTGACAACACGAGAATATATAGAGATTTGAGGAATTTATGTTTATTTAAGTGATTTAAGTTATTAATTAAGTTATTATTTTATTATAAAGTCAAATTGACTTTATCCCTTTATATCACTTAAATATTCATAAAAATAGTGATTTAAAATTAAATCACTTAATCTTTTAAGTGGACGCCAAATATTAAGTTCATAACTATTGAAAGGGACTTAATATTATTTTAAAAAGATTTAAATGATGGAAAAGGGCGTATCTTCTTGGAAATGCATGCCTTTTTGGATATAAGGCAATTTGGCAATGAGAAACCCTATTATTGATTATTTCAACTTTGCCTTGGATATTTTCTTGTGCCTTCCTCTATGATCAGGGTTTGAGTAATACTTCCATTGGAGAATGATTCCTCTTCGATGTTGAGTACTTTTGAGACTGTGAGAGATAAGTCAAATTAGTGCAATGGTGAGAGCTTCATATAGAGGTTCTACATGCTTTCAATAGAGTTTATTATTCAATTTATACTTGTCTGCAATAAGGAAGGGGGTTTGTACACTTGAGGCGTCCTCTTTAGCAATTCCCCAGCTTTCATCTTTGATTCTTCAACATTTTACTTGGGCCGTATAGGGATAAAGTCAATTTGACTTTATAATAAAATAATAAGTTAATTAATAACTTAAAAAACTAAGTAAAACACAAATTGACTTAAGAAAAAGATAGGGGTTTAGTAAAGAGCCATCAAGGCTCATCACAGTGGTATAAAACACAAATAGACTTAAGAAAAAGACAGGGGTTTAGTAAAGAGCCAACAGGGCTTATCACACCTATGTTGAACTCGTCCACAATTCCATTTGAATTGTGAAGTGTTGCATAGGGAGCCATTAGAATCCTTCACAAAACCAAGTCCCCTAAGTGATTCAAATATATATAGAGATAGACAATGTGAAAGAAATGTGCATTAAATAGGAGTGTACATAATAATAGCAATAACTGTTTGATGAACAGACATTTTTACAACAAATTATAAAACAGTTTTCACCCACAAAGTCAACAAGGGTACTCAAATCACTATACCACCAAAATTGTATTATAATCGGTTTATATTTGTCACAAACACAAATAGTTATTCATAGTCTTACATGTCATAGAATATTCAAAGCACATTTGATACCACAAACATACAAGCCATATATTGCATACATATATACAAATATATTTCATACATATATGCATACACACATGCATACATATATGTATACAAATATATACATTTATTGCATACATATATATACACACATTTCTTGTTAATGGCCCATAGCATTAAAACATGCAACCAAAATATAAAATTTGTATTCCACATCCCCTATAATCCAATGACACGAGAAAAAAAAAGAGCCAAGACTGTCCCACCATAAAATCCAATCAAACCCACCCCCCATCCCACTTTGCATAGCATACAATAGATTGGCATTCAAAGGCTTAAAGAATTAATAAAAAAGTGAAGTTGTTCTTTTGTGATGGAGAGTGTAACGCTACTACTTCTTATGGTCTTGCACCCACCCCACATTAAAAGTAGTCTGAGCCTATACCTTGGTTATGCATTTTTCCTTCCATTCATTGCACTCTCCATATAGAAGAACAACTTCACTTTTGTGTTTGGGGAGTTGAATGCATGCAATTCCATGTAGATATGAATATGGAAGTGAGATGTGGTAAATTAAAATTGGAAAAGATTGAGAAATGCATTTTCGATGGAGAGTATAATGAATGGAAGGCACGATGCACTTTTTGATGGAGAGTGTAATGCTACTACTACTTATGGTCTTGTGTCCACCCCACGTTAGAAGTAGTCCCTTCCATTCGTTAGACTCCACATCTAAAAGAACAACTTCACTTTTTTGTTCAGGGAGTTGAATGTCTATAGTTCCATGTAGATATGAATATGGAAGTGAGACGTGGTAAATGGAAACTAGAAGAGATTGAGAAATACATTTTTGAATTTTTAAATCTCTTGATATGTTCAATGTTGGTCTGGTATGGAGTCTTTAATTTGTGTCCTCCTTTTTCAAATTTGAAAACTTGTTTTGATGGATTCAATTGTAGAGATTGTATGTATTCATGGTGTGTAATCCTTGTTTTCTTCATAGGCGATTATGGTGGCCTTAATACATTGATTTTCCATGAGTGTTGTGTTGTTGGGAAAGTGGGACATATACATATATATGTATATACACATATATGCATACATATATATATATAATTTTCCACTGCCTTTAATATTTTTTTGTTATGCACAAACTTTAACTCTGCAATTTTCCTTTAATATTTATTTGTTATACCCAAATATGATAATGGGTTAAGTTGTTTTCATTTCCATGTTTGGTAGTAACAATGAAATAAAAAAAGCATTTTGTAGATAAAACTATTGTGCATGGAAGAACACAATAATACAATTGCATGGCACAATATCTTAGAAATGAAAACCAATGATACCATATTCATATTTCGTAGTAACAAACACATATATATACGTAATTATATATATATATATATATATACAATTACATATATAAGAACATGTATATATATGTATAAATATACATATATATAATTACATATAAAATAAGCAAAACCCATTTTCATATTTGGAAATAACAACAAATATCAAAGACAATTTTCAGAGTTAAAGTTTGTGCAATATCAAACACACGAATACAAGTGCATGGCAAAAAACCCTATAATAGTGAACCAATCAAACACTTTCCATGTTTGGTAGTAACAATGAAATTAAAAAAAGCATGGCAAAATATCTTTGAAATGACAACCAGTGCTACCATTTTCACATTTCGGAATGACATGAGATTATTTTAAGAAAATTGCAAAGTTAAAGTTTGTGGAATGATGAACACATGAATACAAAACCAATCAAGCCCTTTCCATATTTTGTTGAACAAGTCTAATAGTAATGAAAAACCATTTAAAGCAGTCAAACCCACTTCATATTTCGTATAAGGAAGCAAATATGAAAAGCACAAAGTAGAGTAAACAACGTGCAAATAAAAAAGGCATGGAAGAATATGTTTGAAATGACAACTAGTGCTACCATTTTCATATTTCAGAATGACATGAGATTATTTTAAGCAAATTGCAGAGTTAAATTATGTGCAATGATGAACACACGAATGCAAGTGCATAGCAAAAACCCTCGAAATGATAAACATTATAACCCTATGAATAATAAAATTAGTGTAACCATTTCCATATTTTGGAATAACAAAGAAATGTAAAAAAATAAATTGCAGAGTTAAAGTTTGTGGAATGACGAACACACAAATACAAAACCAGTCAAGCCCTTTCCATATTTCGTCGAAGAAGTCAAATAGTAATGAAAAGCCATTCAAACCAATGAAACCCATTTTATATTTCGTATAAGGAAGTAAATATGAAAAGCACAAAGTAGAGTAAACGTCGTGCAATGAAGAATGGAAGAGTAGGAGTCCATGGATGAGTATAGAGGAAAATAAAACCAGTGAATCCCTCCCCACATTTCATTTTATGTATTTTGTTGAAAGAAAAATTTTTGCAAACAAATTCTTTGAAAAAACTAAGTGCATGGCAAAATATCATCATATTCATAGAGACTAGTACAGGTTGAGTGAGGTTAGAAACCTCACCTAAAAGAGAAAGGGATCTTTCAAGAATGCAGAGTCGAATGAAGAAGCGTGAAGAGCCGAATAATGAAGCGTGGAGAGTTGAACCAGTTTCGGTGCCAAACCAAACGAACAATCAAGAATGTTTGCAAACAAAAGGAATGAGAATGAGTGTGATATGCGAGAATGTGGAGCATTGAATGAATCTTGATCTCCAAATAAAGTCCCCGAAATTCCAATTAAATGCAAAGGGATGCGTAAGGCAAGTTGGTCAGTGGAGGAAATGAAGGAGGTAGTGAGCGATTAATGATCTAAATTGTTCGTTGAGGGTGGTGAGGTTGTCATGGATATGCGGTCATTTGATCCATTGTACATAGATGTTTTCATCGATTAAGGAGGCAGGAGGCCTCCACTTTCGGGCGGAGGGCGAAATCGGCCCGTTTTGGACACGTCGGAGTAAATGGTGCTTGACAGGTGGCAAGGTGATCAATTTTTTTAAAAATATATGGCCTGATGCACAAGTGGCAGGGTGACATGGCGATCAAATTTTTAAATTTTTTTGGTCCACATGGACCTCCAAAGTTGACCTGCCCTACTATGGGCCCCTCTCCCCTAAGTCCAATAATAAACTTCTAGAGGAGAATGACAATGAATATTAAAATTGATTTTATGCAAGTTGCCACCAGATGCCAATAATTGTTGTAAGATTTAATTTTTGCTTAAATTTTTATTAGAAGCTCATATTCACCTTAAAACGTTCCAAGATGCATATAATATCATTTCAAACCTTTCCACCAAGCCATTTTTCTCTAGCTCTTAAAAATCTTAAAAATTAATTATTTTCGTGGTTTGCTAGGATTAAAAATATATATTTTAAATTCTCCCGATCCGTGAGGAATTTCGTCATGAAACCTTCACCACATTGTGTTAAATTTTTCCAATAATATTTCTTTAAAATGATTTCAATCTAGATCTTACGGATTTTTAGAAACAATTATTTCCGTAAAACTGCCTTGCAGAGCCTTAAAATAACAATTCGGCAAAAACTTGAATCTTGTAATTTTGACTGAATATTTGAATTTTTATTTTGAGAGATGCCAAGAACAAACAAAATAAGCCAAAATGAAATAAAACAACTAACAATTTTTTTTGGGTGATGTTGATTGCTTGTGGACTCGAATGCTCCTGCATCAACATTTTATTTATTAAATATTAAATATTATATACTATATCTATAATTTATTTCTCCAAAATTAGACTTGATGATAAATATTTTGTTACATGTATTTAAATTTGGTTATAAATATGTTTTTTTATGTAGATTATGGACTAACCATCAAGATTGGATCATATTGTATGAATGACAATTAGTCTTAGAACGCCTTAAATATGGTATGGAAAATAATTGCACTTGACCTAAAAGTCATAACTAGATTAAATATTTTTTATAGTAGCTTTTATTTTTCAATAATAATGAATTACTAGAATCTTTATCAACAAAAAATTAATTTATTAAAAATTATAGATATAGTAGGTCATGTAAACAAACAATCTTGTGATATAGAGTAGTACATAGAGTAATGAATTAAATTTATTTATGTAGTTTTGATAATGTATTATAGAGGCATGCATACTTGAAAGGAAAAATTATTGTATATGATCATTAGTGATATATCCAAAAATAATTGTTTATAGTCACATAGAAGAGGAAATAAATGATTGATTATAGTCACATATTCCTAATCAATTCAATGCGAGATACTAGCTAGACCATAGATGATAACATTTATGATATTGTATTATAGACAACTAGCATGAACACATTGTAATGTTTGATCCACGTGTGATAACACACTAAATGTGGATAGATTAATATGCATAATTAAGTGTACATAAGTTCCCTTTCCTAGGACCCATGCCTGAGTTGTTAGGACTTACAATAATGATACTAATAATATGTATTACCTCTAATATTGACCTTAACTAATCTTCAATATCTCATAACCTCAACTTAATATGAGAAAAATTAAATAGTATAGATCATTATTCTATCATTCCTTTCATTTTTGTATGGGTGGGTTTGAGCTTAGAAAATTATGTAAGAGGTGGCAAATCAAATTTTGTTTCTCCTCTTTCAACAAGGAAAATTATTTCTTAACAAATGTGCATAACTATAACATGACTATAAAATGATATTAGCATATCAAACATAGTACCAACCATGAGTTTCCCACATGTATAACCACCACATATGCCTAGACATTACCACACATATTTATTCAAAAATTATTTACCAAAACACTTAAAGTGGGTACATGTCTTCTTGCATTACAAGTAAATCCAAACTATGGCTTGTGGTAGTAGAGATAAAGATCTAATTTCTTATAACCACTTATAGTACCTTTAAGCATCCCCTATAACATCTACATTGTTGCAAGAATGGAGAAAGGATTGAAGGTGTTTTCATTGATGTCAATTGGTCAACTGGTTATCTACTAGTTGTTGTTGGTTGTATATGTTGAGGATATTGAGAAAATTGTATTAAAGAAAGTTTACAGGTATTCAATTGTTGCTCATGTATTTTCCCCTATGTTCATGCAGTTAAGATATGTTGGTCATGGTTGTTGAAGGTTGCTATATCCAAATATTTGGTTGTTGGTTCGTTGTGAAGTTTGAGTTGTGTTTTTTTATGTTCTATTTGAGGTCCAGGAGAAAATTCGTTGGTCCGGATTTCTCCTTGATGAAGTCTTTTGACTTGCAGTTCTAGAGTTAAGATGTTTTGGTTGCATTGAAGATATTTTTGGTTTCTCGAAGTTTTGAGCTTAATTGTTCTATGCATTTTACATTGGTTTGGACGACCTTGTGTTAAGCACTATCTTCAAAGTTGATGAAGTGTGTTGGATGTATTTTGGGTCCTGGTGAAGCGTGTGTTTGGGTCACCCTCATTCTAATTAGACCATAGGATATTTGGTGCCGACCTAACTTGAATTTGAAATTGGATGGACAACTTTGGATCTTTTTCAAGGTTGGAGATAGTATAAATACAAGATGAGCTAGTAATTAAAAATGTACAAGAGAAAACAAGGAAGATAAGTGAAAGAGTAGATGTGACATTGATGCTATTCAGAAAAGTGTGTTTGAGATGTGTGTGGAAGATCAGTGTGAAGCTTAATGTTGAGTTTCTGGATGTAGTGAGAAAAAGGTGAACTCTATCATTCATGCAAGTTGATCAAGTAACAGTGGTGGAATCCTTTGTTGCATCAAGATTGTAGTCTCTCTGTAACAAGTCTTCTTTGTATCTTTGTGATAGTGAGCCCTCTAGTTTGTAGCCCTGTTGGATAGTGAGTCATTGTTCCAGACAGCGAGTCCTTGTTTTAGGCAATGAGTCTTATCTCAGGAAGTGAGCCTTTTTGTAATTGGTTTTGATATTTTCTATAGTGTGATTTAATCCTCATCATGTTTTTTCCCTCATTGGGTTTTCCATGTAAATATGGTGTTAGTGTGTTTATGTGTTGGATTTGAGTTTCTACATTGGCATTTGATGATTAATCATTTAAGCAGTTTTAAGTATTAGTTCTAGTGATTGAATTAAAGGTTAAAATCTATGACAACTGATTCACCCCCCCTTCTTAGTTGTCCTATTCAACATACATCTCTTCAACCATCACCACATACACTCCACAATTTTGCATGTACATGTATACTATCATACACACTCAAAATATATCAAATTAAGATGTGGAAACGAGTTCTTCACCAAACACCTTGTAGTTGATATCATAACAATATTAGGCTAAGACAAGAATCCATACTAAAATGTGATTTTTGAAACTCGCTACAAATTACTACATATCATTTTATCTCCTTGCCAATCTACTATCAAACACTATAAATATTATCTTGTACAAGTTAATATTTTCTCTTCATCTAGGAACTATCTATTTGTGAATAATAGACCAAAGTTCAAACAAAAATTAGTTATTAATTTACCAAGGAGACTAAACTAAATGAATTAACTTTTCATTTGGTCATAAAGTGACTTAACAAAATCAATTAATTAATTTACCAAAGAAAAAATTATATTAGGCTAAGAGAATGTAGTAAGGGGATGGATTAAAGGGCCTAGAGGGATGGGTTGAGGGGAAATTCAATTTTTCACTAATTTACTAAGGGGGACAAACTAAATAAATTGACTATTTACTTAGTCCTAGAGTTTCTAAACTAAACCAATTAACTCATTTGTTAAGGAAAAATTTGTAATAGATTAAGGGGTCGTAGTAAGTGGATAGCTTAGCATGACTAAAGGGGTAGATTAAGAGAACATTCGATTAATTAATTTACTAAGGGATCAAATTAAATGAATAAATATTTAATTAATCATAAACTTACAAAACTAGATCCATTAACTAATTTATCAAGTGAGGGAATGGCTTAAGGGGGGATTTTATAACATATTAAGGGAATGTAGTAAGAGGATGATTTAAGGGGAAGAATTAAGGGGATTGACTAAGACCTAATAAATTAAGGATACAATATGTCATGGATATTATTTTGTACTTATGAGCTCCTTTTGGATAAAATATGTCAATATGGCAGTCCTACAACTAATGACAATCCTCTTGTAAAAGGTATGGAAATATTATGACCCATCCTTCATCTTCCTATAGGATAGATTTTGTGGTAGATATTTAGGACTATCTCTCCATGAGATACATCAAGATAAATCTCACATTATATTGATGTCAATGTTAATTAAAATGATAAACTATCAAAGCAAAATTATGATAGGATTACCTTTATAATCATATAGATTGATGGATTGATGCATGGTTATTCTCATTCACAAAATAATTTTTTTTTACTCTTGAACTAGTTACCCTATTATTTCTATATGACCCATTCCCTTATTTTGAAACCCTCTCAGGTAATTAGTTTGCAACTAATGGTCATCCTTAATTCTCCATTAATAAAGAATAGGCCTAGGATAAGTTAAAATGATGAATCTTTACTTATGGATATCATAACCCTCCCTATGAATGTCATTAAGATTAGATTGAAATGCCTAAATCTAATTGATAGGCTCTTGGAAAGGGATGATAACTTTTCGTGATGATTGAATTATTTATGTTCCAAAAAACCTCATGTAGTCTTGGAGATAAGGTGACCAACCCATTTATTATTATGGTATCCTATCTTATGGTTGTTTTTAGGAATATCATTCCCTTATGGTAGTATTATTCATGATTTTTTATGGTAAAAATATCCCTTTTATCTCCTTGAATATAATAATCTTCATCATGGGTTGCAGAGGCACAAGGATATCATGACAAACAATTGTGGGCATTGATTTAATGTACACAAGGGTGGTGATAGGGCTACACAAAATAGCTTAGAACAACCAAAAGATAAGTGGATGGTCCTATTTCACCCATTTATGATTCCATACCTATATAGTTTATTTAATTTCATCAACCTCCAAGAGTTTTGTAAGGTTTTAATTAGCCATTTTAAGGACAGTATACATTTATAAGTGTATTCTTGGGTAAGTTATGGCCATGATAGCACTAATGACTAATTGGTCTCTCAAGTTTCATGGCACTTTAATGACCATCGTAAGGATCTTTAATTTTTGTGATATCCTCTAGTAAAATTTTCTTCTTAATAGATGAGGAGATATAGGTGGGATAGAGTTTACATGGTATGTAACTCTCTTTTAAATACCCAAATAGTAGTTTTCATAATAAAATATTTGATAGGGACAATAATTGGACAATATTAAGGAGGTCAATTCATCAAATAAAATGGATTTTTAGAGGGACCTGACATCTACTTGTAGGTACAAATGAGACATTCCTAGGTGTCATTATTTGAGAGAAAAATCAAGTAAAAATTTGGCAACTTTTTGTTCTTAGGGGTCTTAAGATATTGTCTTGATGCAATATATCCCATAAGGATCAAGACACCTAGGGAAAAAAATGAGGCCTCCCCAAGCATTCACCATCCCACCCCAATTTTTTGGCATAGTTTTTTAATTCACATGAGGCGTGGAAGAAAAAATATATGGCTCTTGGTGCATATTTACACTAATCTTAAATAAGACATTTTACAAGAATGTATACATTGTTGGCATAATCAAATGGTCTAGACTTGAAAAAAAAGAGACAATATGCCATAGATACCTAGTTGAAATCCACTTGTAGGTACAAATGAGACATTCCAACCTTTCTGCAAAAATAATCATATAGAATTTATTAGAGATGAAAAAAAATCATGCATTTAAGACATTAAACCCGGAATTTAAAAAAAACACAGCAAAATTAAAATTTTGATATCTTTTTCAATTCTTGATGAAATTGAGTGCCGTAAAAAGATAGTGAAAGGTAAGATTGAGATCTAAAAACTCAAAAAATCATTTTTCAAGCTTTAATTTGCCCAATTTTTTGTGATTAAAAAACTGTGATGGGTTTCAAGTAAAATTCTAGGTGTAACCTACAAAATTCCTTTAAAAAAACACTCAAAACATTAAAGTTTTCCCTCCTTCTAGCGCCATTTTGTGGATGTAAATCTTAACTAAGCTAAACATGATTGTAATAAGCAATTTAAAACAATAATTATCTAAATCAAGTTACATTCCTAATTAAATTGTTGCAAAGTTAAACTAGGAAGCCATTAAAACTTGAAATAAATCTCAAATTGCACAAAGTATTCTAATTAAACTCATCAAACCTCATCCCATTGGGGGATTGGTGCTACATCAGATGTGAAATTCAACCCTTTCCCAATCCCATTTTTTTGAAATAAGATTGGATGATGCTGAAGCAAATGCTCTCAAATGGACGTGATAAAATCGAATTTCCCTCAAAGATAGTGATAGCAATTGGAGTATGCAAATGTGTGTGAGTTTCAACAACATGAATTTTATATCAAAATATGGATCCCTTTGTCTCCAAATAGTGATCTATTTATAGGAAATCAAATGAGAAAACAAGGGCTTAGATTTAAAAGATCAATCAATGGTCGATAATGAAAGGAGGATGAAACATGGATTGAGGATTCCAATCCATGGCCAAAGTTGAGAGTTGACAAGGATCAACTAATTTAATCAATGGTCCAAATTAGCTTTCAAAAAGCACACTTCCTAAGAATTAGGAAGAGGTTAAGAGATATTTTGGAGGAATGAGTGCATAAAAGGGGTATTCCATAGGAATATTCTCTTTTGGAGGAATGTGCAAAAGAGGGAATATTTCAAGAATATTCCCTTGCAAGTGGGAAGGTGAGGATAATTAGAAATTTAGTTAATTAAAACTAAATTTAAATGTGCAAGAGGAGGAATAATATGATATTCATTAAATAATTGATTTAATGAAAAGGGGGATGTAATATGATATTTAATTAAATAAATTAGGGTTATTGAATTAAATAAGATGACTTAGGGATTAAACTAAATAATTTAATTTATTTAATTTAATGGGGTGAGATGTTAGTGTAATAGGGGGTGAATTAACCCAATTAGGCCAATTAGATTAATATGTGAAGACGAGGCATTTCATTAAATGACTAGTTAATTTAATCAAACAAATGAAAAGATGATGGATTTTAGGATGAAACAGTGTTGATATATCAGATTCAAGTGTGTATATCATTTAGGACATTTTTAAGTGTCTACACCTTTAAATATCATTCCTCTCATGTGAAGAAAAAGGCAAAGCAAGAGGCCCTGAGAAAGATAAAAGATAAAATAATGGCCGATATATCTGATTGGTGTGCCAATGCACACAACAATTTACAAGAAAATATGAAGACATTTGTAGATGAAGTTACCACTCTTTATCAATTTTGTTTGAGATTTCCTAATTCCACCAAAAGAATCAAGTATCAAATTGACTCCATTGAGTCATAAATCACTCAAATATCCAGAATATATGATTAGTCAAAGGATAAGGATGGGGCAACTAGAGCCCAAATTGAAAATCTTCACTTACAACTATCATTGCTTAAAGACCAAAGAGATAAAATAAAGTAGCAATTTAGACAGTTAAGGGAAGCAGTTAATGTGAGACTTATTTCACTATCTAGGTTACTTGTTGAAGCAAAAAAGGTTGAACAAAAAATGAAGACTTCAAGTAATGTGGAGGATGCTAAGGATTTGTGCATGCAATTTGAATGCCAAAATAATGTTCTCACTTTAGAAAAAGTAGATTGGGTTGCAACTTCAGAGAAAATTAAGGAAATTAACAAGAATATCCTACCTTCTAAAGTTGTAAAAGTGTAAGATAAGACAGTTTTTCCATTGTACAATTTTGTGGAGAAGTGCAGTATCTTTTTGAGTTTTAGTTAAAAATATTTTGTACATAGCATTTGTTTTGAGGCATCTCCATCTCTGGGGGAATATTTTTTTTAGAACCCATATAATAAGGGGGAGGTCATACAAGTTTTGCGCTATTATAAGTAAGAAGATATTATGCCCTTTTCTCTTGATGTCAAAGGGGATAGAAGGTTTGTAGATATATGTGGTGTTGCCATTAATGAAAAAGGGTGAGATTGTTGGCAATAAGTGTTGTCATTAATGTCAACTCAAGAAGTGTTGTCATTGATACTAAATATGTGTGTTGAAGGTTGTACATACTCTGAAAACAGTTGGTGTGTAGAGTGTATGCCAACAATACAAAATGATGAATAAATGATGATTTGTCTCTTGTGTATGTGTGATGTGGAGGTTGGTACACCTGTTCCAATATGTTTCCTTCATACCTACCTCGATATCATTTTTGTTTATTTTACCACACTTTGAGATAAGTTGCAAAAATTCTACTAAGATATTTATAGTGTATACTCTAAGGAAGAGTCATGGTATTTTTGGTTTGCATCCCTCTGTAGTTCAAGATTTTGTCTTGTGGTTCAAAAGAAAAGATGGTTGAGATAAGAAGGTTTTATGTCCAAGCATTCAATTCATTACACATTTTGTAATAAAAGTTATAAGTGACAGAGTTTTGGTTTGTGCTCTAGTAGACTAAAGTGTTGATGAAGGCATATTGGAATTCTTTGCATTCCTTCAGAATTGAAGTGATGGCCTTGTGGCTTTGAAGAGATAATCAGTAATGTTAAATTCACACTACTTTGCAATATCTGGTGTTTTGGTGGTCTGCAAGATCAAGATTCAAATGACAGTTTGCTACAGTTTGTCTAGGATGCTCTGTTCCTATATATTTAGTGGGTTTCTTTAGTTGCACTAGCTTATGATGATCAAAAATTTTAGGAAAAGGTTGAAGAGATATTGTGCATGGAATACAATGCTTTCATTTTGGTCTACATGAAGGTTTTGGATTCTCCTTGGTGGTGCAAAGTTGAATAGTTGGCAGTTTTGGTGGTGTTGTTATTGTTTGGGCCAAAAGGATGGTTTCCTTCATTTGCGGTTGGTTCTGATTAATTAATATTTCCTTTGAGGATGTGTTGAGATGGTTTATGGTCCTAATATGTCATGTGTTGATCCACAAATCTTTTCATATTGTATGCATTCGGATCCAACCTGTGTGTGATAACATATGTTTCTTCTAAAGGTCATTTTGAAGCCGACATAATTGATGTTTTGAGTTGTTGTGGAGTATTTTTATACAAGAAAAAATTCATTTGTGAAGGTATGGAAATATATAGAATCAAGACCGAGCAGTATGTTGAAGATGAAGTGTGTGAAGTTAGTGTGAAGGATTGATTATGCAAAAAAGGGACTGCAATATCAACATATGTTGGATGCTTCTCTATAGCAGTTCATATTCAAATTTATCATTATAGTTTTCATGTATATTGCTCTAAGATAGTGAGTCTCATTAGGTCCTTGTATCTTTCCCTAAGTTTGTGCACCTTAGTCTACAAGTCCATAGGAAGTGAGCCTTAAACTACATTGTAATATTTGTAAGCAATGAGCTTCATATATTGTGAGTTGACTCTCATAATGGTTTTTCCCTCATTGAGTTTTCCATGTAAAAATCTCAGTGTCCTTGTGTTGTGCATGTTTTCATTTATTCTCTTATTTTAGTTAATGTGATGTGATATTTAATCTACAAATGGGAATGGTTAAGTTTTAATATATGTCAATTCACCCCCCCCCCAACTCTCAACACTACAGTGTGTTCAACACGATTGACTCACCTTCATGGTTGAAATTCAATCTAATCATCTTGTTGATTTGTATCCTAAATGATTTTATATAAAAAAAAGTAAAAAGTGACTTCAGTGTTCTACTGCAATCTTACACATTCAAGGTTCACCTTTTTCTATGTTTCAACAAAATATTTATAACATAGTGTTTAGAAGATATTGAAATTCATACAAATTGACAAGGATTTGTACAATTATATATAATTGATTCAATCACATTCTTTAAGATTATGGTGGGAAACTAGAAAATAATTACAAATAAGTTAAGGATGGCTTTGGATTTTTCATATTGATAGCTATTCTAAGACCAAGGAAATGTACAAAGTTAGATCAATGCTTATTGATAGTAATATAGGTATGCATTCTTATACAACAACATTTAAGCATATTTCGGTGGTCAATTTGAAACATTATTACCTTATAATAATGTGACCTACAAAGAAATTTCTACATAAAGATCCATTTGAAACAATAACATCCCCATTATTTATAGGAAATAAATTATATTATCCATTGAATGGAAAAACCATGAAAATAATTCAGTACAACAAATGTGCATGAAGAACTCAATAATCCTTGATTATATTACTCAAAGAACATTACATCCCAAAATGGAAATAATTATATTGAAGCTTGCATTTATATAAGCTCCAAATTAAAATACAATAGTGATGCAATAAATTATTTACAAATAGAGGCATTGTTTCCTATAATAGACCTCAAAGGCTCTTATATCCCACCCTTTTTTTTCTAGAAACCCTCAAAATGACATAGAGAATACATTATATGAAAAGAGAGAAAAATTATATTAAATTTAAGAGTAACACTTGATTCAATCTGGTTTCTCTCCACTTGTAATATATTTAAGAATAAGTAATATACCAAAGCATCATCAAACTTCTTCTAGACATTTTTGCCCTCTACTTGACAAACTGAAAATGACTTTCTAGTTTTGTTGATGATTCTCATGCAATATTTTACCTCTATGGGGATAGTATTTTCCTAATTGTAATTTCACTTTGCAAGTGATATTTTTTGAAACCTCAAGACTTACCCATTTATTGGCAAGTGAAAACCTGCTTTAAATCATGCATTTTGGCATTCAAAACTATCATGTTCCCTCTGCAACTATTTTGACATTTTATTGGATTTGTTGGATGCAACATTCAAATTTATCTATTTCCTACTTTGTTAGTCAACAAATACACAAGCATCTAGATATTGAAAACTCTATTTGGTGGTCACTCGTGCTATCCATTATTTTGTCCCTTTGAACTCTACATTTCTAAAGTAATTTTTTTTCACTCTAACCTTCTCCACTTCCCCTAGTAGCAGAGTACATTTCCTCCATAGTAGAGCTTTGATAATATTTGCAAACCATTCTATTTTTTTCTTGGACATAGAAAATTATCATTTAATTATAAAAACCTAGCACAAGACATTGGAAAAAGTTACAAGCCATGTTTTGCATAGTTTTGGATCGTAACCTCTTTTTTTATATATTTAATCTCCATGGTAGGGATCCTAAATCACTCCCACACGTCCAAAAACTACAAATGGTCATTTTTTAGTATTTGTGAGGCATTTTTATCTATAGTATGGTGGTCAAAACTATTGCAACGTGCGTTTGGATGTGAATACATTATTTTTCTAAAATTTAAAATGTAAAAATCCTTCCCAAAGCCTTTCTCCACATGGCAACCTATTATTGTTGTGCTCAATTCACTTAGTGCACTTTTGAAAATGCAAACTCTCAAAACTACGTTGTGTGTTGAGAGATTATTATAACTCTAATTTTCACATGAAAAATTTCACTCCCAAGCTTGGATGCCCCTTCATTGAAATATTACAAAATTATAATTGACAAGTGAAAATCCAACACTTGAATTTCATCTTGAAAGGGAAGGCGAGTGTGGAAACACTTTCCCAATGAAAATCAATTAGGATATGGGCTACAAAAATTTGTTTCAAATCCTTTAAAATTTTATAGTTAACATTCAAGATTGCAAATTCATTAAGATATTTCAAATTTCGAGCATTAAACCACACAACACAAAACATATGTGGGAAAACCCTTTCAAGAGAAAACCCACACACCAAAGCATAGATCAATTGTATTACAATAACAAGGCTATTATAAACAATATTCAAAGTCTATGCTCTTGCAAGTGTTGATTCACTATGATAGAAGTTCTAGAGTGGATTTGGAAACATAACAACACACAAATTTATAATCTCCCATTATTACAACAAATGCACTAAGGCATGAATATATACTTCTCATACATGGGAAATGAGCATTACCATGTGTCAAATCCTTATTCTTTGCATGCATGCAAACTAAAACCGACAACATGCATGAGTCCCAAGTGACCCGATTAACAACTTATCAAACATGCACGTACATGCACCAACATGCAATGTGCAAGCACATACAAGTCTTGCAACTCCAAAAATCAAGCAACCTCACTTGTTAGGTATCCCATAGATAAAATAAACTTTATTGCCAATTTAGAACTCAACCATGACTCCTAGTCACTCTAAATGATAACTCAGTCTCCGTTAAGCAACTTTCCCTTCCAATTTTTAGTCAACAAGTCAAATTACATTGCATCATGGTGCTGCTCCTTGAGTTTGATACAATTTACAATACTCAAATGAGTGCCTAGGCGACAAGTGTCACCTTTCCTTGCTTCTAATTTTTTGAAGAGATAAACACTCAAACAAGTGGACCTCGCCAATGCTTGTTTCCAAAATACACTACCACATGTCAACATGGCGCCCATTTTAGAGGTTTGAAAATTTATCTTTTCCCAATGGAGCACCCATGTGATGTGTGTCTCAATTTTATCCTTTTGCACCTTGCATGTAGGATTCCAACTTTCCATTGGGTCCCACAAAGTGACTTAACAATTTGGAAACAATTATTATTGCATTTAAGAAATCAAATCAACAACTTAGAGGTAAATAATTAAAAATTAATCATGGAACTCGCTAAGGTTGATACACCTTAATCCCAACATTCTCCCACTTGTCAAAGACCTTATAGGAGTATTTGTATCACTACTCAAGCCACAAGGCCTATAGAATCAATACACCATTTGAACTTCTATATGCTCACTGGCTTTGTTAGTGCATCTGCAACATTGAACAAAGTGTCCATTCTTTCTAAGTTAACCTTTCCATCTTCCACCATATCATGAAAAAAAATGAAACTACACATCAATGTGCTTTGTTTTGGCAAGGAAAGTAGGATTTTTTGCTAGACATATAGCACTTTGGATATCACAATAGATAGTAATCTATCCTGCATCAAAACCAACATCCAAACACAATCTCTTAGGCCAAATGCCTTCTTTACAAGCATGATAGCTGCCATGTACTTTGCTTTAGTAGTGGACAAAGTGACTACAACCTTCCACTTACTCATCCAACTTATGGCACCACCAAACATCATGAAAAAATATCCACTGGTGGATATTTTGTTGTTAATGTCACCCTCCCAATCAGAATCTACATATCCATGAATGTTCACTAAATATTGAGGTATAGTAGGATAACCATGAAAACACATGGCATACTCGGAAGTACCCCACAAGTAATTGAACACTCTCTTCACCGTATTCTAGTGCACCTATCCAAGATTAGCCATAAACTAACTAAGGACTCCCACTGCTTGGGAAATGTTTGGCCTCGTACAAACCATAACATATATAAAGCTTCCAACAACACTCACATAAGGAACACTGGTCATGTCCTCCATCTCGATAGGATATTTTGGACAATCCTCCAAAAAAAGGTTCATCCCATGAACAACTGAAACAAAAATTTGTCTATAAGTAGTCATGTTGAATATATCCAATATAGAGTTCACATACTTACTCTGACTAAGCCAAAAAAAATTGTTAGCTCTATCTCTTTTGATCTCAAACCCTAGAATATAACTCACTGCACCTAGATCTTTCATCTTGAACTATGCTAACAACTAAAACTTCAAATATGAAATCATAGTCTTACCATTCCCAATAAACAACATATCATCCACATATAGGACAATAATAGAATGGGACAATTATTAATCTTCTAATAGACATAATGGTTAGATTTGGATTTAAAAAATCCCAAGGACAACACATAGGTGTCAAAATTTTGGTGCCACACCTTAGGAGACTATTTTAGACCATATAAGGATTTTCTCAACTTGCACACCAGATAGTATTTATCTTTCACAATGAAATACTCTAGATGTGATATAAATTTCATCCTCCAAGTCATCGTGAAGGAAATTTTTCTTCACATCCATTTTCTCAACTTTAAAGTCCTAAGCTAATGCAAGTGATAACAAGAATCAAATGGATGTTATGTTAGATACAGGAGAGAAAATATCCTTGTAATCTATTCCCTCCACCTAGGAATATCCCTTCATGTCCAACCTTGCCTTATGCTTCTCAACACTACCATCAGGACCCATTTTCTTCTTGAACACCCATTTGCATCCAATGAGATTTTGTCCATCTAGAAATGGTACCAGATCCCATGTAGCATTCTTTCTCAATGAAACCATCTCTTCATTCATGGCTTCTATCCAAGAATTTGCATCATGCATACCCATAGCCTCTCTAACTATTCTAGGCTCATCAATATTAGCAATCAAATAAAATATGCAATTGAAATCTAACATAGAATACTAAAATCTATTAGGTTATCACCTTTCAGGTGTAGACCTCCTCAAATGTTAAGGTTGAAATTCTTTCCCTTCTTCAGAGTTGTCAAAGTTGCTAGAGCTCTCCTCATCATTAGGTCCACTAGGAGTATGTTGTTCATCTCTCTCAAGAGTGGGTGGAATTTGAACTACCTTCTGCTTTTCCTTCTCTGGATATAGATCAATTGTGGAAGATTTCAACTCATAGAAGATCACATCCTATTGTAGAGAACCTTCTCTGCAATTGGATCCTAAAGCTTGTACCCTTTCACATTGACACCATAGTCGATGAATATACACTTCACTTCCTTGTTATCCAACTTAGATATTTTCACATCAGGCACATGAGTATATGCCTCACAATCAAAGACTCTAAGATGTCTCATCAAGGGATTATTTCTATACCATGCCTCAATGAGTCTCTTTTCAATAAGAGCTGAAGTAGGAGATCTATTAATTAGATAACATGAAGTGGCTACAACTTCAACCCAAAAATTTTGTTCAAGGCTAGCACCACTTAGCATACTCCTAGACCTCTCCATCTATGTTCTTTTCATCCTCTCCACAACTCCATTTTATTGTGGGGTTTATGGATTTGTCTTATGTCTCTCAATCCCATGATCCTTATAGAACCCATCAAATTCTGCAAAAAAAAATTCACCACCGCTATCCATCTTCAAGCACTTGATTTTCCTACCAGTCTGATTTTCAATCAAGGATTTTAACGCCTTAAATTGATTGAAAAATTTAGATTTACTTCTAAGGAAATACACAAATTTCCTTCTATAATAGTTATCTATGAATGAGACAAAATACAAAGATCTAGAAAATGAAGGAGAATTGACTAGACCAAACACATCATAATGCACATAATCCAAAACCTCGGAAGATTTATGAGAACTAGAATAAAATGAAACACAATATTTTTTTCCAAATATATACAATGTTCAAAAAAATCAAAATTGAGATTACAATTATCAAGGCCTTCAATAAGGCTCTTATTTTTTAGGACTCTAAGACCCTTCTCCCCAATATGGCCAAGCCTTTGGTGCTATAAAAATAATTTCTTGGCTCGGAGATTCATCTCCAAAGTATTGGCACTCTTAGGTACCTAGAAAGCATGACCATCAAATGTAGACACCACAATCTTCTTCTCTGATCAATCTAATGGTGATGATGAAGAATGTAAAGCCCTTTTCTTGGACTTCACATAAGTACTATTACACTGAACTGTGCATGCATCCAAATTATACAAGGTACCAATCTGACACCCTTAGCAAGTGCCATAGAACCTTTGGTTATCTTGCATCCAACACTTGAGAAAATAACCTGCACTCCTAGATCACTCAACTTACTTACTAAGAATAGGTTTTGTGCCAAACCACAGATATGTAGTACACCATCAATCCCTTTCACTCTACCATCAAAGAATCGAATCTTGACTCTTCCATGACCAACAATCTTCAGGTGAGAGTGATCACCCAGGTGCACCTTCCCAATGTCATACTCTTAATAATTTGAGAACCAACCTCTGTGAGAGGTCATGTGAAAATATGCACCTGAGTTGATTAGCCACACATCTTCTAATTCATGTGTTTCCAAGGCAAAAGTAAAAGCATCTGCATCATCCTGAGAGGATTTATCAGATTCAAAATCAAAGCAAGACTTATTTTTCTTTTTCTTCTCCTCTTTACAATCTTTTTAGAAATGTATGGATTTATCACAATTCTATAATTTACCTTGGACTTTTTACCAAGAGAATTAGATCTCCCCAAAGACTTGGACTTGTAATTCTTATCCTTTTTCTTTCTTTCTCCTTTGATCTACCATGAATAGATAGGGGCACCTTGGCCATCTCAGAAGATTTCCTTTACATCTCTTCAAACAACAACGAAGCAACCACATATTCTATATTGAAAGTGGTTGTTGTTCTTCTAATAGCCATAACCGGGTGGTCCCATGAGTTTGACAAAGAATATAGAAAAGCATGCAACGGTCCTCATCTTCAATATTCACACCAACATAACCCAGTTGAGCAATAAGCATATTAAATGCATTCATGTGATCAACAATTGATCCTCCTTCCTCCATCCTTAGAGAATACCGTTTATTTCTTAGGAATAACTTATTTAGAAAGGATTTCCTTTAATAAATGTCACCAAACTTCTTCCAAATACTAGTTTTAGTCTTCTCCTCATGGACATTCAGGAGCACAAAATTGGCCAAATGTAGTCTTATCAGACCCTTGGATTTCCAATCCATTAGGTTCCAATCCTCTTGCGAGGTCATTGTTGGTTTTGTACTAGATATTTCAGCCCATAGATCTCTATCTGCAAGCATATCCTCTATTTTGAGTTTCCACAATTCAAAATTTATGTCATTAAATTTCTCCATCTCTATTCTTTCGGATGTGCTTGCCATCTTAAATTTGTAACAATATTACAAATATTTCTTTGCAAGAATTACCATTGAATCTAGATAAGCACAAAAAACCCTTCAAACCCAATAAGGATAACAAAGTTGGCCAGGCTCTGATACCAACTAAAAGGAAATTTGAGTGCAAAAACACTTTCCTAATCCAAATCAATCAGGAGAGGGGTTGTAAAGCTTTGTTTCAAATCCTTTAAACTTTTACAGTTAACATTCAAGATTGCATATTCATTAAGTTGTTTTAGATTTAGAGCATTAAACCACACAACACAAAATTTACATGGGAAAACCCTTTCGAAAAAAACCCACACATCAAAGTACAAACCAATTGTATTACAATAACAAGGCTATTACAAATAATATTCAAATTCTATGCTCTTGCAGGTGTTGATTCACTGTGATACAAGTTCTAGAGTGAATCTGAAAATATAACAATTTATAGATTTACAATCTCATTATTACAACAAATGCACTAAGGCATGAATATATACTTCTCATACATGGGTGTTGAGTATTGCCATGTGTCAAATCCTCAATCTTTGCATGCATGCAAATTGAAACCGACAACATGCACGAACTTCCCAAGTGACCCAATTAGAAACCTATCAAACATACACATACATGCACCAACATGCAACAACATACAAGCACATGCAAGACTTATAACTTCAAAAATCAAGCAACCTCATATACTAGGTGTCCCATAGAGAAAATCAATTTTACTGCCAATTTAGAACTCAACCATGACTCCTAGTTACTCTGAGTGACAACTTAGTCTCCATTAAACAACTTTTCCTTCCAAGATTCAATCAACAAGATGCCACATGGCATCATGGTGCTCTTCCTTGAGGTTTTTACAATTTACAATGCTCAAATGAGCATGTAGGTGACAAGTGTCACCTTTCCTTGCTTTTTCTTTTCTAAAGAGATAAACACTCACACAAGTGGACTTCGCCAATGCTTGCTTCCAAAATACATTTCCACATGTCAACATAACACCCATTTTAGAGGTCTAAAAAGTTGTATTTTCATAATGGAGCACCCATGTGACATGTGTCACAATTTTATCTTTTTGCACCTTGCATGTAGGATGCCAACTCTCTGTCGGTGATCTGAATAGCATCTAGACTAAATTGCAGAATTGAATGCTTAACTTTTACAAAGATTTATCCAAGTTAATTGGAACAAAATTAACTCATGGAAACAATTAAGGTAACAGGAAATAACAAAGAGATGCCAACAAAATGTGAGAGAAGAATAG